>OW388304.1:12857910-13457910 GCA_936450465.1 Gibbula magus
AGGGGAAATGGCAGGTCGTGACTGTTATTGGACGAGGTAGAAGAAAATCACATGGGCATCAGTAGTCTAATACTCAGAAACAACAGCGACGTCTCTGCCTTCCTTTCTGGTCGACCATTGTACATGCATTCTACAACGACAGTTATGTCTCTACTTTCCTTTCTGGTCGACCATTGTACATGTATTCTACAACGACAGTTATGTCTCTACTTTCCTTTCTGGTCGACCATTGTACATGCATTCTACAACGACAGTTATGTCTCTACTTTCCTTTCTGGTCGACCATTGTACATGCATTCTACAACGACAGTTATGTCTCTACTTTCCTTTCTGGTCGACCATTGAGCATGCGCAACGACAGTTATGTCTCTACTTTCCTTTCTGGTCGACCATTGTACATGCATTCTACAACGACAGTTATGTCTCTACTTTCCTTTCTGGTCGACCATTGCACATGAATTCTACAACGACAGTTATGTCTACCTTCCTTTCTGGTCGAACATTGAGCGTGCATTCTACAACGACAGTTATGTCTCTACTTTCCTTTCTGGTTGACCATTGTACATGCATTCTACAACCACATTTATGTCTCTACTTTCTTTGGTCGACCATTGTACATGTATTCTACAACGACAGTTATGTCTCTACTTTCCTTTCTGGTCGACCATTGTACATGTATTCTACAACGACAGTTATGTCTCTACTTTCCTTTCTGGTCGACCATTGTACATGTATTCTACAACGACAGTTATGTCTCTACTTTCCTTTCTGGTCGACCATTGTACATGCATTCTACAACGACAGTTATGTCTCTACTTTCCTTTCTGGTCGGCCATTGTACATGTATTCTACAACGACAGTTATGTCTCTACTTTCCTTTCTTGTCGACCATTGTACATGCATTCTTCAACGACAGTTATGTCTCTACTTTCCTTTCTGGTCGACCATTGTACATGCATTCTACAACGACAGTTATGTCTCTACTTTCCTTTCTGGTCGACCATTGTACATGCATTCTACAACGACAGTTATGTCTCTACTTTCCTTTCTGGTCGACCATTGCACATGAATTCTACAACGATAGTTATGTCTACCTTCCTTTCTGGTAGAACATTGAGCGTGCATTCTACAACCACATTTATGTATCTACTTTCCTTTCTGGTCGACCATTGTACAAGCATTCTTCAACGACAGTTATGTCTCTACTTTCCTTTCTGGTCGACCAATGAACATGCTTTCTACAACGACAGTTATGTCTCTACTTTCCTTTCTTGTCGACCATTGTACATGCATTCTACAACGACAGTTATGTCTCTACTTTCCTTTCTGGTCGACCATTGTACATGCATTCGACAACGACAGTTATGTCTCTACTTTCCTTTCTGGTCGACCATTGTACATGCATTCGACAACGACAGTTATGTCTCTTCTTTCCTTTCTGGTCGACCATTGCACATGAATTCTACAACGATAGTTATGTCTACCTTCCTTTCTGGTAGAACATTGAGCGTGCATTCTACAACCACATTTATGTATCTACTTTCCTTTCTGGTCGACCATTACACATGCATTCTACAACGACAGTTATGTCTCTACTTTCCTTTCTGGTCGACCAATGAACATGCTTTCTACAACGACAGTTATGTCTCTACTTTCCTTTCTTGTCGACCATTGCACATGCATTCTACAACGACAGTTATGTCTCTACTTTCCTTTCTGGTCGACCATTGTACATGCATTCTACAACGACAGTTATGTCACTACTTTTCTTTCTGGTCGACCATTGTACATTCGTTCTACAACGACAGTTATGTCACTACTTTTCTTTCTGTACATGCTTTCTACAACGACAGCTATGTCTCTACTTTTCTTTCTGGTCGACCATTGTACATGCATTCTACAACGACAGTTATGTCTCTACTTTTTTTTCTGGTCGACCATTGTACATGTATTCTACAACGACAGTTATGTCTCTACTTTCCTTTCTGGTCGACCATTGTAATGCTTTCTACAACGACAGTTATGTCTCTACTTTCCTTTCTTGTCGACCATTGTACATGCATTCTACAACGACGGTTATGTCTCTACTTTCCTTTCTGGTCGACCATTGAGCATGCATTCTACAACGACAGCTATGTCTCTACTTTCCTTTCTGGTCGACCATTGTACATTCGTTCTACAACGACAGTTATGTCACTACTTTTCTTTCTGTACATGCTTTCTACAACGACAGCTATGTCTCTACTTTTCTTTCTGGTCGACCATTGTACATGCATTCTACAACGGCAGTTATGTCTCTACTTTTCTTTCTGGTCGACCATTGTACATGCTTTCTACAACGACAGTTATGTCTCTACTATCCTTTCTGGTCGACCATTGTAATGCTTTCTACAACGACAGTTATGTCTCTACTTTCCTTTCTGGTCGACCATTGTACATGCATTCTACAACGACGGTTATGTCTCTACTTTCCTTTCTGGTCGACCATTGAGCATGCATTCTACAACGACAGCTATGTCTCTACTTTCCTTTCTGGTCCACCATTGCGCATGCATTCTACAACGGCAACAATGTCTCTACTTTCCTTTCTGTCCGATCAGTGTGCATGCACTCTACAACAATAGCTATGCCTCTACCTTCTTATCTGACAGACTGTTGTGCATGCATTCTACAACCACAGGAATGTCTCAGCTTCTCTGTACCTTGTTCGAGCGTCCTTTGGGCTATCAATCACCTCGGCGACCGCTCTCGGTTTGTTGGTCTTCTTGACGTCCATGCCAATGTCTCTTCGCCCTTTGTACGATCTCATGCTGCCATTTAAGAGTGAATAGCAGCGTTTGAATAAACTCATTGTCAAAAGAAAGTATAGGTCATTTTGAAGATCAGTTAAAAAGAAACAACACACAATTTGTAAGATGTAATACAAGTAATACGTAGCAAATCCAATGCGCTTCGCTGAGTGTCCTTATAATGCCATGGCTGAAACAACGTATCTATAGGTGATATCGACACTCAAACATAATCACAAATATTCCTTTGACAAACTTCGCACGCATATGGCCTTTATGTTTATTCCTGGAAAGGTGCACGTGGCAATGTCAGTAGCGTGTATGTCCACACATAGCGTCGATTTCAGCTCTTGCACGTCGTCTCATCGATGATCTAAAGCTTTGGAAGACGTCATTTTGCAGTTACTGACTTTGGTCTCTCAGTGCAACTATCAAGTCTTTTCTTGTCTGGGGAGGGTATTGGCCACTACGAATGTGTCTTCCCAAATGCTCCAGCTAATGTGTGATTGGATTCCTAAATGGTGTAGGGTAGCAGAGGGTAGAGAATCTGTTTTCAATCATGTCTCAATCAAACTGTTGATGTTTTTTCAGTAGATAAGATAGGACCTGTCAATTTGTATCAGACATTTGTACAAACATTGTGTACTAAGAGCATGAAACCTCCTTTGCGCATTTGTGACGTCATAATCTCAACGAACGGCTGTTTTGCATATTCACGTTTTGTTTCGCTTCTCTCAAGTTGGGCCAACGTTATCAGAACGTTTGTTTCTCATGAACTTGTCAATTCACGTGAATATATCATTTTCTGGACCTAAATTATCTTTTGCCCGTAAGTTCAGCAGTAAGGCGCACGGAGAAGGCAAACTGATCGCCGTCCAGTACAAGAGTAAATGGTATAAATAAAACATTGGATAGTACTAGGGAGACGATTACCTGAGCTGGTTAAATTTAGTTCTGTCAAAAATGTTCTTGCAAAATATCTATGTTTATGCCATTAAAAAAGAAACCAGTTTCTTGAAACCACAAAAATAACAGTTCCATTCTCCAGATGTTGTAATATAATGGACCTGTAGTCCATTACATTACATGTAGAGGAGAGCGGGGAAGGTTCGGACGATTTTCAGACAAATCTCCCTGAACTATTCAATACTAAGATATGAAAGCCAAGATACATGCCTCAATAAAGCTAAATATATTATCTATGTATATGCCTTGAATGAGAGTGCTACCTCTCATAGTAAAATAAGTGTATCAGATTTTGAAAGATGTTCACATTGTCCGAAGTTATCCCACAGGTAGGGATATTTCGGACAAGGGGTGGGGTACATCCGGACACATACTGCTTTTGCTGAAAACTTAGTTTTTTTTGCAATGAAGTAACCATGAAAATGAAATAATATAAACCAACATCAAGTATAACTTTAAACGACTACTGCAGTTTTCTGCTATTCTTTAGCCACAACTTACATGACATAACATTGAGATAAATAATCAAAAGCGAAATCCAGGATAGTTTATCCTTACAGCACTAAATATCCTTTAAAGCTCTTAAAGAAATCAATCAATGAATAAAAGAAGAATTAAAAACTGTGTCACGTTCTAGAAATTCACTAAAATCGTTTAAAAGATTTGTATTAAAGTTATTGCAAAATGTTTCTATATTTTATTAGTGACATTCAAGAGAAGGCATGGCTGTGGAAAACAACCAGACAGAGATTATAAGAGATTGAAACTGTCCACACTTGACTTGTGTTTATCAATGCAAGGCAAAATTCTATTCCTCAAAAAACGATGCCTTTTATGGCAATGAGCGTTCTGATAGTCAAAAGTTACAAAATAAGAACATCGTCTTAGCTGATCAAACTTCCCGCTTGCCCAACCTTTCGCGAATATGGCATGGTTGTTGACGTGGCGCTAGTTTCCTCATCCAATGAGAACATCTGTTACATTTTCGGTTTGGGAGTTAGCGGGGGTGTCCGAACCATCCCGCTGTCCGAACCATCCCCGCTCTCCCCTATTCCATAAACCTAATTTTCTCGCGAAGGTTCTCGGGATACGCTTCATTGGGTAGACGTCACCAAGTTGTAGTACTGGTTAGAGGTCACCAAGCATTAGTACTGGTTAGAGGTCACCAAGTTGTAGTATTGGTTAGAGGTCACCACGTTGTAGTACTGGTTAGAGGTCACCACGTTGTAGTACTGGTTAGAGGTCACCAAACTGTAGTACTGGTTAGAGGTCACCACTATGTAGTACTGGTTAGAGGTCACCAAGCTGTAGTACTGGTTAGAGGTCACCACGTTGTAGTACTGGTTAGAGGTCATCAAGCTGTAGTACTGGTTAGAGGTCACCAAGATTTGTGCTGGTTAGAGGTCACCAACTTGTAGTACTGGTTAGAGGTCACCAAGTTGTAGTACTGGTTAGAGGTCACCAAGCTGTATTATTGGTTAGAGGTCACCACGTTGTAGTACTGGTTAGAGGTCACCAGGTTGTAGTACTGGTTAGAGGTCACCAGGTTGTAGTACTGGTTAGAGGTCACCAAGTTATAGTACTGGTTAGAGGTCACCACGTTGTAATACTGGTTAGAGGTCACCACGTTGTAGTACTGGTTAGACGTCACCAAGTTGCAGCACTGGTTAGAGGTCACCAAGTTGCAGTACTGGTTAGACGTCACCACGTTGTAGTACTGGTTAGAGGTCACCAAGTTGCAGTACTGGTTAGAGGTCACCACGTTGTAATACTGGTTAGACGTCACCAAGCTGTAGTACTGGTTAGAGGTCACCAAGTTGTAGTGCTGGTTAGAGGTCACCAAGCTGCAGTGCTGGTTAGAGGTTACCAAGTTATAGTACTGGTTAGAGGTCACCAAGCTGTAGAACTGGTCAGAGGTCACCAAGTTATAGTACTGGTTAGAGGTCACCACGTTATAGTACTGGTTAGAGGTCACCACGTTGTAGTACTGGTTAGACGTCACCAAGTTGCAGCACTGGTTAGAGGTCACCAAGTTGCAGTACTGGTTAGACGTCACCACGTTGTAGTACTGGTTAGAGGTCACCAAGTTGTAGTATTGGTTAGAGGTCACCAAGTTGTAGTGCTGGTTAGAGGTCACCAAGATGTAGTACTGGTTAGAGGTCACCACGTTGTAGTACTGGTTAGAGGTCACCAAGCTGTAGAACTGGTTAGAGGTCACCAAGTTATAGTACTGGTTAGAGGTCACCACGTTATAGTACTGGTTAGAGGTCACCACGTTGTAGTACTGGTTAGAGGTCACCAAATTGCAGTACTGGTTAGAGGTCACCAAGTTACAGTACTGGTTAGACGTCACCACGTTGTAGTACTGGTTAGAGGTCACCAAGTTGTAGTACTGGTTAGAGGTCACAAAGTTGTAGTGCTAATTAGAGGTCACCAAGATGTAGTACTGGTTAGAGCTCACCACATTGTAGTGCTGGTTAGAGATCACCACTTTGAAGTGCCTGTTAGAGGTCACCAAGCTGTAGTACTGGTTAGAGGTCACCAAGCTTAAGTACTGGTTAGAGGTCACCAAGCTGCAGTGCTGGTTAGAGGTCACCAAGTTACAGTACTGGTTAGACGTCACCACGTTGTAGTACTGGTTAGAGGTCACCACGTTGTAGTACTGGTTAGAGGTCACAAAGTTGTAGTGCTGATTAGAGGTCCCCAAGATGTAGTACTGGTTAGAGCTCACCACATTGTAGTGCTGGTTAGAGATCACCACTTTGAAGTGCCTGTTAGCGGTCACCAAGCTGTAGTACTGGTTAGAGGTCACCAAGCTTAAGTACTGGTTAGAGGTCACCAAGCTGCAGTGCTGGTTAGAGGTCACCAAGCTGTAGTACTGGTTAGAGGTCACCAAGCTTAAGTACTGTTTAGAGGTCACCAAGCTGCAGTGCTGGTTAGAGGTCACCAAGTTGTAGTACTGGTTAGAGCTCACCAAGTTGCAGTACTAGCTAGAGGTCACCAAGTTGAAGTACTGGTTAGAGGTCACCACGTTGTAGTACTGGTTAGGGGTCACCACGTTGTAGTATTGGTTAGAGATCACCAAGTTGTAGTACTGGTTAGAGGTCACCAAGTTTTGTGCTGGTTAGAGGTCACCAAGTTGTAGTACGGTTTAGAGGTCACCAAGTTGTAGTACTGGTTAGAGGTCACCACTATGTAGTACTGGTTAGAGATCACCAAGCTGTAGTGCTGGTTAGAGGTCACCAAGTTGTAGTACTGGTTAGAGGTCACCACGTTGTAGTACTGGTTAGAGGTCACCACGTTGTAGTGTTGGTTAGAGATCACCAAGTTGTAGTACTGGTTAGAGGTCACTACGTTGTAGTACGGTTTAGAGGTCACCAAGTTGTAGTACTGGTTAGATGTCACCAAGTTGTAGTACTGGTTAGAGGTCACCACGTTGTAGTACTGGTTAGAGGTGACCACGTTGTAGTACTTGTTAGAGGTCACCAAGTTGTAGTGCTGGTTAGAGGTCACCAAGCTGTAGTGCCTGTTAGAGGTCACCAAGATGTAGGACTGGTTAGAGGTCATCACGTTGTAGTAATGGTTAGAGGTCACCAAATTGTAGTAATGGTTAGAGGTCACCAAATTGTAGTAATGGTTAGAGATCACCAAGTTGTAGTAATGGTTAGAGATCACCATGTTGTAGTACTGGTTAGAGGTCACCAAGCTGTTGTACTGGATAGAGGTCACCAAGTTGCAGTACTGGTTAGAGGTCACCATAATGTAGTATTGGTTAGATATCACCAAGCTGTAGTACTGGTTAGAGGTCACCAAGTTGTAGTGCTGGTTAGAGGTCACCAAGTTGTAGTACTGGTTAGAGGTCACCAATCTGTAATACTGATTAGAGGTCACCAAGTTATAGTACTGGTTAGAGGTCACCAAACTGTAGTACTGGTTAGAGATCACCAAGTTGTAGTAGTGTTAGAGATCACCAAGCTGTAGTACTGGTTAGAGATCACCAAGTTGTAGTAGTGTTAGAGGTCACCAAGTTGTAGTACTGGTTAGAGGTCACACAGTTATAGTGCTGATTAGAGGTCACCAAGATGTAGTACTGGTTAGAGCTCACCACATTGTAGTGCTGGTTAGAGATCACCACTTTGAAGTGCCTGTTAGAGGTCAACAAGCTGTAGTACTGGTTAGAGGTCACCAAGCTTAAGTACTGGTTAGAGGTCAAAAAGCTGCAGTGCTGGTTAGAGGTCACCAAGTTGTAGTAGTGTTAGAGATCACCAAGTTGTAGTACTGGTTAGAGGTCACCACGCTGTAGTACTGGTTAGAGGTCACCAAGTTGTAGTACTCGTTAGAGGTCACCAAGCTGTAGTACTGGTTAGAGGTCACCAAGCTTCATTACTGGTTAGAGGTCACCAAGCTGCAGTGCTGGTTAGAGGTCACCAAGTTGAAGTACTGGTTAGAGCTCACCAAGTTGCAGTACTGGCTAGAGGTCACCAAGTTGTAGTACTGGTTAGAGGTAACCACGTTGTAGTACTGGTTAGGGGTCACCACGTTGTAGTATTGGTTAGAGATCACCAAGTTGTAGTACTGGCTAGAGGTCACCAAGTTTTGTGCTGGTTAGAGGTCACCAAGTTGTAGTACGGTTTAGAGGTCACCAAGTTGTAGTACTGGTTAGAGGTCACCACTATGTAGTACTGGTTAGAGATCACCAAGTTGTAGTACTGGCTAGAGGTCACCAAGCTGTAGTGCTTGTTAGAGGACACCAAGTTGTAGTACTGGTTAGAGGTCACCACTATGTAGTATTGGTTAGAGATCACCAAGTTGTAGTACTGGCTAGAGGTCACCAAGCTGTAGTGCTTGTTAGAGGACACCAAGTTGTAGTACTGGTTAGAGGTCACCACGTTGTAGTACTGGTTAGAGGTCACCACGTTGTAGTATTGGTTAGAGATCACCAAGTTGTAGTACTGGTTATAGGTCACTACGTTGTAGTACGGTTTAGAGGTCACCAAGTTGTAGTACTGGTTAGATGTCACCAAGCTGTAGTACTGGTTAGAGGTCACCAAGTTGTAGTGCTGGTTAGAGGTCACCAAGCTGTAGTGCCTGTTAGAGGTCACCAAGATGTAGTACTGGTTAGAGGTCACCACGTTGTAGTACTGGTTAGAGGTCACCAAGATGTAGTACTGGTTAGAGGTCACCAAGTTGTAGTATTGGTTAGAGATCACCAGATTGTAGTAATGGTTAGAGGTCACCAAGTTGCAGTACTGGTTAGAGGTCACCACTATGTAGTATTGGTTAGATGTCACCAAGCTGTAGTACTGGTTAGAGGTCACCAAGTTGTAGTGCTGGTTAGAGGTCACCAAGTTGTAGTACTGGTTAGAGGTCACCAAGCTGTAATACTGGTTAGAGGTCACCAAGTTATAGTACTGGTTAGAGGTCACCAAGCTGTAGTACTGGTTAGAGATCACCACGTTGTAGTACTGGTTAGAGGTCACCAAGCTGTAGTACTGGTTAGAGGTCACCAAGCTGTAGTGCTGGTTAGAGGTCACCAAGTTGTAGTACTGGTTAGAGGTCACGACGTTGTAGTACTGGTTCGAGCTCACCAAGTTGTAGTACTGGTTAGAGGTCACCAAGTTGTAGTACTGGTTAGAGATCACCAAGTTTTAGTACTGGTTAGAGATCACCAAGTTGTAGTACTGGTTAGAGATCACCACGTTGTAGTACTGGTTAGAGGTCACCACGTTGTAGTACTGGTTAGGGGTCACCAAGCTGTAGTGCTGGTTAGAGGTCACCAAGTTGTAGTACTGGTTAGAGGTCACCACGTTGTAGTGCTGGTTAGAGGTCACCACGTTGTAGTACTGGTTAGAGCTCACCAAGTTGTAGTACTGGTTAGAGCTCACCAAGTTATAGTACTGGTTAGAGGTCACCAAGTTGTAGTACTGGTTAGAGGTCACCAAGTTGTAATACTGGTTAGAAGTAACAAAGTTGTAGTACTGGTTAGAGATCACCACGTTGTAGTGTCTGTTAGCGGTCACCAAGCTGTAGTACTGGTTAGAGATCACCAAGTTATAGTACTGGTTAGAGGTCACCAAGTTGTAGTACTGGTTAGAGGTCACACAGTTGTAGTACTGGTTCGAGCTCACCAAGTTGTAGTACTGGTTAGAGGTCACCAAGTTGTAGTACTGGTTAGAGATCACCAAGTTTTAGTACTGGTTAGAGATCACCAAGTTGTAGTACTGGTTAGAGATCACCAAGTTGTAGTACTGGTTAGAGATCACCACGTTGTAGTACTGGTTAGGGGTCACCAAGCTGTAGTGCTGGTTAGAGGTCACCAAGTTGTAGTACTGGTTAGAGGTCACCACGTTGTAGTGCTGGTTAGAGGTCACCACGTTGTAGTACTGGTTAGAGCTCACCAAGTTGTAGTACTGGTTAGAGCTCACCAAGTTGTAGTACTGGTTAGAGCTCACCAAGTTATAGTACTGGTTAGAGGTCACCAAGTTGTAGTACTGGTTAGAGGTCACCAAGTTGTAATACTGGTTAGAAGTAACAAAGTTGTAGTACTGGTTAGAGATCACCACGTTGTAGTGTCTGTTACCGGTCACCAAGCTGTAGTACTGGTTAGAGATCACCAAGTTATAGTACTGGTTAGAGGTCACCACGTTATAGTACTGGTTAGAGGTCACCAAGCTGCAGTGCTGGTTAGAGGTCACCAAGTTATAGTACTGGTTAAAGGTCACCACGTTATAGTACTGGTTAGAGGTCACCACTTTGTAGTACTGGTTAGAGGTCACAAAGTTGTAGTGCTGGTTAGAGGTCACCAAGATGTAGTACTGGTTAGAGCTCACCACGTTGTAGTGCTGGTTAGAGATCACCACTTTGTAGTGCCTGTTAGAGGTCACCAAGCTGTAGTACTGGTTAGAGGTCACCAAGCTTTAGTACTGGTTAGAGGTCACCAAGCTGCAGTGCTGGTTAGAGGTCATCAAGTTGTAGTAGTGTTAGAGGTCACCAAGCTGTAGTACTGGTTAGAGATCACCACGTTGTAGTAGTGGTTAGAGGTCACCACGCTGTAGTACTGGTTAGAGGTCACCAAGTTGTATACTGGTTAGAGGTCACCACGTTGTAGTACTGGTTAGGGGTAACCACGTGGTAGTATTGGTTAGAGATCACCAAGTTGTAGTACTGGTTAGAGATCACCAAGTTGTAGTACGGTTTAGAGGTCACCACGTTGTAGTACTGGTTAGAGGTCACCAAGCTGTAGTGCTGGTTAGAGGTCACCAAGTTGTAGTAATGGTTAGAGGTCACCACGTTGAAGTACTGGTTAGAAGTCACCACGTTGTAGTATTGGTTAGAGATCACCAAGTTGTAGTACTGGTTAGAGGTCACCACGTTGTAGTACGGTTTAGAGGTCACCATGTTGTAGTACTGGTTAGAGGTCACCAAGTTGTAGTACTGGTTAGAGGTCACCACGTTGTAGTATTGGTTAGAGATCACCAAGTTGTAGTACTGGTTAGAGGTCACCACGTTGTAATACTGGTTAGAGGTCACCAAGCTGTAGTGCTGGTTAGAGGTCACCAAGTTGTAGTACTGGTTAGAGGTCACCACGTTGTAGTGTTGGTTAGAGATCACCAAGTTGTATTACTGGTTAGAGGTCACCAAGTTGTAGTAAGGTTTAGAGGTCACCAAGTTGTAGTACTGGTTAGAGGTCACCACGTTGTAGTACTGGTTAGAGGTCACCAAGCTGTAGTGCTGGTTAGAGGTCACCAAGTTGTAGTACTTGTTAGAGGTCACCACGTTGTAGTATTGGTTAGAGATCACCAATTTGTAGTACTGGTTAGATGTCACCACGTTGTAGTACGGTTTAGAGGTCACCAAGTTTTAGTATTGGTTAGAGGTCACCAAGTTGTAGTACTGGTTAGAGGTCACCACGTTGTAGTACTGGTTAGAGGTCACCACGTTGTAGTACTTGTTAGAGGTCACCAAGTTGTAGTGCTGGTTAGAGGTGACCAAGATGTAGTACTGGTTAGAGGTCACCACGTTGTAGTACTGGTTAGAGGTCACCAAGTTGTAGTAATGGTTAGAGGTCACCAAATTGTAGTACTGGTTAGAGGTCACCAAATTGTAGTACTGGTTAGAGCTCACCAAGTTGTAGTACTGTTTAGAGCTCACCAAGTTGTAGTACTGGTTAGAAGTCACCAAGTTATAGTACTGGTTAGACGTAACCACGTTATAGTACTGGTTAGAGGTCACCAAGTTGTAGTACCGGTTAGAGGTCACCAAGTTGTATTTCTGGTTAGAAGTCACAAAGTTGTAGTACTGGTAAGAGATCACCAAGTTGTAGTGCTGGTTAGAGGTCACCACGTTGTAGTGCCTGTTAGAGGTCACCAAGTTGTAGTACTGGTAAGAGCTCACCAAATTGTAGTAATGGTTAGAGGTCACCAAGCTGCAGTCCTGGTTAGAGGTCACCAAGTTGTAGTACTGGTTAGAGGTCACCAAGCTTTAGTACTGGTTAGAGGTCACCAAGCTGCAGTACTGGTTAAAGGTCACCAAGCTGTAGTGCTGGTTAGAGGTCACCAAGTTGTAGTACTGGTTAGAGTTCACCACGTTGTAGTACTGGTTAGAGCTCACCAAGTTGTAGTATTGGTTAGAGGTCACCAAGTTGTAATACTGGTTAGAATTAACAAAGTTCTAGTACTGGTTAGAGGTCACCAAGCTGTAGTACTGGTTAGAGATCACCAAGTTATAGTACTGGTTAGAGGTCACCACGTTATAGTACTGGTTAGAGGTCACCAAGCTGCAGTGCTGGTTAGAGCTCACCAAGTTATAGTACTGGTTAAAGGTCACCACGTTATAGTACTGGTTAGAGGTCACAAAGCTGTAGTGCTGGTTAAAGGTCACCAAGTTGTAGTACTGGTTAGAGGTCACCACGTTGTAGTACTGGTTAGAGGTCACCACGTTGTAGTATTGGTTAGAGATCACCAAGTTGTAGTACTGGTTAGAGGTCACCACGTTGTAGTACGGTTTAGAGGTCACCAAGTTGTAGTACTGGTTAGAGGTCACCAAGTTGTAGTACTGGTTAGAGGTCACCACGTTGTAGTACTGCTTAGAGGTCACCACGTTGTAGTACTTGTTAGAGGTCACCAAGTTGTAGTGCTGGTTAGAGGTCACCAAGATGTAGTACTGGTTAGAGGTCACCACGTTGTAGTACTGGTTAGAGGTCACCAAGTTGTAGTACTGGTTAGAGGTCACCACGTTGTAGTACTGGTTAGAGGTCACCAAGCTGTAGTACTGGTTAGAGGTCACCAAGTTGTAGTAATGGTAAGAGGTCACCAAATTGTAGTAATGGTTAGAGGTCACCAAATTGTAGTAATTGTTAGAGATCACCAAGTTGTAGTACTGGTTAGAGATCACCACGTTGTAGTACTGGTTAGAGCTCAACAAGTTGTAGTACTGGTTAGAGATCACCAAGTTGTAATACTGGTTAGAAGTAACCACGTTATAGTACTGGTTAGAGGTCACCAAGTTGTAGTAATGGTTAGAGGTCACCAAGTTGTAGTACTGTTTAGAGCTCACCAAGTTGTAGTACTGGTTAGAGCTCACCAAGTTGTAGTACTGGTTAGAGCTCACCAAGTTATAGTACTGGTTAGAGGTAACCACGTTATAGTACTGGTTAGAGGTCACCAAGTTGTAGTAATGGTTAGAGGTCACCAAATTGTAGTAATGGTTAGAGGTCACCAAATTGTAGTAATGGTTAGAGATCACCAAGTTGTAGTACTGGTTAGAGATCACCAGGTTGTAGTACTGGTTAGAGGTCACCACGTTGTAGTACTGGTTAGAGGTCACAAAGTTGTAGTACTGGTTAGAGCTCACCAAGTTGTAGTAATGGTTAGAGCTCACCAAGTTGTAGTAATGGTTAGAGCTCACAAAGTTGTAGTACTGGTTAGAGATCACCAGGTTGTAGTACTGGCTAGAGGTCACCAATCTGTAGTGCTGGTTAGAGGTCACCAAGTTGTAGTACTGGTTAGAGGTCACCACGTTGAAGTACTGGTTAGAGCTCACCAAGTTGTAGTACTGGTTAGAGCTCACCAAGTTGTAGTACTGGTTAGAGATCACCAAGTTTTAGTACTGGTTAGAGATCACCAAGTTGTAATACTGGTTAGAGCTCACCAAGTTGTAGTACTGTTTAGAGCTCACCAAGTTATAGTACTGGTTAGAGATCACCAAGTTGTAGTACTGGTTAGAGGTCACCACGTTGAAGTACTGGTTAGAGATCACCAAGCTGTAGTACTGGTTAGAGGTCACCAAGCTGTAGTACTGGTTAGAGCTCACCAAGTTGTAGTACTGGTTAGAGCTCACCAAGTTGTAGTACTGGTTAGAATCACCACGTTGTAGTATTGGTTAGAGATCACCAAGTTGTAGTACTGGTTAGAGGTCACCAAGTTGTAGCACGTTTTAGAGGTCACCAAGTTGTAGTACTGGTTAGAGGTCACCACGTTGTAGTACTGGTTAGAGGTCACCAAGCTGTAGTACTGGTTAGAGGTCACCAAGTTGTAGTAATGGTTAGAGGTCACCAAATTGTAGTAATGGTTAGAGGTCACCAAATTGTAGTAATTGTTAGAGCTCACCAAGTTGTAGTACTGGTTAGAGGTCACCACGTTATAGTACTGGTTAGAGGTCACCAAGTTGTAGTACTGGTTAGAGCTCACCAAGTTATAGTACTGGTTAGAGGTAACCACGTTATAGTACTGGTTAGAGGTCACCAAGTTGTAGTAATGGTTAGAGGTCACCAAATTGTAGTAATGGTTAGAGGTCACCAAGTTGTAGTACTGTTTAGAGCTCACCAAGTTGTAGTACTGGTTAGAGGTCACCAAGTTATAGTACTGGTTAGAGGTAACCACGTTATAGTACTGGTTAGAGGTCACCAAGTTGTAGTAATGGTTAGAGGTCACCAAATTGTATTACTGGTTAGAGGTCACCAAATTGTAGTAATGGTTAGAGATCACCAAGTTGTTGTACTGGTTAGAGATCACCAAGTTGTAGTACTGGTTAGAGCTCACCAAGTTGTAGTACTGGTTAGAGGTCACCAAGTTGTAGTACTGTTTAGAGCTCACCAAGTTGTAGTACTGGTTAGAGGTCACCAAGTTGTAGTACTGGTTAGAGATCACCAAGTTTTAGTACTGGTTAGAGATCACCAAGTTTTAGTACTGGTTAGAGATCACCAAGTTGTAGTACTGGTTAGAGCTCACCAAGTTGTAGTACTGGTTAGAGGTCACCACGTTGTAGTACTTGTTAGAGGTCACCACGTTGTAGTACTGGTTAGAGATCACCAAGTTGTAGTACTGGTTAGAGCTCACCAAGTTGTAGTACTGGTTAGAGCTCACCAAGTTGTAGTACTGGTTAGAGATCACCAAGTTTTAGTACTGGTTTGAGATCACCAAGTTGTAGTACTGGTTAGAGCTCACCAAGTTGTAGTACTGGTTAGAGTTCACCAAGTTATAGTACTGGTTAGAGGTAACCACGTTATAGTACTGGTTAGAGGTCACCAAGTTGTAGTAATGGTTAGAGGTCACCAAATTGTAGTAATGGTTAGAGGTCACCAAATTGTAGTAATGGTTAGAGATCACCAAGTTGTAGTACTGGTTAGAGCTCACCAAGTTGTAGTACTGGTTAGAGATCACCAAGTTATAGTACTGGTTAGAGGTCACCACGTTGTAGTACTGGTTCGAGATCACCAAGTTGTAGTACTGGTTAGAGCTCACCAAGTTGTAGTACTGGTTAGAGCTCACCAAGTTGTAGTACTGGTTAGAGATCACCAAGTTATAGTACTGGTTAGAGATCACCAAATTGTAGTACTGGTTAGAGCTCACCAAGTTGTAGTACTGGTAAGAGCTCACCAAGTTGTAGTACTGGTTAGAGATCACCAAGTTGTAGTACTGGTTAGAGATCACCAAGTTTTAGTACTGGTTAGAGATCACCAAGTTGTAGTACTGGTTAAAGCTCACCAAGTTGTAGTACTGGTTAGAGCTCACCAAGTTGTAGTACTGGTTAGAGGTCACCAAGTTGTAGTACTGGTTAGAGATCACCAAGTTTTAGTACTGGTTAGAGGTCACCAAGTTGTAGTACTGGTTAGAGCTCACCAAGTTGTAGTACTGGTTAGAGCTCACCAAGTTGTAGTACTGGTTAGAGGTCACCAAGTTGTAGCACGTTTTAGAGGTCACCAAGTTGTAGTACTGGTTAGAGGTCACCACGTTGTAGTACTGGTTAGAGGTCACCAAGCTGTAGTGCTGGTTAGAGGTCACCACGTTGTAGTACTGGTTAGAGGTCACCACGTTGTAGTATTGGTTAGAGATCACCAAGTTGTAGTACTGGTCAGAGGTCACCAAGTTGTAGTACGGTTTAGAGGTCACCAAGTTGTAGTACTGGTTAGAGGTCACCAAGTTGTAGTACTGGTTAGAGGTCACCACGTTGTAGTACTGGTTAGAGGTCACCACGTTGTAGTACTTGTTAGAGGTCACCAAGTTGTAGTGCTGGTTAGAGGTCACCAAGCTGTAGTGCCTGTTAGAGGTCACCAAGATGTAGTACTGGTTAGAGGTCACCACGTTGTAGTACTGGTTAGAGGTCACCAAAATGTAGTACTGGTTAGAGGTCACCACTTTGTAGTACTGGTTAGAGGTCACCAAGCTGTAGTACTGGTAAGAGGTCACCAAGTTGTAGTATTGGTTAGAGGTCACCAAATTGTAGTAATGGTTAGAGATCACTAAGTTGTAGTACTGGTTAGAGATCACCAAGTTGTAGTACTGGTTAGAGGTCACCACATTGTATTACTGGTTAGAGGTCACCAAGCTGTAGTACTGGTAAGAGGTCACCAAGTTGTAGTATTGGTTAGAGATCACCAAATTGTAGTAATGGTTAGAGATCACCAAGTTGTAGTACTGGCTAGAGATCACCACGTTGTAGTACTGCTTAGAGGTCACCAAGATGTAGTACTGGTTAGAGGTCACCACGTTGCAGTACTGGTTAGAGGTCACCAAGTTGTAGTAGTGGTTAGAGATCACCAAGTTGTAGTGTTATGACCATCGCAATAGAAATAGTAAGATAACGAATTTAAAATGTTTAAAAAACAAATTTTCAGACTTTATTTTCTTTGTGTACCATCTATTACATGTTCTCTTTATTCAAGCCCATTTTTCGTTGGAAGAATTTACCTTCTGACTTTTTTTTTCAACAAATGCAAAACATTGTAATTGAAATGGACGATGCCTTACGAGTTTCTTGCATAGACTTTCAGTACTTCTTCACAACTTGACAGCATAAGCACTAGAAGCACTCGTAAAATCTTCTGTGATTTCGTTTTTCCAATGTCAGAATGAAGTGTGTGTTTTTCATTTTTTGTAAAGCCAAATTTAACATTGATTTGGGGTTTTCCGGTTGAAGTTTAGATGAACATTTCTTTAATATTAACTCGGTAACAAGTGTCTCCGATTTTGTCTCCAACAATCTGTCATGTCTTTACTATCTTATCCATCTTGTGATATATGTTGCTTTCTCTCAACTGTTTACACATTGACGCTGGCATGAATATTGACGGTGTACCAGTATTGACTGTCAAGTATATACTGTATAAGAACTGGTATCATATCCAAGTAACACAGTGTTACCAATGTGGACATATATAAACTGTGACTTACTACCACATGGCAATGTTTGTCTGATAGCTCAAATTAATCTGAAATTGTAAAACCTAAATTTGTCCAAAAAAATTTTTTTTCAATAATTGCAAATGTTCAAGCGTTTATTCTTATTCTGTTCTCTGCTGTCCAGCTTGTATAAACAATATTAGTAATATTATGGGAGAGGGGAGAGGTGTTCTAATACTCACGTATAAAATACGTATGCGCAAATATACTTTTACGTGACCTCCAAGGGTAGTTCATAGCGTTATTTTCCTCATATGTGTAAACTGTGTTGATGTGCACACAGTATAAACCAGGAGCACAACACGTGAGTGTCAATAAATACGTATGTATATACGGTTGCCTGTAAACGGGAGATCAGTTGTATAACTTAAACCCAATGTTTTTCTCATGAATAAAATTGTTTTGAAGCCAACGAAAATCTGAATCTATGGATTTATTATAATTACTGTACCTTCATCCTTATTATTCTAGTTTGTTACTTTGAATTCCATCAAGTTTATAAAAAAAAAATACTTCCTGCTAAATGTTTTATTTGAATCAAAACTTGCGCATGATAACATGGCAATAACATAGCGATATTGTTAGATCCTTTACACATTCAATATCTGCACGACCGACTGCCCCCGACACCTAACTCCCAGGTTATGTTCCCTACATGCAACATACCCCGAGTTCTGTTCTAGATGCGGGCACTCTTCGAGACGAGTTTCTTCGGTTGTATATATGTCAGTGCTCTTTTCTCTTACAATGAGGCTCCTTTATAAGAATTGTCCTTTTACCGAATAAATAATAGTTCTTGGTATATAAGTTTTATTCTATAATTGTATCTAGTAGACTAGTAATCCCCAAAACACACGCTTATTAATAGTTTTGCATTGCATAATTTCGTAATTTTAGTCTTCGGTCAGTTTGCCCTATATAAAGAATTGTCCCTTTGACTTACGAATAAATAATAGTTCTTGGTATAGACTACGTTTCACGTTATACTTGTATCTATTTATCACGAAAACACACATTTATTAATAGTTTTGCATTGAATAACTTCGTAATGTTATTCTTATTATCAGTGTGATGTGTGTATATATAGTTCCTTTGATTTTCATAATGAGACAGCTTTGATATAATGAACGACACCAGGTGTCACAGTACGAAACTAAGAATAGCTACAACATGTAAGACTAATTGTCGAGAAAAGTCAAATAGTTCTGGGTCTACCTATACTCGAGAAATCTGATTTTGAGTGTATTTATGAAATGTAGGTGAAATGATAATGTCGTGAAAGTGACATGCGTGTAATGTTATGTATTATGGTGGGTTTTTTTAATATGTTTTTATATGTGAACTGATAGATAATGTATTAAATCATCAATCAATACTTTTGTATTTTTGTTGTCTCTTGGTCAGATACATACATTCAGATAAATCGCTATCCGAACGATTTTCAACTTGGTGCGGATAAACAGGGTCTGACGGTAGTTGTCAAACTGTTTATGTCAGGAGACTGATATCTCGGGGTATACCGGGGGAGATGTTATAAAAGGGCACGTGACAGGTGCTTGGGGAGAACCCAGAGACAGCACCTCATAGCTTGAGCTTTTGAAATACAGAAACAAAACATTAGTGTAATCTCAACTACAGTCGAAACTACATTTCAGGAAATCGGTATTGATGGGTATATACGGAAATCCGCTAATAGGAACACTGCTAGCTTTGGGGTAGATTGCAATAAGTCACTTGGCTACCACGATGCATTTTCCCTAACCGTAATGCCGAGCGTAAGTAGGGAACATTGCATCGATGTTCTTCATTGGCTCGGAGACATCTCCCATTCTCATAAAATCACGCTATTACATAATAACAAGCCCGGTAAACATAAAGGATATATGACATTCAGTTAAAGCACTTACACGTTAAGGAAACAGTCAAGTACAGTAGCAAGCCCTTCCCTTATCACAAACACACGGCTGCACCCTCTCTCTATCTTTGTGAAGCATGTAAAAGCGAGCCATTCAACACACGCTCAGCTTTAGATAATTTTTTTAACAAAACGAAGGAATTTACACAAATGTCGAGGTGACACGTACATCCCCTTCGATGACCCGAACGTTTCCGTGATGACGTCACCACTTTAGGGGAAGCGTGTGGAGCAGTCCCTCCCGAGTTACTGTTTTGAGTGAATGAACGCATTGTCTTCCAACTGATGGATGTAAAACTCTTAGCGATATTTCTGCTGGTGTGTCTAGCGTGTGTGACAGGTAGGCTGCTAGATTACTGCATTCGTGTACCAGTTGGAATCGTAAATGTCAGGGAAGGGTTTTAATCACGTGTGCCTAATCTCGTTCAATACATGCTTCAATCTATTTAAACTAAGCATGACTGAAAGTATAGACATGTCACATGTTGCGTCATACATATTGCATCAAAATAAGTTGACGAATAGAGTATGTTGGTATAAAAAGAAATCATTGAATGTAGACCAAACATCTATTCTACTGTGTTTGAAGTTGTATTTGTTATGATGCCATTATTTTCTTTCAATCACAAGTTTGAGAAAACTAATATTTTGGGGGAAAAAATTTATAACATTTAGGAAACATATTATTAAAGTTTGTGTTGTGTATATATATATATATAGTTTTTTGTAACTTGCATTGTGTCTATCCGCGCCATGCGGGTTTTTTTAAATCAAAAAGTTATTATCAAAGTTTTCGCATGCTTTCCGAAATTCTTATCAGTTGCGTGTCGTGTTTCCTGGAAATCATGTTGACTTGTGTAGACTGATGATGTTTGTTTTGTTATAATTTGTTGTTTTAAACATATCACTGTATCAAGCTTGTTTTGATCAAATGATTATTGCTTTCACTTCTACCTCTCATCTTCCTTATTGCATAACTATATCTACCGCTCCGTTATATCCTTTGACTTACTCTCTCTCTCTCTCTCTCTCTCTCTCTCTCTCTCTCTCTCTCTCTCTCTCTCTCTCTCTCTCTCTCTCTCTCTCTCTCTCTCTCTCTCTCTCTCTCTCTCTCTCTCTCTCTCTCTCTATTGTCCCCTCTCCCATACTTTATTTATCTGTCTCTTTCTCTCTATATCACGTACCCTTTCTATCTTTATTTTGTACCCTCTCCTTAACTTTATTTTATCTTTCTCTTTCTCTCTATATAACGTACCCTCTCTATCTTTATCTTGTCCCCTCTCCTTAACTTTGTTTTATCTTTCTCTTTCTCTCTTTATAACGTACCCTATGTATCTTTATCTTGTACCCTCTCCTTAACTTTGTTTTATCTGTCTCTTTATCTCTATATAACGTACCCTATCTATCTTTATCTTGTACCCTCTCCTTAACTTTGTTTTATCTTTCTCTTTCTCTCTTTATAACGTACCCTATGTATCTTTGTCTTGTCCCCTCTCCTTAACTTTGTTTTATCTGTCTCTTTATATCTATATAACGTACCCTATCTATCTTTATCTTGTACCCTCTCCTTAACTTTATTTATCTGTCTCTTTCTCTCTATATCACGTACCCTCTCTATCTTTATCTTGTCCCCTCTCCTTAACTTTATTTTATCTTTCTCTTTCTCTCTATATAACGTACCCTTTCTATCTTTATCTTGTACCCTCTCCTTAACTTTGTTTTATCTTTCTCTTTCTCTCTATATAACGTACCCTATCTATCTTTATCTTGTCCCCTCTCCTTAACTTTGTTTTATCTTTCTCTTTCTCTCTCTATAACGTACCCTCTCTATCTTTATCTTGTCCCCTCTCCTTAACTTTGTTTTATCTGTCTCTTTATCTCTATATAACGTACCCTATCTATCTTTATCTTGTACCCTCTCCTTAACTTTGTTTTATCTTTCTCTTTCTCTCTCTATAACGTACCCTATGTATCTTTATATTGTACCCTCTCCTTAACTTTGTTTTATCTGTCTCCTTCTCTCTTTATAACGTACCCTCTCTATCTTTATCTTGTCCCCTCTCCTTAACTTTGTTTTATCTTTCTCTTTCTCTCTCTATAACGTACCCTATGTATCTTTATATTGTACCCTCTCCTTAACTTTGTTTTATCTGTCTCCTTCTCTCTCTATCACGTACCCTCTCTATCTTTATCTTGTACCCTCTCCTTAACTTTGTTTTATCTGTCTCTTTATATCTATATAACGTACCCTATCTATCTTTATCTTGTACCCTCTCCTTAACTTTATTTATCTGTCTCTTTATATCTATATAACGTACCCTCTCTATCTTTATCTTGTCCCCTCTCCTTAACTTTGTTTTATCTGTCTCTTTATCTCTATATAACGTACCCTATCTATCTTTATCTTGTACCCTCTCCTTAACTTTGTTTTATCTTTCTCTTTCTCTCTCTATAACGTACCCTATGTATCTTTAAATTGTACCCTCTCCTTAACTTTGTTTTATCTGTCTCCTTCTCTCTATATCACGTACCCTTTCTATCTTTATCTTGTACCCTCTCCTTAACTTTGTTTTATCTTTCTCTTTCTCTCTCCATAACGTACCATATCTATCTTTATCTTGTCCCCTCTCCCATACTTTATTTATCTGTCTCTTTCTCTCTCTATAACGTACCCTCTCTATCTTTATCTTGTACCCTCTCCTTAACTTTATTTATCTGTCTCTTTATATCTATATAACGTACCCTCTCTATCTTTATCTTGTCCCCTCTCCTTAACTTTGTTTTATCTTTCTCTTTCTCTCTTTATAACGTACCCTATCTATCTTTATCTTGTACCCTCTCCTTAACTTTGTTTTATCTTTCTCTTTCTCTCTCTATAACGTACCCTTTCTATCTTTATCTTGTACCCTCTCCTTAACTTTGTTTTATCTTTCTCTTTCTCTCTCCATAACGTACCATATCTATCTTTATCTTGTCCCCTCTCCCATACTTTATTTATCTGTCTCTTTCTCTCTCTATAACGTACCCTATCTATCTTTATCTTGTACCCTCTCCTTAACTTTGTTTTATCTGTCTCTTTATATCTATATAACGTACCCTATCTATCTTTATCTTGTCCCCTCTCCCATACTTTATTTATCTGTCTCTTTCTCTCTATATAACGTACCCTCTCTATTTTTATCTTGTCCCCTCTCCTTAACTTTGTTTTATCTGTCTCTTTCTCTCTCTATAACGTACCCTCTCTATCTTTATCTTGTACCCTCTCCTTAACTTTGTTTTATCTGTCTCTTTCTCTCTCTATAACGTACCCTCTCTATCTTTATCTTGTCCCCTCTCCTTAACTTTGTTTTATCTTTCTCTTTCTCTCTCCATAACGTACCATATCTATCTTTATCTTGTCCCCTCTCCCATACTTTATTTATCTGTCTCTTTCTCTCTCTATAACGTACCCTTTCTATCTTTATCTTGTACCCTCTCCTTAACTTTGTTTTATCTGTCTCTTTATCTCTATATAACGTACCCTATCTATCTTTATCTTGTCCCCTCTCCCATACTTTATTTATCTGTCTCTTTCTCTCTATATAACGTACCCTCTCTATCTTTATCTTGTACCCTCTCCTTAACTTTGTTTTATCTGTCTCTTTATATCTATATAACGTACCCTATCTATCTTTATCTTGTCCCCTCTCCCATACTTTATTTATCTGTCTCTTTCTCTCTATATAACGTACCCTCTCTATTTTTATCTTGTCCCCTCTCCTTAACTTTGTTTTATCTGTCTCTTTCTCTCTCTATAACGTACCCTCTCTATCTTTATCTTGTCCCCTCTCCTTAACTTTGTTTTATCTGTCTCTTTCTCTCTCTATAACGTACCCTCTCTATCTTTATCTTGTCCCCTCTCCTTAACTTTGTTTTATCTTTCTCTTTCTCTCTCCATAACGTACCATATCTATCTTTATCTTGTCCCCTCTCCCATACTTTATTTATCTGTCTCTTTCTCTCTCTATAACGTACCCTATCTATCTTTATCTTGTACCCTCTCCTTAACTTTGTTTTATCTGTCTCTTTCTCTCTCTATAACGTACCCTATCTATCTTTATCTTGTACCCTCTCCTTAACTTGATTGTATCTGTCTCTTTCTCTCTCTATAACGTACCCTATCTATCTTTATCTTGTACCCTCTCCTTAACTTTGTTTTATCTTTCTCTTTATCTCTATATCACGTACCCTCTCTATCTTTATCTTGTACCCTCGCCTTGACTTTATTTTATCTTTCTCTTTCTCTCTCCATAACTTACCCTCTCTCACTTTCTTTATCTTAATCTTGTCCCCTTTTCCCCCCTCTATAACGTGCCTTACGTCTCTTTCACTTTCTCAATTTGTTTCTTGTCACTGTTCTATAACTTTATTTTTTCGTCTTTTTCTCCCTCTAGAGTACTCTTTCACTTTCTTTATCTTCATCTTGTTCCCTATCCAGTCATAACTTTTTATCTGTTTCTCTCTCCCTCTTAAACTAACCCTCTCTTTTACTTTCTTAATTCTTATCTCTTCCATTGTCTCTCCATAACGTACCCTCTCTATCTTTATCTTGTACCCTCTCCTTAACTTTGTTTTATCTTTCTCTTTCTCTCTTTATAACGTACCCTATCTATCTTTATCTTGTCCCCTCTCCTTAACTTTGTTTTGTCTTTCTCTTTATCTCTCTATAACGTACCCTATCTATCTTTATCTTGTACCCTCTCCTTAACTTTATTTTATCTTTCTCTTTCTCTCTCAAAAACGTACCCTATCTATCTTTATTATCTTTATCTTGTACCCTCTCCTTAACTTTGTTTTATCTTTCTCTTTCTCTCTATATAACGTACCCTATCTATCTTTATCTTGTACCCTCTCCTTAACTTTGTTTTATCTGTCTCTTTCTCTCTCTATAACGTACCCTATCTATCTTTATCTTGTACCCTCTCCTTAACTTTGTTTTATCTTTCTCTTTCTCTCTCTATAACGTACCCTATCTATCTTTATCTTGTACCCTCTCCTTAACTTTATTTTATCTTTCTCTTTCTCTCTCCATAACGTACCCTCTCTATCTTTATCTTGTACCCTCTCCTTAACTTTATTTTATCTTTCTCTTTCTCTCTCTATAACGTACCCTTTCTATCTTTATCTTGTACCCTCTCCTTAACTTTGTTTTATCTTTCTCTTTCTCTCTCTATAACGTACCATATCTATCTTTATCTTGTACCCTCTCCTTAACTTTGTTTTATCTTTCTCTTTCTCTCTTTATAACGTACCCTATCGATCTTCATCTTGTACCCTCTCCTTAACTTTGTTTTATCTTTCTCTTTCTCTCTCTATAACGTACCCTTTCTATCTTTATATTGTACCCTCTCCTTAACTTTGTTTTATCTTTCTCTTTCTCTCTCCATAACGTACTCTATCTATCTTTATCTTGTACCCTCTCCTTAACTTTGTTTTATCTTTCTCTTTCTCTCTATATAACGTACTCTATCTATCTTTATCTTGTACCCTCTCCTTAACTTTATTTTATCTGTCTCTTTATCTCTATATCACGTACCCTCTCTATCTTTATCTTGTACCCTCTCCTTAACTTTATTTTATCTTTCTCTTTCTCTCTCTATAACGTACTCTATCTATCTTTATCTTGTACCCTCTCCTTAACTTGATTTTATCTGTCTCTTTATCTCTATATCACGTACCCTCTCTATCTTTATCTTGTACCCTCTCCTTAACTTTGTTTTATCTTTCTCTTTCTCTCTTTATAACGTACCCTCTCTATCTTTATCTTGTACCCTCTCCTTAACTTTATTTTATCTGTCTCTTTCTCTCTATATCACGTACCCTTTCTATCTTTATATTGTACCCTCTCCTTAACTTTGTTTTATCTGTCTCCTTCTCTCTTTATAACGTACCCTCTTTATCTTTATCTTGTACCCTCTCCTAAACTTTATTTTATCTTTCTCTTTCTCTCTATATCACGTACCCTTTCTATCTTTATATTGTACCCTCTCCTTAACTTTGTTTTATCTTTTTCTTTCTCTCTATATAACGTACCCTCTCTATCTTTATCCTGTACCCTCCCCTTAACTTTGTTTTATCTTTCTCTTTCTCTCTATATCACGTACCCTTTCTATCTTTATATTGTACCCTCTCCTTAACTTTATTTTATCTTTCTCTTTCTCTCTTTATAACGCACCCTCTCTATCTTTATCTTGTACCCTCTCCTTAACTTTGTTTTATCTTTCTCTTTCTCTCTTTATAACGTACCCTATGTATCTTTAACTTGTACCCTCTCCTAAACTTTATTTTATCTTTCTCTTTCTCTCTCTATAACGTACCATATCTATCTTTATCTTGTACCCCTCCTTAACTTTGTTTTATCTTTTTCTTTCTCTCTATATAACGTACCCTCTCTATCTTTATCTTGTACCCTCCCCTTAACTTTATTTTATCTGACTCTTTCTCTCTATATCACGTACCCTTTCTATCTTTATATTGTACCCTCTCCTTAACTTTGTTTTATCTGTCTCTTTCTCTCTTTATAACGTACCCTCTCTATCTTTATCTTGTCCCCTCTCCTTAACTTTATTTTATCTTTCTCTTTCTCTCTATATCACGTACCCTCTCTATCTTTATCTTGTACCCTCTCCTTAACTTTGTTTTATCTTTTTCTTTCTCTCTATATAACGTACCCTTTCTATCTTTATATTGTACCCTCTCCTTAACCTAGTTTTATCTTTTTCTTTCTCTCTATATAACGTACCCTCTCTATCTTTATCTTGTACCCTCTCCTTAACTTTGTTTTATCTTTTTCTTTCTCTCTATATCACGTACCCTCTCTATCTTTATCTTGTACCCTCTCCTTAACTTTGTTTTATCTTTCTCTTTCTCTCTATATAACGTACCCTCTCTATCTTTATCTTGTACCCTCTCCTTAACTTTATTTTATCTGTCTCTTTCTCTCTCCGTAACTTATCATCTCTATCTTTATCTTGTACCCCCTCCTTAACTTTATTTTATCTTTTTCTTTCTCTCTATATCACGTGCCCTCTCTATCTTTGTCTTGTCCCCTCTCCTTAACTTTATTCTATATATCTCTTTCTCTCTCCGTAACTTACCCTCTCTCACTTTCTTTATCTTTATCTTTTCCCCTCTCTATAACTTGATTTTATCTGTCTCTTTCTCTCTCTATAACGTACCCTCTCTATCTTTATCTTGTACCCTCTCCTTAACTTTATTTTATCTTTCTCTTTCTCTCTCTATAACGTACCCTCTCTATCTCTATATTGTACCCTCTCCTTAACTTTATGTTATCTGTCTCTTTCTCTCTTTATAACGTACCCTCTCTATCTTTATCTTGTACCCTCTCCTTAACTTTATTTCATCTGCATTGTTTTCTCTCCATAACGTACCCTCTCTATCTCTATCTTGTACCCTCTCCTTAACTTTATTTTATCTGTCTCTTTCTCTCTCCATAACGTACCCTCTCTATCTCTATCTTGTACCCTCTCCTTAACTTTATTTTATCTGTCTCTTTCTCTCTCCATAACGTACCCTCTCTATCTCTATCTTGTACCCTCTCCTTAACTTTATTTTATCTGTCTCTTTCTCTCTCCATAACGTACCCTCTCTATCTCTATCTTGTACCCTCTCCTTAACTTTATTTTATCTGTCTCTTTCTCTCTCCATAACGTACCCTCTCTATCTTTATCTTGTACCCTCCCCTTAACTTTATTTTATCTGTCTCTTTCTCTCTCCATAACGTACCCTTTCTATCTCTATATTGTACCCTCTCCTTAACTTTATTTTATCTGTCTCTTTCTCTCTCCATAACGTACCCTTTCTATCTCTATATTGTACCCACTTCTTAACTTTATTTTGTCTGTCTCTTTCTCTCTCTATAACGTACCCTCACTATCTTTATCTTGTCCCTTCTCCCATACTTTATTTTATCTGTCTTTTTTCCCTCTATAACGTGCCTTACGTCTCTTTCACTTTCTCAATGTGTTTCTTGTCACTGTTCTATAACTTTATTTTTTCGTCTTTTTCTCTCCTCCCTTCTTCTTTCTTATTATCTTTATATCCCTCTTAGTCCTCTTTATCACATCACTCCCTCTTTCTCTATACCGTGCTCTCTCTCTCTCTCTCTCTCTCTCTCTCTCTCTCTCTCTCTCTCTCTCTCTCTCTCTCTCTCTCTCTCTCTCTCTCTCTCTCTCTCTCATCTTCTCCCTTTCGATCTGTATATACCTTCATCCGTTTTGTCATCTCTTCCTTTTTATTTTAGTCTGTCGTCTATCCAGTAATAGATGAAGAGCATATAGGCAAGTCTACATCAAGACCGCAGAGCTCAATTTCAGGAAAACGACAACATCTCAGAGGCTCCTTTTAATTTTATTTTTATTTTTATTAAATTTCGATATTTTAAAATATATTTCATTACAGATTGAACGAACATCTCAGAGGACCTTCTTTATATGCAGTGTGTGTTTTGGGGTTTGGTTTTTTTTGGGGGGGAAGGGCGGAGGGGTTGTGTGTTTGTTTGTTTTTGTTGCTTTTTTCAAGTTTTTACAAAACTTTACATTTCAGAGACTAAACTTAGTCTATTTTCTTTCTCTCCAATATCCCCTCACCTTCTCCCTCTGTCCTCTCATTATATCTAAGAGTCATCTGAAAACCATTATATGACTGCCTCTCTTCATAAATCCCGAATTAAACGGTGTCTGCAGCTAAACGCCCATGTTGAAACAAATGTATTGTTATTTAGAAACTGAGCACAATGCGGTTGCTATCCCATAAGGAAAGTGTAGGTCAAAATGCCCTTTTTCTTTATCTCCCACATCCGCAGTTTGTAGCTGAAATTGAAACCACACAATTCGTGAGAGTGTTGCAGTTGCCAGTCTCTCTCTAATGAACGGGTGAGCAGTCCTATTGTGAGATACAGAATCAGGGCCACCTTATCATGAGATACTGAATCAGGGCCACCTTATCATGAGAACGAGAAGCTGATAGGCGGTGTATATAGACGTGCATATATATAACATAATAAACGACTGCCCATGAAATACAATGGGTATTAAACCAGTGGTTTGGTATTTAACTAGCGAAAGCGAGTTTCATAAATATTGCAATAAAAGGAACCAAGATGAGTATTTTATGTGTTACTTGCTGAATTTAGTCCACCTCAATTTCAGGAAAATCCCTGATTAACAGGACACACACCAAAGCGTAAAAACTTTATTCAAAAAAAGATACTCGTTTTCTATCCTCTAAGTATTAATTGAGCTTTGGTAACATTTGCGAATTTTATCAAAAAGATAACCATATCAGAATAGATCATATAACTTCCTAGCAGACACAATATCAGCTAATTGTCCTGCCATAATTCCCATTTTACTTTGCGATATTTGGAGATTTTACAAGCGCTTCCAGCGGAGCTGATCTCACACTTGAGTTCCGGAGAACCTTTAATACAGTGCAAAAAAGGTTGAAAAAGTGGGGAAATTATTAGGCCAATCTTAAATTGAAGGGGATGAAGAAATTTTGAAATTTAAAATGAATTAAGCTAAGTTAAGAGGATTTCCATTTGAGACATCATCTTCTTTCTTGTATTCCCAGACCAGCGGCGATTGAGACACGACCGAGGAAGACACGGGTTGAGGAGATACGGTTCCGTTCGACATCACAAATGGCTTGGCAGACACCAAGGTCAAGGTCGACGCTTGGCGGCCGCTAAGAAACGAAAGTTGATGCGTATGTTGCCGTATGAGGCGGAAGAGGATGTGAAGGTGCGGGAGCGGATGAACGTGTCGCTATGGAAACTCGGGGTTAGGTCCGAGGGTAGAGATCACCTCCGACCCAAGAGAGACATTAGTGACGTCAGCAGCGCTCCGACTCCAATCCTCATTCCTAATCCTAATCGGAAGATGTTGAGCGGTGATTCCGGTAAACTGATATTGGGTTTCACTTGAGGTCTAAATTATAAGATTAAATTTGTCGGACAGATAGTCTATCTTGTTTTTCATTTTCTAACACGGGTTCCAGTGATGTGAGACTAACTGGGAATATTATTCTTGTATGAATATACTTAATGACATTAAATAGATACCACTCAATCCTTGTTTCTGTATTAGTATGGTCAGAACAGTGCTAGCATACAAAGCGAAAATTTTGGTATAATCATGTTAACAGTTCAATTGCCATGTTAATGGTTCATCTCACATATGCAGAGTACAAGTTACAAAAGGAAAGGCTGGTCCAGACACGTCAGACGACATGGCCAATCCCAAGGCACCTGGTCACTAAAACCCATCAAGTCTACAGACTGGACCCACGCGTCTTCCATTTCACTATCCGGAAGTCGCTGCGCTCATGCACTATTTTGACAGATGCGCTAAGACGTTACTACACGTACATCACGGGCGTTCAAGCCACCGACTGGTCCGTGCAGGACAGAAATGACGGGTACCCAGTTAAAGGCGACCCCTCGACTCTTGACCACGTGGACATCGAACTGGAGTCGTGCACAGACGGTTACCCGGCAACAGGGGCGGATGAAGCATGTGAGTATGCTCTACAATACTCTACTAACGATCCTGCCATCTGTGGCAATTGAAGTACAGATATACCTCAATGGTCATCCACCATAACACCATGTAAGCAAGTCACGCTATATTTTCTTAACTACATAATCATTCTCAATATGGGGCTGTGAAGTTAGCAAATGATTCCCATTTACCGTAGCCTTATTTAAAATTTGGAATTTTTTAAAGTGAAGAAACAACTTACCAATTTCACATTTTTTAAAAGGAAACGGTAACTGGGGAAAGTATGCTAACTTCACAGACCCCCTAAACATTGTGAGATTATGATAATCTAGATTGTATTGTATTGCTCCTACAGACGACCTGCATGTTACTGAGGGAGCGGCATCCATCTCGTCTCGACAGGTGTGGGGGACACTCCGGGGTTTGGAGACTCTCGCTCAACTAGCCGAGACCCACCCACCCACAGGGGAGGTAATCACTCTCATTGCAATACAGAGACATTTTGTCAATGTAGTTTAGATGTTAGCAAGAAGGCGTCGACTCTTGGTTGATCCATGGATTATTCTACTCTATGTTGGTATGATTTGAATGGTAGTTATTTCCAGGAAAGAGACATTGATAAACAGTTACCCCTATATAAATATCGCTCTCCATTGTTGTCATCAATGATCTACTTCAAATTCACATTAAATACATTTCTAGTTGACGATGCGATGTATGGTTCAATGTCATCGAGTTTTCCTAACATAAAAAGTACCTATTGAAACACTGTTGGTTCACATAAAAGGTAACCCATGGACCGTACTCAACAATTCAATACACTTATACATATAGGTATCAGATGTCCAGTAACGATGATACAAATAAAGTTGTAGATTAACTGAGTGTCTGGATGTGACGCCGTCTGACACGTAGTTATCATCAACAGAACGATCTGTCTCTGTTGTTACCGTCGGGAGCTGGATGTGTTTCCTTGACTTTCGAGGGTTGAAATAACTTCCGAGTGAGACACTCAGTGTTTATTTATCTGATAATCTTTGACAATTGTCCGTAAAGTTTAGGAAACTATGAAGTTTGTTGTCGCAGCTCTACATCCCGGCCACTGAGATCACGGACTACCCCGGGTACCCTCATCGAGGTATCTCCATCAACACTAGCATGCACTACCTCGCCACGGATACCATTCAGGGCATTCTGGTGAGTGTAATTCTCAGCCAATATGCACACACATTTTATTGTTTTCATCACTTTATTTAAAGTTGTGTCCCTTAAAACCTTGACCTGTGTTAAAATGCACCATAAAACTCAAAGAACTCATATTCTCATGTGCTTGGGCATTCAGCGTTCATGATAGGAGTCAACTTCCCAATGCAAGGCATAACTCTTGCCAGTCTCCATTCCTGGCTGATTTAGGCCTTGCAGTATTTCCTTAAGAAATCTGTGTTTAGAAATCCAGGCCCGCTATGCATTTCTTGTGCAGCGATTCGCTATCTTGACACAACATAGCGAGGGAAATACCGCAAGGGTTAAAGTAGCCAGTAATGCAGACTGGCAAGAGTTATGCCTTGCGTTTGGAAGTTGGATAGGAGTCTGAAATTTGTTATGGTTTGGCCCGTCTTGTAACTCGCATATAATGTCATCTTTATTCAAATAATTACGTACCATAGTGTAACATTGTACATTTATAATCCAAAACTAGCTCCCATAGTAGATATCGCTTGTGTGAGATCAAAGTAAAGTACTTTATGACATGTATTCAATGAGAATGAGCCACATTGGTTAATTATTGTATAATCTGTAATATGCATTGTTTGATATAATTGTCTCACACTGAGATATATTAATGCTCTTGTATATATTTTACTTATAATATTTATTAACATTTGTTAACTTATTTGTACACTGCCCATAATGGGTGGTTTCGTGACAATAAATATCGTGTATCTTGTATCTTGGTATGTCAGTCTTTGTAACTTTTATCAACTCGTGTTGATATAATTGATATCAGAAGACACTTGGATGAGATTCTTTATTTATATGGTCAGCATGGCATCATAGCGTGTCAATTTTCCCTTGCGAGTCAGATTTCAGCAAGTTTAACAAGTGGCCATGTCACTTGACACTGTAGTAATTAGATGTTCTTTTGTTTAATGTCCATGTAGCAAATCCAGATATAACTTTATAATCCACTTTGTTTTATCAACAGAGGAGGATGGAACAGAACAAACTGAACACTCTCCACTGGGTTCTGTCGTTTGATCAAGCTTACAACTTGAAGCAGGTAATGACTTGGTTTCCTCTCGTTCTCTTCTGTTTACTCGTACCACTTCACTGCCGGGTGACGTCATGCGGCTCTACACGTGACCCCATAAGTAGTTAACTCACTGAATCAGTCGTCATTTCTCTTTTAGTTGAGGTCATAGGCTCAGGCTACAGGGCCACTGCAAACAAAACAAATAGTGATTGAATGATAGATAATCGGATAATTAGTCTGTCGTAAAGTGTACCTACCTATTTGCGAATGCATCAAAATACAATAATGTCTTCTATCTTTTCAAACCATATAGATAACCTAGTATTTGTCCCAGAAACAATTAGGACAATCGGTCTCAAGAAAAATTAAACAAAGCAAACCTGACATGTATATGTCATAAGAAGTAGCAAATATATAGTTTTCTCTGTTTTAGGCAATAGATAGATATCAGTTGTCAATGATAAATGGCACTCTTGTAAATTCATTTTGTAATGTTGTATTTTACAAACCTTCTTGTTTATTTTGGAAGGATTCCAGTGGAAGTGACCATGCCTACAGTTCAAGGGACGTGAATGACATCGTGGAGTATGCAAGAGCACGTGGGATTCTGGTCATACCGGAAGTGAATACACTGAGTAGGTTCTCTCAATGTTCCAATGTAATTGCTTCATAATTACCTAAACATTTCTACCATTAACTATGAAAGCAAGGTCACCCCCATATTAAAACATTGTGCTCACAAATACCCTCTTTGAAAAGTCTGGATCCGCCGCTGTTCAATTCCAAGTGCAAATACAAGACAGAACCATAATCCTTTGATATCCGTTAGATCTGTCTTGAATCATTACACCAATTTCTTAATGTCTTGACAGGTTACAATCCTTTAATCAGCCTATAACTCTATAGTACTTACTATCTAAACGGCATTTCTAATGCATTCAGCCTAGGGAGCTGCGCCAATTTATGTCTATCAGAGGGGTATTGAATGTAAGATTAGCTTAACTATCGATTGTCGGACCCGAAAAGGTACAAAAATTTGTACTATTGAAAAAAGTGTTATCCCAAACATAACCATGTTATATTTGTATCTAGTATATAACAAGGTTTGAACTGGCAGTTTGAATAGAAAAAGGTTGTTTGTCAGTAAATACTCTGCGGTCTTCACTAAACGGGTTGAGGGTGAAGTGCACACGCAGAACATTATTAGCAATGGCATTTACGGTATTTGGTATCCGTTGTCTGCATGTCCAATAATTCCATGTTCTTTGATGCTTTGGCAAGCATATCCCTGTCCTCAGAGGCTTTATCCAAAGAAATCCCTGTTCATTGATACTTTGTCCAATAATTCCCCGTTCATTGACTTGTTGTCCAACAAGTCCCTGTCCATCGATGGTTTGTCCTGCAATACCCTGTCAATTAAAAGTTTGTCTCACAATTCCCTGTTTATTGATGTTTTGTTTCATTTCCTGCTCAGTAATATTGTCTTCAACAATTCCTCGTCAATGGCATTTGTCCAACAAATTTATACTAAGAAAGGTTTTATTCTTTGTCCATTGGTGTTTATTTGCACAACAATTCATTGTTCTTTGATGCTTTATTCAACAGTTCCCTGTCCATTAATGTTTTGTTCAACAATTTCATGTTTAGTCAATCATGTATGGTCAATAATGAATAAATTTGTTTCATTTGAATCTTGGAATGACCTAGTTTCCTTGATTTATTGTATAAGTCAAAATTGAAATAATATATACCCTCACAGGTAATGTTGCCTCGGATATGCAAACCGCTGACTGTATCCATGGTAAAAAGACGAGAATACTAGACATAAGCAACAAGTTGACCTACCCCTTTATTAGGACAGCGCTTGGAAACATCCTGGCTGCATTCCCACAATCCTCTCTTCTTCTTGGCTCATCACTTCCGGATACAAGATGCTGGTAAGACTCCATGTTAAAATACTAGGAATAGTTGTAAATGATAAACACCAATGATCCAATGTAACTGTAATTTGTTTAAGAGATCTCTTTTATATTGGCTGGTCACAAACGAAGCATTTCATTTTTCAGGAAGCAATCGCCGAAGATAAAGCGATTCATGTCTGAGATGGGAATTACGGACTATCACCATCTTGTTGCTTTCCACACACAAAGGTTAGATTGAGACCGTCATTCTTAGTTTCTTAAGATGAGGGCCAGGGCCTCCTTTCAAAAGCACTAAGGTCATCGTAAGTTACTAAGGTAGTCTTAGTGCAATGTTAAAGAATGGGAGCGAAGGTTAACCTTAGTTACGGTTGCTTTATGATTTCTTTCTTAATGCATGTTATTACCAAGAAACTGAATATTTAATGAAAAGAAATGTGTTCAAATCACAAAAAGACAAATTTAAATGTACTCATGTTTACTATTTTCGCTTCACTTATTCATTAGATTCTATTGAACTTAATATTTACGATCATTTAATATTGTGAAGTTAAATATGAAAAAAATGTCGCGAAAACTTAAGCATGTTTAATCGAGACAATAAACGTTGTTATGACATGTACTGAAAAGATTTGGACTACATGATTTGATCAGCGGGCAATTTACTTCCACGTTGTGTTGTCCTCGATCGTTATATAAAAAACGGCACAACACGTACATACTTACAATTGATATAATGTCGGTATATGATAAAGGAATATACAGTGCGATTTCCCATCACACTTCATTAATTTTGGTAATGGCAGTGTAATAATATATTACAGATTTTGTTTCTCGTCAACCCAGAACGTTTTGTTTGCAAGTACAGCAGTTACAAATATTCTCCAACTGATTAAACAAAAAATAAATGCAATAACTATGTTTTCAGGGAGAAATGTTAATTTCTAAATGTTCCATATCAACTGTTTTCTATCACGTTTGAAATATTTGAAATATTTTTGATATATCGTAATTGCCACGTTCATAAATTTTCTTATTCGATCTTTTTCTTTTGCTTTCGTTTAGAAACAGATCGACTTGCTTTTATCATTATACAAGTCAAAAACAAACTATTGTTTAGCAGTTGTGAATCAAACCAAAATGTGTGTGAAAAATATTTCGAACTGATATTTATAAAACAGTTTTGACTTTGTAAATATTAACAACTTTAAAAATATTACTTTATATTCAGGTTAAGAATGCTACTAATGCGGATTTGAACAAAACGTCAATGCTTACAAAATATCATTATTTGAATTTAGACCAATAGGTTTATTTTTCTCATTCGACATACTTAAAATTGTTCACAAGATATTGTTAAGAGAACTGTTTTCAAAGAAAAGATGATTTAAAGGAGTTTAACCACATTTATTGTAAGTATGACTAGTTTCATAAACTAGCATGATATTGTTTTGGTTTTATGTTTTTAAGCTTAAAAATATGATGACGAAAAAAAAACCTGGTAGACATATGTCATTACATACCTGTTTCTTAATGTAGTGGCAACAAAACTCTCTAACATTTTATGAAAAAACCCAGTTTTTCATTTTCCCCTGGTACTGAGGCCATGGAATGTCTCTGGTATAAAAGAAAAGAACAACAAAAGTATTTGGTGTATTTGCAATTGTTTAAATTTCAAAACTAAGTTTTAGCACGAAACGTTAGGACCCACAGTGTCTCTTAAGGACCCATAGCTTTTCAAACCTGTGGGTCCTTAAAGGCGCTGTAGCACGTTTTTTGCAAATTTTATTTTTTCAAATTTCTCATTTATAATGATGGTTTATGTCATTTATATTTACTTTAGAGGGTAAAACATCTTATTACACAAACCAAGTATCCGTAGTGGTAATAACAGTGTTGGGTATACAGCCAAAATTGCATGGCGGCCATTTTATTGTGAACACAATTTATTATTTCAAATGACAAAAAACGATTCCACTGGCTTTACGAACCATGTACACTCATTTTTAGATTGATTTTCCGAAGAGGGAAGGGTGTTTTACTGTTGGTGAGATTAATTTTCAATTACATTTCATCGACTTATTTCACGGGAAAAACGTGCTACTGCCCCTTTAAGGACTTCAGTTGATCAGTCTTAGTTTCAAACATTGCATTAAAAGTTAATGATCTTATAAATTAAGCAATGTACGACCAACCCAAATTTGTATTTTTTTCTGTTGTAGATAAGTTACCATAATTACGTTTGACTAAATGACGCGCGCCTACGGTGATACATTGTCCAGTTTTCGATAATAAAAACTACTTTCAACTTCATAAATGAACAGATTCAGTTCACTTTATGAACAACAAACGAAAGAAATGGCGTGAAACAAAACAAATGTGATAATGCATTGAGGTACTAAAAGCCTGACTCATATTGAAATAAATTAGAAAATATTCATCGAGCCTTTGTGGTATATCATTTTTTATCTCAAATTACTAGCGATTTTATCAATTCTTAGTCCGACGAGTTGTCCTATAAATCACTCAGTGAGAACGGCCGGCGGTTCAACAAAATGAAGCGCTTCGTAGCGCTCATTGATCTCTCAATGTAGCGCTCAATGAGCGCTTCTTCTCTCTTGAACGACACAGTGCAAATTCCTCGAAGTTTGCTCGCCTTGCTACCTAGCGCTACATTGAGCAATCGCGTTCAAGAGAGGTTTAAAAGTAATCGCTAATTGAGCGATTACTTTGAAACCTATCTTGAACACGGCCCAGGAGACAAGTCCGTCATAGTACTTGGAGAGCAAGCATCCATGTCAAATGGTAGAGAAGAATTCAATGCTAGATTTAGACGTCATTATGTTACTTCGAGTGGAAAATTGAAAACACGTTTAACATCTCATTTGGCAGAAAGATTGACCCAAACAGCTGCTTTAAACATTTACATTTGTCTGCACTCCTAATGCAGTGGTGTGATTATATTACCCCATTAGCTTTGACTAAGTAAATCTAATTTGTAAAGTTACAACTTATATTTGAATGGGAAGGAACATAAAGTTAACCAAGAATGCGCTAACGACTCTGTGCCTCTAAGCAGAACAAGACGACCTCCTGTCTGAAAGGAATATTATATTTCAGTAACAAAATGTCTTTTAAATCAAAAGAGCATTCGAGATCATTTTCAGAACCTTATGTAGAGAGTATTAGACTTGATGAACCTCGATAGACTTGTATTGGTTAATTTCATAAGAGAAAACGTCTGGATGACAGACGAGATGGCATCGTCTTATGTCAAATTATTATAATAAAGTGAAACAATTCTACCATAACCAGGCTGGATTGCCGAGTATATGATTTCAAAAAGAATAAATCCCAGACGTTCGTTCTATCATATGTTTCATGTCTTTTCTTAAATATTGAAATTATTTTTTAAGTTTCATTCATGACTGCGACAACAGATAGTTCATGCTTCTTACCTCATTTAATACGAGAGACACTGATGAGAACAAGATGCAAAATGATACCCACAAACTTATATATGCAACAATTTACCTCAGATCACTGCCTTTACGTTTCAGAACTTACAGTACATTTATTCCAACTTCAAGGAAACGTTCGGTTCTCAACTCGCGTCCGTTCAAATATGGGGTTTGTGAAGTCGTGATGTGTTTATGGTGGTGATGACTTAAATTATTATCTTGAACTAAGTTTTTATTAGGAAAATACACATTGTAAATTGGTGAAAATGATTCGTCAGTTGGAGACAAGTGGAACGATCTCGGTCTACCAAAGTAACGTTACGGGGTTTATCGATATCTTGAGTTTTATTAAGAATACACACACGTTCCACATTGCAGATTGGTGGAGATGATTCGTCAGTTGGATGCAAGTAGAACAATCTTGGTGTACCACAGAAACTCTTCCACTCTCACTGTAAGTAAGACGAGAACCTCCTTGTACAATGTAACACAGTGTTCACTATATGACGAGAACATCCTTGTACAATGTAACACAGTGTTCGCTATATGACGAGAACATCCTTGTACAATGTAACACAGTGTTCACTATATGACGAGAACATCCTTGTACAATGTAACACAGTGTTCGCTATATGACGAGAACATCCTTGTACAATGTAACACAGTGTTCACTTTATGACGAGAACCTCCTTGTACAATGTAACACAGTGTTCACTATATGGTACAATGTAACACAGTGTTCACTATATGGTACAATGTAACACAGTGTTCACTATATGACGAGAACATCCTTGTACAATGTAACACAGTGTTCACTATATGACGAGAACATCCTTGTACAATGTAACACAGTGTTCGCTATATGACGAGAACATCCTTGTACAATGTAACACAGTGTTCACTTTATGACGAGAACCTCCTTGTACAATGTAACACAGTGTTCACTATATGGTACAATGTAACACAGTGTTCACTATATGGTACAATGTAACACAGTGTTCACTATATGGTACAATGTAACACAGTGTTCACTATATGACGAGAACATCCTTGTACAATGTAACACAGTGTTCGCTATATGACGAGAACATCCTTGTACAATGTAACACAGTGTTCACTATATGACGAGAACATCCTTGTACAATGTAACACAGTGTTCGCTATATGACGAGAACATCCTTGTACAATGTAACACAGTGTTCACTTTATGACGAGAACCTCCTTGTACAATGTAACACAGTGTTCACTATATGGTACAATGTAACACAGTGTTCACTATATGGTACAATGTAACACAGTGTTCACTATATGACGAGAACATCCTTGTACAATGTAACACAGTGTTCACTATATGTCGAGAACATCCTTGTACAATGTAACACAGTGTTCGCTATATGACGAGAACATCCTTGTACAATGTAACACAGTGTTCACTTTATGACGAGAACCTCCTTGTACAATGTAACACAGTGTTCACTATATGGTACAATGTAACACAGTGTTCACTATATGGTACAATGTAACACAGTGTTCACTATATGACGAGAACATCCTTGTACAATGTAACACAGTGTTCACTAAATGACGAGAACATCCTTGTACAATGTAACTCAGTGTTCGCTATATGACGAGAACATCCTTGTACAATGTAACACAGTGTTCGCTATATGACGAGAACATCCTTGTACAATGTAACACAGTGTTCGCTATATGACGAGAATCTCCTTGTACAATGTAACACAGTGTTCACTTTATGGTACAATGTAACACAGTGTTCACTATATGACGAGAACATCCTTGTACAATGTAACACAGTGTTCATTATATGACGAGAACATCATTGTACAATGAAACACAGTGTTCGCTATATGACGAGAATCTCCTTGTACAATGTAACACAGTGTTCACTATATGACGAGAACATCATTGTACAATGTAAAATAGTGTTCACTATATGACGAGAACCTCCTTGTACAATGTAACACAGTGTTCACTATATGACGAGAACCTCCTTGTACAATGTAACAAAGTGTTCACTATATGTCGAGAACATCCTTGTACAATGTAACACAGTGTTCGCTATATGACGAGAACATCCTTGTACAATGTAACACAGTGTTCACTATATGACGAGAACATCATTTTACAATGTAACACAGTGTTCGCTATATGGTACAATGTAACACAGTGTTCACTATATGACGAGAACATCTTTGTACAATGTAACACAGTGTTCACTATATGGTACAATGTAACACAGTGTTCACTATATGACGAGAACCTAATTATATAATGTAACACAGTGTTCACTATATGACGAGAACCTCCTTGTACAATGTAACACAGTGTTCACTATATGACGAGAACATCATTGTACAATGTAACAGTGTTCACTATATGACGAGAACATCCTTTTACAATGTAACACAGTGTTCGCTATATGGTACAATGTAACACAGTGTTCACTATATGACGAGAACATCCTTGTACAATGTAACACAGTGTTCACTATATGACGAGAACCTCCTTGTACAATGTAACACATTGTTCACTAAATGACGAGAACATCATTGTACAATGTAACACAGTGTTCACTATATGGTACAATGTCACACATTGTTTACTATATGACGAGAACATCCTTGTACAATGTAACACAGTGTTCACTATATGGTACAATGTAACACAGTGTTCACTATATGACGGACACATCATTGTACAATGTAACACACTGTTCACTGTATGGTACAATGTAACACAGTGTTCACTAAATGACGAGAACCTCCTGTATGTCCAAAGACTTCTGGACCGGAAGCATCTTACATATAACATACATACAACCTTGTTTTAGTAATGTATATAAGATGCCCACGGCAATAAAACACAGGCGGTTTATGAGACAATGAAACATGCTCGTGATTTTAGACGTCAGTTTGAGAGTCGCTTAGCAAATGACGTCTCATGTTACGTCACTTTGATTTTTCAATGCTAGTGAACGTGTTCTACGACGGGAGGCATTAATATTTTCAAAAAAATAATATATACAAACAACATAATAGCTGCACGGCTTTTATATAAAAGCGAGTAACTGTTTAAGGGCATCGCATATACGACATAGAAGACTCGTTGTTGTACTTTATCGTAGAATAAAACATAGCAGAGAGCATTAAACACTCACGGCTGCGCCCTTCGTGTTTTATGCTCCCAGCTATGTTTTATTCTACGATAAAGCACGCCAACTCGTCTTCTATTTCTTAAATACAAGTATACAACTCCAATGTCTTGTTAGCTAATGGTTTTCGTTGTCTCGTTGCAGTGTAACAGTTCCCTGGTTAGGTTCGGAAAGTTGGAACCCACGTCTACAGAAAGGGGGAAAGAGTTTTCTCTTCATTACTGGTGCCAAAGGTCGGCGTCACCTGGTCTGATTAATCAAGATATCGTCTTTGGTGAGTTTTCATTTTTGAAATTGGTACAATGAAAATCATTATCCTTGCAATTCATGTACCTGATTTTAAATTTTCAGTTTTAAATTTGAAATATTGTATTTGCCTTTCAAATATGTCTTTATCTTACATGGATAAAATAGATGCAGCTATTCGTATTGCATGATTTATACCAGTTGCATCGACCGTAAGACACAGAAGCGTCATGACCACCTGTTCAATAATAATAAGTTAAATACCCCAGAGAGAAAAAACTATAACGTTAAGTCAGCCTTAGTGGCATCTCTTCCCATGACTGTTATACAACTAGAGACTTTATCACAGTCTATGTACTTATTCAACAAGTCTAGACAAACTGAATACGAAATAGAATCAATTGGATGAAAGAAAAGTAATTATTCTTACGGTTTAGCCTTTGTATATGTATGTAACCGACATTAACCAGACACAACTATAAAGTAGTGTAATGCTTGTGATTAATGTTGTGTATTTTCTCATAGAATCCGAGTAGTAAATGACGTAACAAGACAAAGAACACGGGCTTTACAGGTGGCCGACAATATAGTTCTAAGGACAATATATGTGACCTGAGTAATATCTCAGATGCTAGAGAATGCAAGTACATAGATATACGTACATAACTCTGTAAACAGGAATCTCTCGCTGCATTTCTAACCCATGAAGGTGTCAAATTAATCACTCGTTCGACTATTTATATCTCCAAACCGCCAAAATAGAGAAGAGAGATTTGTTTGTTTCGTCTGCATTCCTTGTCTCCATGCCTTCTGGATGCGTACACTTCCGTCTGCGTACCCAGTGAACTCTTGACATTGCAGTGTCTCTTCTACTCTGTGAGGAGACGAGGGTATGGAGTAGAAAGTTGAACTGCGTTGGTGGTCTTATAAATTGTTTTAGTTGTATTGTTTTTCAAAATGAGTCTTAATCAGTTGTTTTGTTTTCAGCGATGGCGGATGAGTCTTCAGGGGTAAAAATTGATCAAAATATACTTACTATATTAGCCATATAATTCTGCTTTCTAAAGTAGGGCCTAACTTTGAAATCCAGGGCCTATGTTTCCGGAGCTGTTTTAGTACTAGGATACTCGTAAGTACTGTCTTAGTGCTGAGAGAGCTTCGAAAATCTGGGTCCTGCTTTTTAAATAAAATGATCTTATCGTTTGTTCGTGTTAACCGTACCTTTGAGTTAGTGTTAACTGAGTAAACCAATCACTACACAGCTAGGGTTAGTCCTACTTATAATTCGAACATGCTCCTTAGGTGTCTCCTCTCGTCTCGGTGTCGTGCCGCGAACGCTAAAATAAACATTTCAGAAGAGCCGGGAGAGATAATTAAGAAATAGAGTGTAAGTGCCGCGAACGCTAATCCATGTGGAGTTGAAGTACCGCGAACGATAAATTCATGTGGAAGTTAATTATATAATTGAGTAGCGTGTACATACTAAAAACGTTATGAGTTTTTTAGTTTAAATTAATTTAGAAGTTTTTTTAAAAACAAACCTAGTAAACGTATCGTCTCTGAAGTCTGAATACATGAATCGCTGCTTAGCGTTGCTGAAAGAAACTACCACGATAGTGTAGAAGTCTTCAATTTAGTCTGTGGGTCACCAATCTGGTTATACGCCGAGTTCACTCTTGTTGCACTAACAACTGCTTGAAATCAGCTCCATGTAACACAGGTACTTCTACAAGTGAAGTTATGAAATGTCGTCAGTCAAAGTTCCTTATCCTACCTCATGTAAGAATGTCGATCTATGATTGGTCCACGTGACCCTGAACAAATAACCATATTCACCCTCACCCAGGTGGATAAATGTCCCCGAGGGTGATAAAAGCCTTATACCCCGCTACCGAAATAAAGCGTGCGTCCACGTCAGTCAGTCCATGTCACGTGATACAGTTTATTTTGACTCTGACCCAGATTTGTTGCTTCTTTGAATAAACGATGTCCGAGCATTTCTGTTTATTTGTTATACTATTTTGAGACATTCGGTAGGATAAAAACGTTATAACATTCAGTGGAGGTTTACATCGTGAATTATAAGACCCTTATTATTTTTTATTCTACTCGCCTCCGGCTCGTAGAATAAAAAATAATGCGGGTCTTATAATTCACGATGTAAACCTCCACTGAATGATATAACTTATATTAATCAACTGGGGATGGTGATTCACTTCCACAGAAAAACCCGACACGTAACAACGTCACGTAACAACGTCAGTTTGACACTACTGCGCGATTACCTTATTTCCCATAACATACAATCAGCAGCTTTGAGTGACATATACAGTGGGCTAACGCTCAAAACAAATCATAAGTAACAAGCTGAAACTGTAAAACTTTCCCATTTCAACAACATGTTAAAACACGGCTGTAATGCTATCTATCACAGTTCAACATTACAATACATCCAGGGATTTAGAGATCGGGCTCGTGTCCAGTTTACGTTATCTCACTGACAATTCATCCCAAAGAAGAAGACAGCGAGCATATCATTGGTGTGTTTTCCTCCCTGCTCGATGTCGCTGACATTTATAAACTGTCCAGTTTGCGTTATCTCACTGACAATCCATCCCAAAGAAGAAGACAGCGAGCATTTCATTGGTTAGTTTTCCTCCCTGCTCGACGTCGCTGACATTTATACACTACCGTAAACCCCTGAATAATCGGCCGGCGGTCATTATTTTCAAACACCGATAAGAGGCGATTTAAAGCAGGCGGTTATTCAATGATGAACTTATTCAATTTGATTGTTTTATTCTATCTGCATGAACAAGGTAAGGTAGAATGAGGCTTAGTCTCTTATGACCTGAAATATTTATTAATAAGAAATATGACCATTTTATTTACATAAGCAGCATCAGAGACATGACATTTTTCTGTTTTTCCATTGAAATCTAGACTTGCTTTCAGGGTGTTGTAAAGCTTTGGGTGCAGTTAGATTAATCGGTAATGTGAGAGTAAAAGTATATATAGGGATTCGCCAAAAGTTTGTTTGGATAGTAAAATCTGCTAACAAGTACATTAATAAAACTATTCGTAATGTACAGACAAGACAAATAGCATACTGAAAGACATGTTTGTTGTATACAATGAATGTATGACCATGAACAAAACTTATGTTATTTGGAGATGGTAGGAATGAACATATACATTTTGTAATGAGGAGGGATGCTTCATAAAGAACATAATCATAGATTAAAGACTTTGAAATAGCCTAACTTGACTTTGTATATCTAGGTGTATGGTCCTGCGCAGTTGAACTCGCAATGTTCATAAGCTGCCAACTTACTGGAAAACAAGGAAAGTCATCTAGTGTATGTTGAGATCACGGTGCTCTTGTATTTCCTTGCACCTTGCACTGGTTTCCGTATATCATTGACATTTTGCTGTTGGCAACTGCAACTTGCCCCCGTTTGTCTTGTATCGGGCACTTGATACACGCGCTGCCATTCACAATGTACATCTATCCACAATGGGCAGTTTCCTTTACCATGTTTTCCCTATAGACAACTATATAAATACGGATATGTACGCGCTCGATCGTGCGCAAGGGAACAAGTCATGATTTGAGTGTAGGAGCTGTTTAGTTGCTACTTGTTCATTGTGTGTGGTAGTGCATATTTATCTATACTACTTACGAATTGTTTAGGATCAAATTGTTAATTTGACACTAAACCATGGTGTAAAGCCACATTTTAAAATTCAATTGTTCAATCAATTATCATTTGTTTCAAAACAATGAACGTTACTTGAAATAGTATTTCACAAAATGTTTTTATTGTGTGTCTGGCATTGGGAAAAAAATATATGACTGCAGTTTATGTTCATTGAGGGAAGTTCTCTCGGTAGTGTAACACTTAGACTCTGAAAACAATATTCAAAGGAGCCTCTTTTTACAGAAAATCTGAAAATCCCATTTCTTACAGTATCCTTTTTAAAAATTCAATAAAATGGTGATATTTTTAGAATAAATACCTTTTTCAGAGTCTGTGAGTGTAAGACTATTTTCTCGGCTAGACACTCAACATTCACGCCCCTGATGTTGCATGTTTTCAAAAGAACACTTCCATCCTGTGACCCAACTTCCAAACGCAAGGCATAACTCTTGCCAGTCTGCATTACTGGCTGATTTAACCCTTGCGGTATTTCCCTCGCTTTCTTGTGTCGAGGCAGTGAATCGCTGCACTGGAAATGCATAGCGGGCCTGGATTTCTAAACACAGATTTCTTAAGGAAATACTGCAAGGCCTAAATCAGCCAGTAATGGAGACTGGCAAGAGTTATGCCTTGCATTGGGAAGTTGCCTGTGACCCTGACCTATGACCTTTGATTGCCGACCTTTGACCTCTAACCACTGAGGTCGTCTATTCGAGCGCTGACGCACTTACGTTGTTATGAGTTTTGTCGCTTTTTGGGTACATTTTGTGAGATGAATACGCCATTCGGTAAGATAAATACGTTACAACATTCTGTCGCGAGTGACATAGCCCTACGCTATGTCCTATCTAGCTCGCCAGTTGGATAAAACTTAACGCGGGACTGATATAGCATACATTCCTACAGAGATGGGCGTCGGACTTATGTAGATAAGACACCTTTCATACATATTGAAACAAAAAGCTTTTTTTTCTTTCTTCCGAGGTAAAGAAAATAGCATGGAAATGAAATAGTTGTAAGGTTACGATGAAAGCAAGAAGTGAATGCAGTGTATGTATATGTTACAGGCAGCCCCACCCTCGACAGCAGCAATGTGGTGGGAGGGGAACTCACCATCTGGCCAGAAGATGTGGACTCGCACAGCGCGCTGCCTGCTTCTTGGTGAGTGGTAGCGGTGCAGTGAGAGCTAGGGGTTAAATTAACGCAGTTTCAAAGCATATTTCTAGTCGTTCACTGACATCCAGACCCTTAAAGCCAAACGAAGACAAATCAAATGATGCTGGTACAGCAAAGGTTTTGTTGTATGATTGATTTGTATTACAATGTCTACATTTTCTTATGAATTTTCATCGTAAGTTTCATTTATATCACTGCTGCTAGTATTGCATTCAGACTCTGAAAAAGTATATTTAGTATAATATAACCATTATGATCAATATAACTATAACCACATAGGCTTTTTTTCAATATTCAATAAACAAAAATACTTGTAAAGTGTTTAGAGTACACTGCAGCCTGTAACAGCTAAGCCCATGACATCATTGAGGTTGTGCATTGCGGGAATCTTAGGGTATAGTAGTGCTTTGCATAATTACTTTGTAGATTAATGCACAGGAAACAGATTTGTACTACTAACACTGAGAGAGATTCAAACTCCAGAAATGTCAGTCATTAGCACTAGCACTAGTCGCTGAGCTGTTGGGAGCTAGTTGAAGTTCTCTTGTGAAAGTCAAAAGAGATGCAAGCAAGAGAGGTTGAGAGTCAAACAGGGTTCCGTTCAAAAACAGCGAGCGCTTAAATTGCTCATTGATCGCTCAATGTAGCGCTCAATGTAGCGCTCACTCTCTCTTGAACGAAACAGTACAAATTCATAGAAGTTTGCTCGCCTTGCTACGTAGCGCTACATTGAGCAATCGCGTTCAAGATAGGTTTAAAAGTAATCGCTCATTGAGCGATTACTTTGAAACCTATCTTGAACACGGCCCAGGTAAGTAACATCGGGGATAGCGAAGGGGTTGTTTGACGCATCCTTCTGATTAGTTTAATTGAGGACGTTAGATCAGGTGCACGAAGAATTCATTGACTACTTCAAGAGAGTTATCTTACCATATACCATGTGTATCAAGGCGAAACGACGTGTTGTAAGCTGCTGGTACGGTCAGTGTTGGCGATAGTTGTCTTACTCTGAGGGTGTGGGTTCGAATTCCGCAAAGTCAGAAGGGACTCGGCCCAAAAGAGTACAAGAATTTGTACTATTGAAAGTAGTGTTATCCCAATTATAATCATGTTGCATGTATCAACTGTTACTCTAGGTTGTCTATGACAACTGTTGCCGGGAGACTGTGGAGCGCCCTCGAAGAGACAATGTCAACAGACCACGGGGTCCGTGTGCACGAACAATTGTGTCGGATGATGAGGTGAACATTATTTGAATTTGTGCGAGTAATTTCAAGTATGCATTCGTTGGTAGAACAAATGTACTTCTTGAAACAATAAATTGCACACCATACCAATAACAAGCTTTTTCTTGTCCTTTACGGTATACGAGGTAAATATAAGATCATAATTTTCTCTCTTTTCCCTCTGCATTCATTACGTTCCATTGACTAGGCTAACTGCCATGCATATTAGGCCAAAAAAAAGAAAAAAGAATTTGTTTCTGGTTTCCGCCCGCATCAGTTTCAAACCCACGCCTCAGGTCTTTTTTTCTAGGTTTTAAAAAGTAATGGGGAAGATAACTGTAATTTTTTAGCCTAAGAAAACATTGGACATAGAAAATGTCACTCGTTTCTTTTGAGATGGAGTGTAGGGGTGAGATTATTGACTATTTGGAATAGTAACACATATTTAAGAGGGTTTGTGCTTTATTTATATAAATAATTGTATAAATTTTGTTTGTTTAATTCTTCATTCGAAAAAAAAATGTTAAAAAAAAAATCGCGTCATCGCATCATTTTTGTCAGCATGTAAAGACAAGAAACATTTTGTTGTTAGGCCTTATCATACCTACCTTTAAAAGCTCGGAATACATGCATAATGTTTTTTTTAACGTTGTAGGAGATACCAGTGGTTAATTTCACATAGATATAGTTCATGTACATATGTAAATGTTATATGTTTGATATAACTATCTTACTGAAAAATCGTGACTTCCCTCCTCACATTAATTTTGTTAATTTTCTATTTTCAAGACGAGAATTTTCTGTGAATATCCCAGACACCTGCAGACTGTGACGTCACCACACCGGTGTCGACTGATGATGTTCTCTCTGTAATCAAGCTTCTGTGATATGTCGATATGTACTTAGATAAAGACTTGTATGTTTCCAAAAGCATGTTTTTGTGTAAATGATCCGAATAATCAATATCGGCGATATACAAAGTGGGGTGTAGCTAGGAGTCGTGACCAAATGCAACGACTGAGTTGCAAGGGTCTCCGAGCCAGTACAAGCTGTGTAGATTTCTAAACTGACGGGCAAAAGAAAGTATAACACTCACTTGTTTTCGATTAATTCAATGTTTTAAAGAAATGAGATGCATTTGATTATGGAAAGATACAATAACAGCTCTCGACAGTAGTTTGAATGACTTAATTGGTGACTGTTTTATTTTCTAACTAAAATATCATTATTTAAAGTAGACAGGGGTAAGAATTCAAATTTACGCCAACATGACTCATACCATGTTTAAAATGTTGTAAATGTGTGCAGGACGAAGCACATTTATTGATTTTCACATAGAGTATGTGTGAAAATGTCGATGAACAGTTGTGTTTTATCAAAATTAGTTTGGGGGAATTACAAAATTTAAATTTAAAATTTTTATTTAAAAAATTTAACCGTGTAGAGGTATTCTTTGACTGATTTAATGTTTTGAACTAATTTCAGAAACAAGTCCGTTTTTGAATACGACGTCGAAAACTCGAGATATTTGACTCTGAAAATTATACATATGATAAATACAACTGAGCCATATACTTTCTTTTGCCCGTACGTTTACTTGGTCACACCCAAAGAAAAGTAACCCTTTCTATGCGTATCATCAATTAAAAATATATATAAAACAACAATAATTATTTACTATAAACTGAATAAATGTAGAGCAAGTTTGAATTCAAACGTCAACCCGCATGGCTATTGTAACGTCTGACATGTCGGTTACTTATCCATCGTTTACTGATATTTGATTTATTTTAGCGATAATATTGTTTTAGAATAAAACAAAAATATTTGAAATCGTAATTATGAAACGGCCATAGGCTCATAATGGATTATTAATTACCGAAATATTCTCATGCGAAGGTTATATTCAGCTGCACGTCGTCTGATTTTAGAGTATCACCCATAATACCTACTCTAGAGAAAATAAGTCTTATATTATTACATAAGGGTTTCAATGGAATTAATCGCATTTAGTTGAATCAACGCTATAGAGTCAGTATTTTCCAGCCACTATAGGCCTACAGTTAGCTGTTCGGAGTCTACTTGAAGACCGCTGCATGTATATTGGAGATCGACATACATACATGTATATTGTTGTGTAACGGAACGTATGTCTTCGTGTTGGATGTATGCTAGTACCGTGTCCAGAACGATAAGATGTATCGACATGCGAGCGTGTCTCTGTTGGCCTACGTCCAAATTGTGATATTTTACAAGAGCTTCGATTAGAGTTGGATCCAATCTTTTATTTGTGAAGCTATAGCGTCTTCGTTGAACAAGTCTTATAGCGCTTTGTTATATTTGTGCTATAATAGTGTAATTATCATGAATGTTCAAGTTCAGATTATCGGCAATTATTAATGTGATTCATCAAAGGATGTTTTGTAAACTTTTAAATGTATTTTGTAGATCGTATGCTTGATTTTTTCCTCCGAATAAAGCTGTCTATATTTGTTGCCATTGGTTTAGTTTTGTGATTCTGAAATATGCATCCATTGTGTTTCATAAAATTGTATTTGACTTTAATACATGCCAACATACAATATGTGCTGATATCAGTTCAAATAATTCCACTTAACTTGCATATTGATCCCCAATCGCCAAATATATAATAATTATACCAAATTCCAATTAAAATCGAGTAACATCATTATACTTTTGCAGAAACCGAAACTACACGTTCCATTTACATGCACAGTAGTTATAAGACCTAATAAATATTATAAACTCAAAGTTTTCTTTTAGCCTGTTGTAAATAAGTTTCCAAAATTACGTTTGACTAAATGACGCGCCCCACACGCGATCAGATCAGAAATCGATACTTTTACCTTTATATCTTCCGACTAAGATCAAAATGGCAATATTCGGCAACAGTCAGTATTTCTCGATAAGATAACACAATTTATAACGTTTAGCATATGTATGTATATTTCATGTGTTCAGTTATATTTACGTTTTACTTTGTGTTTGTATTTTAAGAGATGACACTCAGTGATTCAACATTTTGATAATAATCCTGATAGTTATAGTGATGTAGTATAAATTACGTAATATAAGAATACGTAATTCATAAAAGTTAAAAGCACATGACTGATACAAATGTGGTCAAAAATTAACATGGAAAATGACAAGTACGGAATCAGTTAAACGACGGATGCTGTAAAGAGTTAAAGTCTTGCGGTATTTTAATTATTTATTTTTATAGCAATAAATATATCCGTTCGCATGAAAAGATAACAAGTTGAAAAGTTTGGCACCGAGATTATGCCGCGAAAAAATAAGATTTACTTTACAAGAATAACATCAGAAATAGGCCTACATGCCATTTAGATAACGAAAATGTGAAATTGTAACGTTTGGGGTCACCTATCGACATTGCACACATTTTACTTTATTGGGACAAGTCTCTTACGGGATTCGAACCCACACCCCAGAGCCAGGCAATAATCACCGACTGTACATATAGGCCTGCATTATTTTGTCCTGAAAAAATACGAATGTGTAAGCCTACTTTGGAAAATTCTTAGACAGTCATTTCTTAGAAACCTTAAAACAAGTGTGAACAACATGCCTGGTTGGGTGAGCTAATACTCAAGCCGATACCATTGCAGAAGAATGAAGAACAAGAGAAATTATTAACTCAACTCACCCATATAGGCTACCCCTGCTATTAACATTGGTCAATGTATATATAGTCATTTGTATGAACTACCGCTGCAGTTTTATGAAAGAAGAGTACTTTTTTAGATACACTACAGAAAGGAAAATATATGACAATTCTACAGGTATTTCAGTTGTAAAAAAATCTACAAATAACATAATTCAGATCTATGTATCACGATTAACATGTGTATAGCTTTTCATGAACCTAACATTTTTAAAATTTGGGTAGATATGTTTTAGACAAAATGACTCCCTCATTGAGTTACTGTTCACGTAACTGAGAAGGCCAACAACAAATATAGGCCTACAGGCCGAAACGTAGTTAGATAATGTTGAAAATAATATTGAAAAATAGAGCCTCTTTTTCTGAAAATCCCATTTCTTACAGTCTCTTTTTAAATATTTAATAAAATGGTGATATATTCAGAATAAATACTTTTTTCAAAGTCTGGATGTAAGACAAAAATCACATCTATAGGGATCAGGGTCATTGACTTTTGTGAAAAGTTTAATAAATCTAGCATCTCCTCAAAGAGTCAATGATTAGACTTTGTGAATTCTCTATATATAGTGTTACAAGAAAATGAAGTCGAAAAACTGAAAAAGAAATTGCTTAAATTAAACAAAAGATCGAGGGCGTGAAACACACAAAAGGCAGATCTACACATTATAGTGATTATGTATATTATTAGGCCTATCAAGTTTCGTCACGTTTTTATGATTTGCTTTTGTTAACTGTTTGGAACGTTTTGGAGACATATGGTCATTGTTTATTAGTCATCAAGGGATGGTGATCAGTTGGAGCTTTCATAGCGACATTTAAAAACATTTTTTATAAAAATGAATTAGCTAGAGAATAAAGAATATTTGTCTTGGTTTTTTTTACACAAAAAAAAAGAACAAGAAAATAGCCCGGAAATCAACTGAACCAATCAAAATCATTTCAAGAGATAATATAAGTTTTACATGCCGACTTTCTAAATACCAGTGAGAGTAAAGGTAACGGTAGGCTATATAAAATGTCGAATGACATTACAGCTTAGACTATACAATAGCCTATATAATAAGGCCTATCTGGACGTCTTTTTTCACCATTTTATAGGCCTACTATACATAAAGAGTTCAACCACATACATAATGGAATGTCCATTAAATGTACATGTAGCCTAATGATATATACACATGAATATTCATTCAAACAAAAAATATTGCAATCAAAAATACATGCCATATAGGCCTACGCTGATGATGTGGATTCGAATCCCGCAAGGGACTCGACCCGAACAAGTACAAGAATTTGTATTATTGAAGGTAGTGTTATCCCAAATATAACCATTGTTCAGAGGAAACAAAGTGTCCACTTATCCAAAAAGAACGTCTAAATCAACTTCACTAAACAATATTTCTATGGTAAATTATGTTCTTTACATAGCCTATGTCCTTTTCGAACACGAATTAAGGATATCCAACGAAGCATTCATAAAATACATATTACTTGTTACAAATATGACACCTTCTTTCCTAATTATTGCTCACCAAAATAACAAAATATGGACAACTATTTTCATTGGTAAACAACAAACGTATGAAAGCAAACAACTCGCAGATCAGGGGCGACAACCGCGATTCGCATGAGTGAACTAGCGAAGCACCAATCAACGCCCAGCTCCTATCCGAAATCAACCAATCAGCGTTGTGTTTACAACAAATCACCGCTGAAGGGAGGAAATTCAAAAACCATTGGGAGGCTTTGATCCATCGTTTGAGTCAAGAAATCAACAAATATGGAGGTATTCTGGTGTTTTACATGCTATAGTTCATGTGGAGTCCCACATATACTTCAGTCGTATTAATATTTTTCAAATATTATTAATTGTAACAGAGTATTTGTGAAATTAACGATGTAGAAATCAGGAAGGTTTTCCCAAGTTTTTTGATAAATTTGAAATTGCAGCTGATCGTGAGTTGAGTCGTGGAAACTTGACACATATCTCTATCTGGATGGAAGTAATTTAAAGCATGTCAACACTATTGACTATTTCACTAGATCTATTGTGCACTGATAATTATAGCCAACTGTACCAACCCTGATACTTCTGATAAACTAGATCTACTGAAGGATCTAACACTAAAACTGGCCCCCCTAGCTAAAGTAAAACTAAGAGAACGAATACACAGAATCAGTTGCAGAGTACATAATCTAGAGCTTCGAACTTCTAGAGCAATTAGACAATCAATAGTCTATCAGTACATGTACGTGTAGTCTTGCCATTCATGCATTTTGGTGGTATAAAAACTGCAATTTTATATTTATCATTCTACAATATAATATAGGTCAGTTTTACCATTCTAACCTCTAGATCTGTTGCATATGGGCTATATTTCATGATTATTGTAAAATCCCCTGCCGATGAAAGTTTGCAACGTTGGTAAAGTCCTTATTTTTTTCCAATCAAATATACTTTTACATTTGTGACCAACTTCTTTCCTGTAAACAATAATGAACATGTGTCCATATTGCAACTGATGAAGCAACTCTAATTATTCTGATAGTTATGGAATGCTCCTATTTGTAACAATATCGCTGTTTGCACAACTAACTTTTGATGCAACCAATCCGGGTATTCTCAATTTCTAACCCAGTAAGCGCTCCATATACAACAGAGGTTAGGATGCAAGAACTGAGTGTAGTAACCTCTGTGGGAGGGGAAGAATGCAAATAACCTGATTTCAGTAGCTTGACATTTTATCATTTTTTTCTGCTTATTTTCAGACTTCATATTCTTATTATAAATTAAGCTTTTTATTTAGGAGGTAAACTTATTGTGTTTTTAATTATTGTCATTATAATTTAGTTTTGATACCTGTTGATATGTTTAAAATTAAAAATACTTAGGAACTAAGCTGAAAATCTCAGATAAGGACTTAAAAAATGTAACACTTATAAATCTGTTAGGCTTATTGTACCAATATTTTATTGCCATTACAACTTCTAGAATGACACTCAAGCATTTAAGAATTTTACACGTGAGGCATTCCCTTATTTTTTACAAACATCTTTTCAGCGCAAGCCTCTGGCAACGAAGAACGTGGGAAGCAAATTACCGATGCCGGGCAGTAGACTGAAGGCGCCTTCATCCGTCAGTGCCAAGAGATCACGCAGCCCCGAAGAAGACAATGCTGTGGTAGGTCTTTGACATAAAATCCTTGAGAAATTGAGGAATTATAACATAAAAAATGTATGTAGTAATTTGAATATACAGAAACAATGTTGTATTCATTACTTGGAATGCTAGTAGCGGTGTTCAAGCCCCTCACCTGATTCTACATTGTTTTCAAGCCATGTTATCTCTGCTGATATAGATATGGAAACATAGTTTCAGTCAAACAATCTCTTAGCTATGGTTAATATGTATATTATCTTCAGTATGAATTTAGCTTAAGAATTATTCTAAAACAATAAACAAAATAATTTAAGAAGTACCTTTTTGAAAATAATAAATTTTTTAGGAAATTGAAGAATGTTTTTCAGCCTGTCTGTTTTGAGAAAGCTACAAGATTTTGGGATATTTATCATGAAAGTTACTTTTTGTCAGATCTATCTATGATTTTGAAATGATTGTTAGTTTTCATTCTCTTCTTCTGTCTCAACTGCGGAACATTCTTTTTCATTTAAACAAAGATTGGAAGGAAATATAAAGACAATAGATTTTATGTGGACTTTAATTCAGTTTCAGGCCAACAATCCCAACCCAGGAAAGAAGTTCCGAGCAGAGTCGAGTTCAATGATGAACCGAAGTGTATCTGTCTCCTCGATGACTTCCCGTACGTCCAGATCAACCCTAGCACAGAAGAGGCAAGCAGTGAGACCAGGGGCTAGGCCAGGTAAATTGGTTATACTTTATGAAAATAATAAATAAAACTGATGTTGTTCAATCAAATGCTAACGCATTGAATCGCTGTTGAAAAAAGTGAGAGCCTTTATTGTACTCTGTTTTTGTATTATAAATACGTTTTGGATGGTAAACTTCCATCACTTTTCGTTATGAAACCATACTGACCTCTGATTGTTTTATGCCATGATGAGTCTGATCAAGCATGTAGCATGGACTACTGGAATGGAGTGATGTATGTTATTTCTATGGGTTCCAGGTGTGAACCTCTCCAAAACTATCTGTGTCCCGCCAAGTAAGACCAACATGGTACAGAAGAAGCCAACAGTAGCAGCGCCGCCACCTAAAGCTCCTAGTGAGTAGTGCTGAACCAGTCCATTGCTCAGTCCTCTATCACTTATCTGGTACTGCCTTTCTATGTGTCCTACACACACTATGTTAGGAAGGGAGTGGAATTAAGTATACAAAAAATGATTGGTTACCTTCTGACTTGAGAAGAGATCTATGTCAATATTGCGTAACCGTAATCGGATGGGATCGAAATAATAACATCTTTGGCAGGGTTTTAGAAGTGGGATGAACATAAGGGATCATTTCTGGAAGTTAGACTCTGTAACTCAATAATCCAAAATTATTCCCATGACTTGTGATGTATGTAAATTGGCAACTCTGAATGGTAGAATACCAAGTGATTCAGCAGCTGAAGCAATATGAAGAACACTGGTTTGAAGTATATATGTTCTGCATGGAAAAGAAAGCAGATGTTATTATATATGAAAGTCATGATCTTTAAAATCTAGATTCTAATATTCAGAATTCAAGCTTTCCAAATATATTGAGACTTTAGAGAGTCAAAAACTTAGTGTCTCATCCAGTTGAAAGGTGTGAGTGCTCTGAGAGAATTTTTCTTGTTCCTTATTCTCTGATGTGGTCAACCCCAGGTGGTGGGAGCAAGAAGCGACCTGCGTGGGACCTGAAGGGTCGACTCCAGGATATGGAGCATGTTCTCCAGGAACGGACACACGTGAGTTCCACCCTGCAGACCCAGCTGGAGAGCTACAACAATAGAATAGCGCTCCTTGAGTCCCAGAACAACCAACTGTCCGGCACCGTCGCAGAGAAGGAACAGCTCTCGTCGGAGGTCACGCGGGAGAATCAGGAAGTCATCCGTAAACTCAGGTATAATGTCTTCCAACAGGGTGAAGTCAACGGAACTTAGATATAGATTGAAATATATCCAATAGTAGCCAAATCTTTTTTGTTGACAAGACCAGAAAGATTTGTCTATTTCAGAAATATTTTTTTGTTGTGAGAGATATTGTGATATATTTGAGGGTAATATATACCGGTACATAATGGACTCCTCATTGATGATACAAATTTGTTTTTTCATGGTGATATCATTTAGTTTAGCTCATAAGTTTAAGAAATGTTACATCGATCACCAAGCTTGCTTATTCTCAAGAATTTGAATGTCACATTGACATCTTCCATTTTTCCCTTGTATACCCATTCAAACTGACACACAATTCTCAAATCTTGCTGATACAGAACGACCCAGGAGGAGCTGGAGGACATGAGACGAAAGTTCCAGCGTGAGATCGAGGACCTTAACTTCAGCAAGTCTTCCCTGCAGAGACAGAAAGAGAACCTGGAGGGCGAAGTGTCGGCGTATCAGAAGGAGATCGCCGGGCTGAAGTCGTCCATCGCAGAGGTCACATCTGCACAGGCCAAGATTGGGGCAGAGCTTGATGCTACTAAGGTACGAACAGACACCTCTCCTACCAGTGTGAAAAATAGTTTAAATATTTGTCTAGCTTGTCAAGTAACACCTTTGGACGTTTATTTGGTCAAAGCATATCTTACAAATTCAGCACTTTATTAACCTTTTGTAAATAGTCAAAGCTATGTAACCTATTCTATTTCTACCGATAGAACTCACAAGAAGCTTACAAATCACCACCAATATCTGTGCAGGTAGGCAGATATAGTAAAAGCTAAACAATAAATACACTGTTTCAGCTCGGACTGAGTCAGAGTGAGGCTAGAGGTCGGGAGAAGGACGGGGAGATTGATCGTCAGCGCCGAGTTATTGCTGATCTGGAACATACCATTGAGGAACAGAACAAGCAGATGAGAGAACACGAGACAGAGCGACGCAAACTGCACAACATGGTCCAGGAGCTGAAGGTAGCCTCCACTTACCTGCTGTGTACTGTAATCAAGGATAGGTAGTACTCTACAGTAGTCAGTGAAATACCCCTTCTCTTCATTATATAGTAACACCCATGGTTCGCTAGTGGGAGTCGATTTTCTCAGGGGCGGGATAGCGCAGTGGTTAGCGCGTTCGGCTTCAGATCAAGAGGTCCGGGGTTCTAATCCCACCAGGGGCACGGCAACTAGAGAACTGTTCTACACGCAGTAAGGTTTGGGTGCAAAGCTACACTGAATTTCAGCGTAGTACCACCAATGGTTCGCTAGTTCCAGCCGTTGCTCGCAGGGTTCACCGCAATGCATAACCACATGGCGTTGCGGGCTTTCTCCCTGCCGTAATACTAGCAGCCATGATATAAGTGAAATACTCTTGAAAGCGGCGTTAAACCCTTACTCACCTCACCTAACTCACCTCGATTTTCTCAGGTTTTACCGCAATGCATACCCACAAGGCGTTGCAGGCTTTCTTCCTGCCATAATACTAGCAGCCGTGATATAAGTGAAATACTCTTGAAAGTGGTGTTAAACCCCACCTTACCTAACCTCATCTCACCTCTCCATAATAGAAGTTCACTTGTCTGCTTGATATTACCAACTTTTCCGGCAAGTCAAGCTTGTACCAGTCTCCATCACCGGCTGATTTAGGCCTTGTTAACTTCTCTAACGTGCTAACATGGCAGCATGCTGTACCTGAACTTCATTGTACTCACTGCCATTCTAGCACAGAAAAGTTTACTAAATGCAGTCAGGGCTCAACTTAGCCATTGGTGCAAGTTATAACTTGCGGGGGAAGCTGGTTATCACATGAAACATAAACTGTAATTCTATCGATGTACTTAATGGGATGTGACAGTGAAGTGTTTATTCAAGTAATGGTGCAATTGTCTTTGCATAAAGAACTTTTTAAATTTGTTTTTTACCAGCTTTATTGTGTTTATAATTTATAACAAATAATCTGCCTGCAATTCAGGGTAACATTCGTGTGTTCTGCCGAGTCCGCCCACTGTTAGGAGAGGAAGTGATGTTGTCGGACGGTGTGATTCAGCACATGAACTTCCCGGACATGGACGGACGTGTCCTGGAGCTAGAGAAGATAGGAGACGCTTCACTCAACGAGGTGAGAATACACACGGTCTAACTGTGACAGTCAGCATGTTCTTGCCTATCTTCATCTTCAGGGCTTACTCTCACAAAGCAACGTGACCTTTAATCATTAATGGTACCATTTTTATGATAGAGGATTAGAGTTGAAAGACAATGATGTTTCTTCAGAGCCCTAAGCCAATCATTTGAAAACTATATGTAATTATTCAACGTGAAAACAAACAAATCACAGGCTGTTAGACTTAGTATTACAGGGGGTGAGACTATCCTGTAATAGGATCACCTCCAGTAAAAGCTTGAACAAAGGAATGAAATCTTGCTCAAGACTATCAAATTATAGCTATGAAAGTTTAATGACATCTGGGCCATCAAATAAATTCTGTATAACAAGGAAGGATACATTGCTTCATATTGTTTAAGCAGACCTTTAAAGTGTGATGTGAGTTATAGTCTTTTTATTCAAATGTATGCTAATAATGCAGCAATTGTGCAACTTTTCTCATTTCACTACATGGCTTGAACTTGCTATGTACTACATCCTTTTATAAGTGTGAGCTGGTATTTGGCAATGGGCTGACAGAGTTGACTGTTTATGTTGCCAGAGTTCGCTGGCTGCCTGCAGACGAGGACAGAACCGTTATGACTTTGCGTTTGACAAGGTGTTCCAACCACAGAGCTCCCAGGGAGAGGTGTTCGAGGAGATAGCTCAGCTGGTGCAGGTAGGTCACTAGACACCATCATCTCCTCGTGGCTTGTACTTACTTTCGTACCCTCCATGGGTAGAATTATCTTTATACCCCTGTGTATCATAGCAATGAATGAATAAACATTAGATTTTGAAATTCACATTATATCATTATTTTCCTTTCATTTTACTATTTATCAGGTCTACTGTTTGAACTGAATTTTTTTTAATGATTAAGTGCTTAAAATGATAAAATTTACTTACTTTTTTTGGAAAGAATTTAACCGCAAATCCTCTATTATGTTTCTTATGCATTCCCTTCAAGCATCACACAATGCCGTATTTCAGAGTGCACTTGATGGCTACAACGTGTGTATATTCGCATACGGACAGACAGGATCTGGCAAGACTTACACAATGGAGGGAGGGAACGTAGATGATGACGCCACAATGGGAATGATCCCACGAGCTGTGCAGCAGATCTTCCTCACTGCCAAAGAACTGGAAGATAAGGGCTGGCAGGTGGGGATACTTAGTAGGAAAATAGTATCGTAGAAAATTTTTTCATCCACAACAGGTCATGACATGTTTTTAAATGAGGGGGCGATTTATCATTTCAATTTGCAATACTCTGCAGTCGCATATTCTAGATTGTACACAGAAACATATCCTTAACTACACACTGTTTTTTGTCACTTTTATCAGTTATTTGGGACTTTTAATTAAGTTAATTTCATTATTGGCTTGATAAGTTGATATGCAGTGAACAATTGTGAGATATGTAGCAGGGTTCAGTTCATGTAGAGAGGACTAGATGGTGGCAGGACATTAAATGCTTCATACCAATGGTTACAGTACCAGTTTGACGCCTCTATGATGGAAATCTACAATGAGACTATCCGAGACTTGCTAACAGACCGAGAGGACGTCAAACACGAAATCAAGATGACCGGATCCGGCAGTACCGATACCGTCGTCACTAACCTCACTGTCGTCTCCGTGCAATCAGAACAAAAGGTGGGATTGTCTGTGTATCTTTCTTTCCATCCTCGGTTACCCATGGTTTTATATATGCTCCATTACTCTCCACTATATCACCTATGGGAAACTCTGTCAGCGAAATCTGTACTAAAATTACCCGCCCTTGGCCGGCGTGATGAAGTCAGTAACCAAAGAAAATACTCAATACGATAAGACTGGTGACGGATGGCTAACAAAATGACCTTGTGTGCTTTGCAACGAAGTGATATGAATTGTCATTGGCTCACAGGTCCAAGCTGCGTAGCGGTTTGATTGGCTCATGCCGGCCAAGGACAGGTAATTTGAGTACAGATTTCTCTGATGAAATTTCCCATGGGTGATAAAGTGGAGAGAAACGGAGCATATATAAAACCCTGGGTAACCCATAATGCTTTCTGTCTATCTATCTGTCTATCTCTCGGCAGTATCATCTCCAGTAGAGAAACAGAGCTCGAGATAAGATTTTAGCTAATTTATGCATGCGTCCAAAAAAAATAATTAAAAAGAGACAAATTTAGACTCTTGTCTCTTTCTGCAATTTTCTTCATAACATCTTTGGTTGTTGTTTTTTTCTAGTTTAATGATACTGTTTTCTAAAAAAAAAAAGGTATTTGATTCATTTGACAAATCTTTTTTTTAATCAAAATTTATCTTTGGAATGGTTGACACCAAATGGTTGGTACCAAAAATAGGAAAGGAAATTAAAAATTAATATACTCAGTAAAAAAAAACAAGGGAACACCGTATCAACTACAAATACTCAAGTTTTATTTTACAGTTTTCAAGGGTCAAATGTGAGAGAAATTTTACTAAGAAAAGTCCAAATTCAGTATCGTGTGTGTCCCCTATGCTTGTCACACACAGTCTGGCATCGTCGTGGCATGCTGTCAATGAGGGTACGGATACGGATGGGTATTCAATGCCATTCCTCCTCAAGTGCTTGAAGAACTGATCCAGGTTTTGTGGTGCGAGGGGGCGATTTCTCAGCTTATGCCCCAAAATGTCCCATAAATGTTCCATGCCTTGCATTGTCCTACTGCAATTCAAAGTTTGGACCTTCCTGTTGAAAAATGGGTTGAACAACAGGGTTGAGGACCTCATTCACATAACGCTTTGCGTTGAGTCTTCCATCAATACGGATGAGAGGTGTCCAGTGCCCGTAGGAAATCCCTCCCCACACCATTACTGAGTTGTCGCATCACTGAAACGTTCACCCCGCCGCCTCCAGACCCTGGCAGACCATCAGCAAACTGCAGACAGAATCTCGACTCATCTGTCAATAGTGTGTTACGCCAGTCACATCAATTTCAACCACGATGTTGTACTGCCCAACGTTCCCGAAGCTGACGGTGATTTTGAGTGAAACAAATTCTTATCAGTCGGCGGCGACACTTAAACCCAGCTTCTTTCAAGCGATTTAGGACAGTTGCGGCACTGAGTCTTACACCAGTCGTTCTTGGAACTCACTGCTCAACTGGACAGCTGTCTTGGAACTCACTGCTCAACTGGACAGCTGTCTTGAATCGATCTCTTAAAGAGGTCAGCCGCAGCCTTCGATCTTGTGCAGCAGTAGTTTTCCTCTTTCTGCCACGCCCCCATGCGACTTTGACACTCTGGGTCGTCTGGAACTTGCTGACAAGGTGCGAGATGACACTCACTGACTTCCCAAAGTGCCTTTCAACTGCTCTTCTTGAGGAACCACTGTTTATCATCCGATAGCCTGCCATCGTTGATTTTCGGTGAGGCACTGTCTCGGCATAATCTCAGTTGAGAACAGTTGAGAATGAGACAGCATGTGACTTCATCCCTTTTTATACACCCCCAAAGATCACTACGCACACTTTGCACGTGCATGTTGTGTTTAAGGATGGTTAAAATATGTGTCTTGTATAGATTTTCTGTACACTATCGACGTATTGCTTTAAGTTGAGTCTTAGGTGTTCCCTTACCGGTAATTTTTTCACTGAGTTTACATGACTTACCGGTATACATATTTAGATTCTCATCTTTTGCACTTTAAAAAAACTTATATGCAAATGGTAAAATGAAAAGTATTTTGTTTTTGGAATATAAAATTTTGCAGAATTCTTGCAAATATATAGCTTATCTTAGCATTGGAGGACTGAATATTTATACAGTAAAGTTGGGTGTTAGTTCCAGATGACATATACACTAGATAATTGCTAGGTTTATATGTACCCGAGCCTATAAATATATGTTTCTAAACTGTAGATACACAACCTGCTAAAGAAGGCGACACACAACCGAGCGGTGGCGGAGACCAAGTGTAACGAGAGGTCGTCTCGGAGTCATTCGGTCTTCCAGCTCAAACTGAAGGGCAACAACGAGTTCTCGGGAGAAAACTGCACAGGTGAGACTAGGATACTTTTGCACCTAAAATTACACAGGTGAGACTAGGATACTTTTGTACCTAAAACTGCACAGGTGAGACTAGGATACTTTTGCACCTAAAACTACACAGGTGAGACTAGGATACTTTTGCACCTAAAACTACACAGGTGAGACTAGGATACTTTTGCACCTAAAACTGCACAGGTGAGACTAGGAAACTTTGCACCTAAAGCTACACAGGTGAGACTAGGATACTTTTGCACCTAAAACTACATAGATGAGACTAGGAAACTTTTGCACCTAAAACTACACAGGTGAGACTAGGATACTTTTGCACCTAAAACTACACAGGTGAGATTAGGATACTTTTGCACCTAAAACTACACAGGTGAGACTAGGATACTTTGCACCTAAAACTACACAGAAAAGAACTATTTTGTTTTCAATATCAGAACTCACAGAAAGTAATCTTAGTGTGATTTACACTCTCAGAAATTGTTTTCATAATCAGCTACTAGAGATTTGTGCCGTTCTTCAAAGCATTTTTTAGCAATATGATCAATCATTGTCATTGTTGATTGTCATTTCTGCCAAGGATTTCTATACAAGTTTCTATATGTTTCTTGAATGAATTGAATGTCACATCACTGGGCGGGTTGTCATATTCAATTACTGTCACATCAAAAAAAATTACCTGTTAGTCATAGGACATTATCCCTTGAAAGTTTGCATTATGACCTGGAGAAATTCTCATCAACATGATGACGATCAACAGACCAGAGTCTGGATTATTATAAGGGTTGTTTTGCCCGCTGCTATTTAAGGATTGTTTTACATGTTTTGTGCCTCTATCGAAGTATAACAGCAACAAATTGTATAACATCGCGTAGCGTAGCGGAGCGATGTTATACAAAATTTGTTGCTGTTATACTTCGATAGAGGCACAAAACATGTAAAACAATCCTTATAATTACAAAATCAACAGGTTTTTCTTTAAATATTTACACAAATCTAATATATTTGTAATTTATCACGAGGAACAGCAGCTTGTAACACGCAATGATACATGGCTGAATCAAAATTGAGGAATCCTTCATCTAAAACGGCAGAAGATTTAATTTCGTTTTCCCCAACATTCACATACATACAATCAGAGTTCGTTTACTCTACATTCCGGATTTTTAGATAAACCCTCATTAGCATATCACGCGACGTTCAAACATGGCTACTGTTAGTGAAGCGCTGTCAGTGAACAGGTTTGAGGACTTGTATCTATCAAAATTAAGTGTTCCCGGTGAAGTTAATTGTCTCATTCGGAAAAGAAATGTATATTCCAGTTATCGGTGTAGGTGTGAAGACGAAATGGCATATGTATTTAATAGTTTTCATCAAAACGTTACGCTCAGTTGTAAGAACCGGCTGACCCGACCGTTTGTTCGAATGGATTGTGACGTCACAAGGTACGAATGCACGAGGTATGGTAGCACATTTTATCTGCATTCATCGAGAAATGGCAGCAGGTTGTTGAGAGCTCTCGTCCAATCAGAAACGCGGAAATTAGTGTAACAAACTCATTTTGTAATTATTTGATGTTGAAATACCTCGACTAGGATGAATGTTTGTGTATAATAATTTGCTATGATGGCGGCCAGGTATCCTGAGTCTGGTGGACCTGGCTGGCAGTGAGAGACTGAAGGAGTCTGGCTCAGAGGGACAGAGACTGAAGGAGACTCTCTGCATCAACAAGAGTCTCAGCAACCTCGGCAACGTCATCATGGCCCTCGGCAACAAGGTAACTTGTCATTGATTTACCTGCCATTATCATTGGAGTTGATGGATCAGTGGTGTTCCTAGGTGGCAAGTGTAGGTTGTCATTTTTAACAATTTTAATCAAGCGGAACTCTTGTATTGGCAGAGGTATCCTACTTCCTTTGTCCTCAGAACTACCTCAACAGACAACACCGTCAATGTCTTTAAGTCTATCGATAGAACTCAAGTTTGATTGTCTCACTATCTTATTAAAATTTATCTATTGATAATTTTCTTATGTTTGTTACTACATGTAATACAATGAAATTTCTGGTCAAGCTGGTTTTGAGCACACATCCTAAGCTCAAATGTTTGCAGCTAATTAGCATTCAATAAATTTGAAAGACCATCAAAGCTTCCCCATACTATGAACTTACTGTCAAACAATAGCTATCATTTACTTATTGTGTATATATATGTGCTTACAGGACAGCCACGTTCCGTACAGGAACAGCAAGCTGACATACCTGCTGCAGAACTCACTGGGAGGAAACAGCAAGACGCTGATGTTCGTCAACGTGTCGCCGCGCGAAGAGTACTTCCAGGAGACTCTCAACTCTCTCAGATTCGCTACCAAGGTGATTTGATAAACACTCTCAGAGTCCTCTCATGGGTCCAACCCACATCTCTCACCTCTGTGCGACTCTCTCTTTATCTCTGTTTTTCACCCATTTTTTACCACTGTCCCCGCTCCCTTTTCATTGTCCCCCAGCAACGCGGAACGGGGGACTATGTATTTAGCGGCGGCCGTCCGTCCGTCCGTACGTCACATTTCTTGTTTACGCGATATCTTATGAAGCGTTGCATCCAAAGTCTTCAAATTTCATGTCTGCCTACATTGTGGGAAGACGCAGACACCAGTCAATTTTGGTGACCTTGGTCTTATTTTCAAGGTCACCACGACACTTTGACCACTTTTTGAACTCTTGTTTACGCGATATCTCATGAAGCGTTACATCCAAAGTCTTCAAATTTGGTTTCTGCCCACATATTGGGAAGACGCAGACACCAGTCACTTTTGGTGACCTTGGTCTTATTTTCAAGGTCACCACGACACTTTGACCACTTTTTGAACTCTTGTTTACGCGATATCTCATGAAGCGTTGCATCCAAAGTCTTCAAATTTGGTTTCTGCCTACATTGTGGGAAGACGCAGACACCAGTCACTTTTGGTGACCTTGGCCTTATTTTCAAGGTCACCACGACACTTTGACCACTCTTTGAACTCTTGTTAAGGCGATATCTCATGAAACATTGCATCCAAAGTCTTCAAATTAGTTTTCAGCCTAAATTGTGGGAAGACGCAGACACCAGTCACTTTTGGTGACCTTGGTCTTATTTTCAAGGTCACCACGACACTTTCACCACTTTTTGAACTCTTGTTTACGCGATATCTCATGAAGCGTTGCATCCAAAGTCTTCAAATTTGGTTTCTGCCTACATTGTGGGAAGACGCAGACACCAGTCACTTTTGGTGACCTTGGCCTTATTTTCAAGGTCACCACGACACTTTGACCACTCTTTGAACTCTTGTTAAGGCGATATCTCATGAAACATTGCATCCAAAGTCTTCAAATTAGTTTTCAGCCTACATTGGGGAAAGACACAGACACCAGTTTATTTTAGTGACCTTGACCTTATTTTCAAGGTCACCGCAACACTTTGAGCACTTTTCTAACTCTTGTTATCACCATTTATTATGACCGGTTGGACCAAATGTTTTCAAATTTGGTGTCAGTCTACATTGGAAGATGACGCAGACGCCAGTCGATTTGGTGACCTTGACCTTATTTTCAAGGTCACTACAACACTTTGACCACTTTTAGAACTCTTATTAACACGATATATCATGAACTAAAGTAGCTCCAATGATGTGTCTTACTAACTCAATGTCACTGGCGGGGGACATTGCCATGTTAGTGACAAACACTTGTTTCTAGTTTTATTGTGTCGCTCACATTCTCATAGTATTCCTCTTACCAACCCCCTGGGGCGGGATAGCACAGTGGCACAGTGGCTTCGGATCAAGAGGTCCGTGGTTCGAATCCCGCCAGGGGCACAGCAACTTTGTCTGCAGTAGAGAACTATTCTCCATGCAGTAAGGTTTGAGTGCAATGCTACACTGAATTTCAGCGTAGTACCACCCATGGTTCGCTAGTTTCAGCCGATGCTCGCAGGTTTCACCGCAAAGCATAGCCACATGGCGATGCGGGCTTTCTCCCTGCCATAATACTAGCAGCCGTGATATAAGTGAAATACTCTTGAAAGCAGCGTTAAACACCAACTCACTCACTCACTCACTCACTCACTCTTACCAACCCCCAAAATCCATTTTACATGCAATCTCATGTCACTGATGGTATACATTTTTTTTTTTTTTTTCAGATGATGATATTGCGCTTTATTACCAATATGGTGAAACATAACCATTATCATGTGCACATATCAATTAAACGGAAAATAAAAATTTTTAAAAATTTTGCTTTGCAACTTTTGTCCTTGCTGGGTACCAGACATCACTGTTGTATGAGAAGTGAGCTGTTTTATGCAATTCGAATGGAATAGAATGAGTAATCAAGAAGTTAGTATACTCAGAACCCAGGCAACTAAATGTAGCTCTTGCTTGGGTAATACAAAACTTCACACTTATTTCGTAAGTCCTATGTATATTCTCTCCAGTCTCTTTCTTTCTTAACATTTTTTAAGTTTTTAAAGTATCAGGGTTTTTTTTAGAAATAAATTTTAAATATCTTGTTTTCACTTCAGGTAAACCAATGCAACATTGGAACAGCCCAGAAGAAGAGTAAATGAAGGAAGAGATGGTCGAGTTGACCCACTGAGAGTGGGCTTTTAGCATGGAATAAGAACTCTTTTAACATTGATCATGACTCGGTGACTCGGTGAAGATGATGACTATCATGACAAGAAATTCGAGGGACACAAGACAGACATTACAGAAGAATCTTAAACCTTGTGCAATATGTTTTTAAGGACTGTCGGTATGATTTGGTAGTCCTGTATTTGAAACATTGGAAATGAAATAAGCATGGAGAATAAGGAATGTTAAGAGGTATAACAAAAAATATGATCAAAGGGCTCAAAAGATATTGTGCATTACTCAAATAATTTATTTGAAACTGGTTAAACACATTGTCAAGTGTCATCTTTTACTGCATCATAAAATTGGAAAGAGGTTTTATTTACCAGAAGCTATTTTAAAGTTTGTAAATATGTATTTATTCTTGTGTGTGTTGTTTCACATCTCTCATCTTTCATTCTGCCTTCTCTCTCTTTCCTCACTGTCTCATGTCATTCATGTTCCCACCTCATCTACATACTAGCAAGTATACTATACCATTTATCATTACTGAAAATAGGACCATATCACTTCAGAGAATTAAAGGCAGCAAATTACATACAGAAACTGGCTTATCATTTTCATTTTTATATGTGGTAAGGGCTAAATGCAGTAAGATTGTTTCATATAGACAAACTTAGAAGTAAAGCTTAGGAAAATTAAGATACAGGGTTGCTTGGATTTAATTTATCCTTGGTGCCTGCGCTGCATTCAACAATATGTGAACGTTCCAAAGATTTAGATTAATCAACAATATAAGGAAGCTCTTAAGCTATCTTTGTGCCAAGATACATAAGCTGATAAGATGATGAAATTCTGGGTTTGTATATTTGAAGCTCATAGCGCTGGTATAGTCATAGGCAAGTGTTTTCGTATGGTATCAGTGCTTAGCACTAATATATCACATATATAGGCAAGTGTTTAGTGCGAAGAGAGCTCAGTAATTACTGTACCTAGAAGTTAACGTGTGATACATGATTGAAAAATATTATTAATATATATATATAGCTTAAAACCAATTTCAGAGCAACTGTTTGCTAGCAAAGTTTATGCTTACTTTGTTCTGTATATTAAAGATCTTTGTGACCAGACCAGTCGAGTTCAGATTCCTATTCTGATTGTGGCACCAAGTGCAACTCTGTAGCTGATTATTACTGTAAAGGTAACGCCATTGCTATCATGGAACGTGTTACATCTTGTCTTACTGTACATACGGTAGTTATTAAAACTTTTGAAATCAAAGCTTTGTTTTGTTTCATTTAATTTTTGTTGATAATTTGTCATGTTGATTATCCCCTGACATGGTTTCAGTGCGAAACGTTGGATTACTATTCGGCAGCGTCCAAAATAGGATAACTCAAGTATTATTCACTGGACTCTTTTTCATATTTTACATATAAAGGTTCACCATAGCAAAAAGTTGCGTTCCAAACAGAGTTTTGTGAGATGACCTTCATTCAAGGTCACAACAAGACTTTACAAGATTTTACCCTTGTCGACAGGATATCTCAAGTTGACTGGATTCTCAATAGATCTTACACAAAGCTTGTCCTAGAGAACACAAAGGGCTTATTAAATTTTGGTGACTTTTATATTATAAAAAAAAAAAACATCGGCCATTTAAGACCCGATTGATTTTGGTGACATTGACATTTTAAACAAAATTTGAAATATTCATTTGCGGTTGGTGATCATGTCATCTTACCTGGTAGTGGCAATTACTTGTTCACATTTGATCTATCAAGAAGCATTTTGGTAGTTTTACTGTGTAGGACACTACGGTGAGAAGTAAGACCAAAAGCCATGCTTTATCTTAGAGGCTTTACAATCTCAAGTATAACCGAGCTGGACATTTTTATCTTTCTTAGACACTGGTAGGTAATTATTAAGATAAAATGTGACAATTTAAACCTGTTTGAGAAATGAAATATGACTGATCACGTGATTGAAATAATAGGAAAGGTAGTTATCACAGGGAAGAAACACTCAATATGTTCAAAAGCTTAAGTCATAGCCCTTAAACACGGGCCCTTAGGTCATTGCTATTCTCTTAAACAAACAAAAAATAGTAGGTAGTTTAAAATCAAAATATAAAGATAGGTACTAACAACCCATGTGAATGAATATGCTTACATATCAAAGTGGTATTTCACTGATCATTTCAAATTTTAGGGCAAGGTACAAAATGATAACTTAATCAGAAAGGTTTCATCACAATGGATGCACATGTGAACTTCAGAAGCATTAAAGATATATATTTTGTATACCCCACTCGCTTTCTTGGTGACATGTGTTCTATTAATACTTTGTAAAAGTAATTCTGGTTAACATTGTATATGTGCCTAATTGGTCTTTTGCATTGAAAATTGTTAGTCTGAAGATATAATTGCAGTATTTACTGTTTAATCAAATATGTTAACGGATGTGCCATATGCAAAGATTTCTCTCAGAATTCCATAGATGCATTTGTTGTCAGAGTTCTAACGCCTTTTTAACCAATGGGTTCCTGTGGCACAGTCCGTCCAAACCCATCTTCCGCACGCATCGAGCCATATATGCACTTTTAGAACATGCATACTCACCCTTGCAACAACTCGAAGGGATTTCTGAGACAGGGTCAGCGCCATCTATCATCCAAAGAGAGTTACATCCCCTCTATTGACCAATCAAATCGGTTGTTACCAACCCAATCAATCTAAACTGCGTATTTGGAGTATAGTCTCTGTGTAGAAGGGTTCTTGTGCTCTCCAAGCAGTCTTGTTTAAAAACTGATCCCTTGATATCAAGATATGCAGAACACTGGTCTATCTGGGAAAAAAAGTAGATTCTCAGTATGGTCTTCCATGTGATTCTGAATCTTGAATTGAATTGAATTGAATTCATAGTCAACGATTTTCCACAGCTGGAAATATATTGTAGTAGTAAAAAAAGAAGCGACACATGGATGTGAAAGATTCACGTTTTATTCACAAAATAAACAATTACATGTATTGTTAGTAATTATTAGTAAACTTACCTCTGGGTTGTGCTGTGCCTGTTCTCCCTTTCCAGGTGAAAGTACTACAGTAAGAAGATTAAAATATAAAACGAAATTGTGTGTGGAGTCATATTTACCATTAGTGGTCTACAGCTCTCTCGTTGAATTAACTCCCTTGAGTCCCCTGGTGGTCCTGTGACGTCATATTTCTTCAAACACCCTCCTGTAACATGATGAGGGGAGGTATTAGTGAATTTCACATGGGTGGGAGTATTTCGCACAACCCAGAGGTAAGTTTACTAATAATTACTAACAATACATGTAATTGTTTATAATTATTGGCGTAAACATTCCCTCTGGGTTGTGCTGTGTCTGAATCCCACATAAGGTGGGGGGAAACCAGGAGGGAATGTTTACACCAATCATTACATGTTACTCTAAAATATACGGTATTTCAATCTTACATATACCAAATAATAAACTGTTTACCAGAGAATAGATGTAATTCCATGATATACATTATATGCATTATGCGGATAAACAGTAACACTTAATGCATTAGAGGAGTTCCAGCTTATTACCACCACCAGGAACAAGGGAATTAGTTCAATAGTAACACCCCAATTTGGGTTATTTGTTAGAATTTGACGTCCTTTCGGCTAAAATCACTCTAATTCTCCCTTTTAACCACCTATTTAGTCAATGAAAACTCTATTTTCGGTCAAATTGACATCACTATCGGTTCTAGTGTCGTCACTTTCGGTTCATGTGACGTCACGTGTCATTTCGGAAGGATTAGCCGACAAGGAGCACTGTTCGGGTACCCATGACGTCATATTCTAGAGTGTTAAGTAACGTGCTGAGATTTGGTGGGAATACCAATCCACAAAGAGTGATAGTTTGAACTCATTAGAATGTATCAACTTAATCCACCACCTCAATCAGTAATTGGAGACTCTCACCCTTCAATGGTAGGACTTGTTGCCTCCATTCTGATTTCACTTGACAACACAGTCCGTCCCCCCCCCCTTTTTTTTCCTATAAGGGGGTCAAGCAGATATGTGTTGAGCCGCAACCAAAGGTCCCAGGGAACTGAGTCCTTCCAGCGCTGGGGTTATGTCCCGTAAATAGCAATTGATGAATGTATTTGAACCTTTCCATTGACATGCTGACACAAGCTGATCTATGGACACTGACTTCCAGGCTGATAATGAGGAGGCCAAGGCTCTGATTTCATGAGGAGAAAACCTTAAATTCACAGTCTCTTGGTCCGTATCCTGGTAAGCCATAGCTATGGTCTTCCTTAACCAGGATGAAATAGTGTTTTTGGATATTTCCGTCTCGACAGAAGTCTTGCATGAAAGAAACAACCTTCTCCTCTTGCGTCTGAAGGATGATGTTCTTTGTAAGTACCAGCGGAGAGCTCTAACTGGGCAGAGGAGCCTGGACTTATCCGAGCGCGAAGTTGCTGGTAGCGCTGGAATCTTGTAAATCCTTGCTCCTAAAGGACCAGATGATGAAGATTGATTCTTGGCAAGGAATTCTGGTAAAGCACGGCAAGATACCTCCTCATAGTTTTCTGAAAACCTGATGGATGTATTGTCAATAGCATGCAGTTCCGACACTCTTGCTGCTGATGCGAATGCGAATAGAAAGGCAGTTTTAAAAGAAAGATGCTTCAGAGATGCATCTTGAAGTGGTTCATAAGGAGCTTTAAGCAATGATTGTAGCACTAGGCACAGATCCCACTTGGGAAAAATAGATGAAGATGTTATGTCCTGAATCTGAAAAGACCTGATCAATTTATGAAGTGATGAATTCGAACCAATTGTCATGCCTTGAATGTCACATACTGAAGCAATGGCTGAACGATATCCCTCAATTGTACCATGCTTAAGATTCTTATCAGATCTCAAGAACAAGAGGAAATCTGCAATTAAAGGAATTGTAATATCATTGTCTAAGAGCTGTCGCTGGTCTCTCCATCTGTTGAATACTCTCCACTTGGCGTCATATAGTTTGGAGGTAGAAGGTCTGATTGCACGTGAAATAGCCTCTGTAGTCTCAACTGTGAAACCTTGTTCGTGGAGCGATTTCTTGATAACCTCCACACGTGAAGGTTGAGCATTGCCAGGTTTGCGTGGGCTATGGTCGACTGGGGTTGAGTGATCAGGTTCCACCACTGAGGGAGCTTCAGTGGAACGTCTGTTAACAGGTCCATGAGCGATGGGAACCAAGACCTGGTTGGCCAAGCCGGAGCTATGAGATACACTAAGCAGTTGTGAAGGAAGATCTTGGCCAGCACGTCCGGGATTAGTTTGAATGGGGGGAACGCGTAGGCAACCATTCCCTCCCATGGAAGAGATAGGGCATCTACCCCCCACGCTAGAGGATCGGGTACTGGGCTGATGAAAGTTGGTAGACGAAAGTTCCTGCTTGTTGCAAACAAGTCTATAGTCGGCATCTCCCATTTGTCCGCAATGAGTAGAAAAGCTTCCTTGTGTAGTGTCCACTCGGTTGGCACTACTTGGTTGCGTCTCGACAGAGAGTCCGCTAAGACATTTCGCTTGCCGGGAATGTGTCTCGCCTTTATAAAGATCTTGTATTGATCCGCTAGAAGGTATAACTTCCGAGTCAGGTTCATGAGTGCTGTCGAGCGAGTGCCTCCCTGTTTGTTGACATAAGAGACTACTGTGGAGTTGTCTGTGGCCAACATCACGCTGGAGTTGTAAAGGATTTGCCACCACGTGTTGATTGCTCTGATAATAGCCAACATCTCCAGTGAATTGATGTGTAATTCCGACTCTTGGTGGGACCACGCCCCCTGAGCTAACCGAGACCCCAGATGGGCGCCCCAGCCTTCCAATGACGCATCTGTGAAGATTGTTTGAGTCGGCGGAGGATCTCTGAAAGTTGTCCCCGAGAGCACATTGTGTTCCTGTGTCCACCATAACAGTTCCTGTTGCACATGGCTGGGACACGAGATGTGATGATCCAAAGGCAGGTGTCTGTTGGTATTGAGCCAGACTTGAGTGTGGCGTAGGTTCAATCGACCTCTGTACGTAAATGCTTGGATTGATGTCAGAGATCCTGTTATAGACATCCATGTCCTCAGAGTAGCTGACTGGCGGTTCAGTAGAGATAGAATAAGATCCTTGATTGATAACCAACGGTCTAAGATCGGTAGAATGAGACTGTTCCCTGCGTTTAACATGGCACCCAGGAATTTGATCTTGGAAACTGGTGTCAGTTCTGACTTGTCTGGATGGATGATCCAACCCAGATGAGTAAACACGTGGATCACGAAGTCTGTGTGAAGACTCAGAGTTTTGGAGCACACATGCCTGCCTAAGAAATCGTCCAGGTAACCGTGAATCGCTATGCTCCTGAGATGTAGGAAATGTAAAACTGGGTTCATGACTGTTGTAAAGAGCCAAGGGGCGATTGATACTCCGAATGGCAGGACTCTGAACTGAAAGCGTCTGCCATTCACTGCAAACCTTAGGTATCTCTGAGAAAGAACGTGGATAGGTACGTGAAGATAGGCGTCCCTGAGATCCAAACTTATGAACTTTGAGAAGGGTCGAATCAACTTCCTGACATTTGTTAGAGATTCCATTTTGAATTTGGGTGGTTTGCAAAGAAATTCCTTGTTGAGAATCTTTAGGTCTATTATCATTCGCATCTCTGCAGTGTCCCTCTTGGGCACTAGGAACACTGGAGAGTAGAAACCGAGGGATGTGTCCTGAGGGGATAGCTCTATAATTGCCTCCTTCAGCAAAAGTTGATCTATAGCGACCAGGGCCGCTTTCAAGCGTGGGCCCTGGAGATGGTACCTTCTCCCAACTGGAAGAATCGCAAGAGGTGGTCGGGTGTGGAACTGGAGCTGGTAGCCTATGGAAATGACTGAACGAATCCACCTGTCCTCCGTTATCTGTTCCCAATTCCGAGCGAATCGTTGTAGACGTCCCCCCACTGGGGAAGGGACGACTGGATGGATGAAATCGTAATCCAAATTCGAGTCCTTGGGCGTTTTCAAGTCGTAAGGAAGATAGTTTGGAGTGTGGACTTCTCCTAAGTCAACGTCTCCTATTGGAGGATGAAGCACCTCTGGAGCCACGTGCACCTCTGCCTCGAAAGGAGTCTCTGGGAGGCGGAGGTGGGGTGTTAACAAAGGAATTCCTAGGCACAAATGCAGAAGAGCGATTCCTGGCACCGTAGCTGGATGAGGCTGAACGATCAAAGGCGGATCGTTGAAGAGGGGGGCGGGGAGAGGAAGGAGGAGCCCCTCTTCTGCCACGAGGGTTAGCTCTGTTCCTGTTCTGTGCAATTAAGACTGCTGCCAACTGCTGGTTGAGATTTTTTGAGGACTGAGCTTCCTGAGTAGCAATAGCATTTTGACACTGGCCGTTGAACATGCTGTCAGAATTCAAAGGTTGTTTAAAGAGATCCTCTTTAGAGTCCTGAGGAAGATTCCTAACTCCACCTAGAAGATGATTGCGTTGCAAGGCTGTGAGACGACCGATAGAACCAACCTGAGCTTGAGTAGCATCACTTACAGCAAGATAAACAACATCTAAAAACGAATGGGCCAGCGCTACCTCTTGCGCCTGCATGGCTACCATCGTATCGGGTTTGATTCCAGTATTATCCTGAAAGGTGGGAGGAAGGAGCTGTCTTACACCAGAAGCGAACCAATTGATATAGGACAGAATGTCCACGGACGAACGCGCAGCAGAATCAAGTTCTTTCAAGTCTTTCTGGTTAACAAACAATTTGTTAGGAGTATTCCTCTGAAATCTCGAATCCAGACGGGAGAAATCACGATCTAAATCGGGTGCAAACGCCGGCAGCATTCTGTCATGGATTGCATAAGCTTGCTTGAGGGGGATCTTAGGCAAAGAGGCAGCATCCTTAGCTTTAGCAAAGTTCTCATTAACAGTGTTTAAGGCTGATTTAACAACTGACGAATGAGGCAAGGTGCGTTTAAGAGTACGAGGAGGTGGTAAAACTCCTGTGGAGCCTAGTTCATCCGGTAAATCCTGGACTGTCTCTTGTTCAGTATTGGAGGGCAAAGTACACGGTTTCAGACTGTGTAGAAGTTCAATTTTCTCGGAAAAAGACCAGTCAGGTACAAGATCTGGGCCTTCCAAATTAGCCGATGGAATAGTAATTAATCCTTCATGAACATCCAGCTTGGCATCGACAGGGTAGACACAATTCACATCTCCATCCAAGTTGGCCGACAACGGAATAATTGGAGGATTAAAAACGTCAACAAAGTCTATCTCTTGTTGATCAAAATCGCCGTGACCTGATCCCGACGGGTTTCCCGTGCCGTCCATGTCAGGGTTGCCTGAGGACGGAGCCGACCGCGAGTTGCACGTGCTAGCCGTTACAGTAACAGCATGGGCTGACCCAGTTACTGAGTGACGGCTACCGTGTACGGGCTTCTTGCCCTGCACGTGCAACCCGGCCTGCACCGATCCAGAGTAGGAACGGGCGAGGTTATCGGGTAAAACAGCGTGCTGCCCGTTCTGTACTGATCCAGAAGAGGAGGCAGTCAGGTTACGGGAGTCAAAACATTGTGGGTCACCCTGACCCGAAACAGACGGCAAGCCCTTGACAGGTAAACATTGCCGTTTGGATTTAGATTCCACGCCGTTAGAACCGTCCAACATCGCCGTATCTCCACCGTTGGGATCGGCAGCTCGCTTACCAGACTTGGTCTTGACAACTTGTTTGTCAGAGGACCCCTTAACAACGGAACGGGACTCTTTCCCCTGGCGGGAAGAGGAGTCAACACGGTCCCCAGAACGGGAAGAAGATCGCGAAATTGATTTCTTAAGATCTTTAATTTTAGCCTCGTTCTTATCCTCGAGAGCCTTGATAGAAGAAGCTAAAGAAGAAGCAATGTCAGATTTGAGAGAGGCGATGGCCGAAACAAAATCAGAAGCACTGACCCCCCCAGGAGGGGGAGGCATCTTAGGAGAAGCCTTAGGAAAGTCGGAATTCTTATCCAATTTAATGGAGGAGGGGTCGAGAGAAGACATCGACCTCCGCTTGGTCTTACACCTTATATCAAACATACTGTTCCACTCGGTCTCCCCCAAATCTTGGCACAGTAAACAGCGTGAGTTTATTTGGCAATTGAAACCCGTATCACACACAATGCATAGAGAATGGGGGTCCCTATCGGACATAAACTTCTGACAGCTGACGCACTTACGTTGTGAAGACATAATATCCAACGATGAAAAACGCGAAGCAAACAAAAGAAGAATAAGTCACACACAATAGTCACAAGGTCACACAAAACAAAAAATGCGATTGTCAATAGACCAATGTCGGTATTACTAACCAGAAACTTGATCCAAGAAAGAAAAAGCACATGTAGAAGAAAATGTAGAGAGCCTTCTTACTGCAGATGTTCGCACATGGTCCTACAGGAAGAAATATGACGTCACAGGACCACCAGGGGACTCAAGGGAGTTAATTCAACGAGAGAGCTGTAGACCACTAATGGTAAATATGACTCCACACACAATTTCGTTTTATATTTTAATCTTCTTACTGTAGTACTTTCACCTGGAAAGGGAGAACAGGCACAGCACAACCCAGAGGGAATGTTTACGCCAATAATTATATACATCAATGCTCTGATGATGAGAGTGAACAGTTAGATATGTGGTACGAGTACGGAACTACACATACACCCAGAGCCAGTATCGCTCTCCTCACTGCCAACTGACCCCATTTATTTATATATATATATATATATATATAAACATACACATATCAGGCAAGAACAGAGACCCATGTGCTACACCACAAGCAGTGCAGACAGAAGTAATGTCATTCATGAGAGAGCGGAGTTGTCTTCCCTGATTCCTGCTGAGATGAGAGTTATCTACCTTTATACAGAACAGTATCTTACTACCCATCAGGCTTTTTTCTACCTGGGTCCAAGAAAGGACTTGAGGAGTGGGTCAGTGTTAGAAAAGCATGAATTCTCTATTATGTGATTATTTTTTAAAACTTATTAATGACATCCAATTTAACTGTTCTAAGTGTGCTGACTTAAACAGAATTGTAATGAAATATAAATGAATTTCAGACAATCTAGTACTTATATTCATGAGCAATTGACAGTCAACAGTTTTGTTTATAGATAGAAAGGCAGGGCATCGGCAAGGAGTAATAAAACACAAAGTGCATTATACAATTTAAATAGACAATACTGACCTATTTTATTTAGAAAAGCTAAGACGGGGAGCAAACAACTCCTTGGTGTTGATATTTGATTTCTTTACTGACAATTTGTTGATTTTGATTGTCTGATATAGTGAAAATGATACATAAAACTGTTGCCAAGTGACACTTATACATATCAATAAAGGCAGAGCTAGATCAGCAATGAGTAATGCTTTTAAGTATAGACAGTGCTAAGTGCCCATATATATTTAAGAATTGAATGTCAGTGTGCTTGTGAACAAGGGAGTTTGTCCACTCAGTTCATATGAGAGATCGAATGTCGTCTTGACATTGTTCATGTTCTTTTCCAAACAGACAAAATTACATTCAGTTCTTACAATTTTATGAGTGTTGAAGTTTATACATTTTGGAAATTTCCTCAACTTAATATATTTTCTGTCTGTAATCATTTCAAATACATAATAAAGCATGCTATTGATTACATTTAGGCAACAAGAAAGCTGAAAATGGTAATAATGTCACAAATACTATTTACTAATTTGTGGACATTTCCCACGAGCTTGAATAGGTTTTCATAAGATGAACGATTTGGAAGAGTTCAAACAGTATGAACGATGAAATTCACAACATATGACCTTGCTGTCAAACAATCAAAGTTGGGAATACACGTCCTTAACCAATCACAATTAGAGAATGAGTGCTCTTAACCAGTCAACGTTCAGGAATATGCGTATACTTCAAAGTGAGAAAATAAAATAATTGACGGATATTCCCTTCAACAACTCCCTGCACAGAACTAGCTTAGGTGAGATTACTACCTCATATTCTGCGCTGATATTTATCAAGTTATCATTGGCTATCACATGGTTCCAGCGACTTAGTTGATAGAAATATTGTTTTGCAAAACTTTCAGTTGATTATTCATTGCTACTTAATCCCAAATGTGGCTTTGTAGAAACACTTCTGGATGGACTATCAGTTTCTGTAACATGCATCCATTCTGAAGGCACAGAAAGGACATTAGCACTGCGCAGAAAGTTGTCTACGGAATGGAGTCACAACCAAATATAATATTTGTCAACAATGATTATTTGTCAACACTGATAACACTACAGAAAGAGCTAGTGCACAGTGAATGATACGACTAGGTGTGTGAGACCACGCTTCACCTTCTGACAGATTGTTATAACAATTTGCGAAACCTCTGAATAACTGACCTCAGATTATCAACGCTCTCTTTGCCCTAAAAAGTCTTAAAGTGAAGTACCGACGTGAAAATCTGTCCATCCTGCTCAAACAGCCGCAATGATCCTACACTCCTGATTATCTAAGCAGCTTGTGCCTCGTATCACTGAAGGTTGGTTACTCGTCATTATATATAGCAGGTATTTTGCCCGGCAATGACATGTTGTGACATAAAATTTGTTGGTTTCTTATCGGTCTTATCATCCTGTTACTGCCAATATTGCTTGATTTTAAGTCTTTTAATTGGCTGGTTATTTACAGCGTGATATGAGGGTTATCATGTAATCATCAACATGAAGCTTAGACAATCTGAGGGTTGTAGGAACATTGCGGATACAAATACTAGGGGTGAAATGGTTCACAACTATATGAGGTGTACCGTGGTATTCTGGTTTGGTTTGGTATTTCCATTTTTACCGCATACCATATCTGATGTTATTAATTTCATAAATTTTTATTCATTTTTCACTTTTCCATTAGACAATATTTTAAAGAAAAAATGTGTTTTGTTGTGACTTTAGTTTGTTGCCTTCTTCGTAGTGAACCGAACTGAAAATGTAGCGAAATGAGGGTTCTGCATCACAATACATACGAAGCGAAGCGAAGCTCAAGTGAACCGTTTCACCCCTAACAAATCTAACTCTCATGGAGCAGGATGAAACTGTCAGGTTTTAACACAATATAACATTTCTAACCTATCTTTAATCTAGAAATCTAGAATGCCTCTCAAACAGTTTATCTTTAATCTATTTATTACATTTACATTTATTCATTACATTTATTAGACTGAGCTTGTACATGGCAGACACTTAGCCTCAGCAGCATAGTTCCCGGAAACACGTCTTACACTTTAACTTGAATAACACCATCACAGCTCATATACCATAAATCTTTATGTACACAATTGTAAAAAACCTAGTACATAAACTTTAAAGACTCCTCCATTGAGTTGGTCATATTTGGGGTTCGTCACATTTACTTGCAAAAATTTTCAAAAGGGGTGGGGAGGTCAAAAGGGTTTGTTTTGGATCGGCCACTAAAGAAGAATTTGAAAGTTCATTTAAATATATGTATTAGATCATTTTTCATGCGGTCCTTAACCTTTTGATTGTGTGTACCAAAAAAGTTGGATTAATTTTAAATCATGATACAAATAAATCTATCTCTTGCTCTCCCTTCTGTAATGTAACTCTAACTCTTATATAACAATATTTGTGATATTATGATGTTGACTTCCACATTATTAACATTTCAAATGAACGATAGCGATTTATTACTTTAAAAATGATTTACATTTCAAAGTTTTAAACATTACAAAGTTTTTCCATTTGTCATGGCAACAATTGAGGTAGAAATTTTATACCACTACGGAAAGAGAAAACTTTAGAATTGGTCAGTTGTAACAATTTATTATATATTGTTGAAATGTCATACCTGTTTAAAATTCACAATCACATAATATGTATCGACAACATTACGCACTCTGGAATGCATGTGTTCATTTCCATGGCAACACTCAGAACTTTAGCTAAGAAAAGGCAAAATAGACATTTTCAGGTATTTCCTAAATAAATCAAAAGTTGTAAGAGGTTCAAATATTTTAAACAATGGTACTCCTTTAGTTGTTTGTGTATCAAACATTGTCATTTTCTAACTTCTACACATCAACAGACACACATCATATTAGAATGCAGTTGTAGCATTATCTCACTAAGCTCTGACATTACACCTAATGAAGCACACAAAAATTGCCAGCCAAGCCTTGCTCCACTTTTGCATAGAGCTCCTTTAGGCTAGGTTGGTTTATACAAACAAGTCTATACTGAATTGCACAAAATCCCAAGAAATTAAGGAGATGGCAACGATATTATGCATTGGGGGGACTTTTTGTAAATTGACCCTTATCAATAACTAGTTGTTCGGATTGTTGATTATAATTACTGGCAAAGTCCATTATGATGTGTCCATTGATTATGTTTTTGACATGACGCCTAATGGCAATATCTCTTGATATAACTGGGAGCATAGCGAGGTTACAATGCATTTACATATACATTTAAATGAGACTTCAACAGACGATAGGAAGAAGGGTGAAACTGTACATGATACAATACATTTATTGAATGTGACGAGGTGGGAGCTTTCCACCAGAGAGCATCAAGATAACCAGATATCATCAGTATAAATCCAATGCCATATAAACAGCTATATATATATATTCATATCTCCATTGGCCCGATGTCAGAATCGCAGTATGACGATGAAAGGTGGATATAGGACATATCAGGACCAATATATGACCGATGTAGGAAAAAGGTAGCCTGTACGAAAGTGTAATTTTGTCAATATTGATTTAAAACAATCAAAAACACACTTGGTATGACAGCAAGACTAAAGTTAACAATGATTTAGCCGTCAGGTCTGCCTTATTCCCACACAGGTGTGGCTAATACAGGTGTACAGAATCATTTTCAAATGTAATAAATGACAATGAGTTCTTATAACATCTTGTCATAATACTTTGTCTGCTTTATTTCAAGGATGATCTATATCATCTCTAGAATTATAATTATATATAAAAGTAGTACACATGTTTAAAGAAAACTGTAAATTTTGACTGTATAGCTGCCTAACTACTTGTTCTAGTTATTTCCATGACTATAAGTAGATATCATCTTTAACCCTTTATCTGCAGGATCATAAAGCCAACCAACACTGGCGCCAGAGCCTAAATATACAACTATAAACATATACCTACCTACCTATATAACATCTTAAGAAGGTCAGACACTGTCTGCCATCTTGAATCCTGCCTCAAGACCAGAAATGGTTAAACTGGTTTACTGGCTCAAATACCGGTACATTTGTAACATTCGTAGACTGATCCAAGTTTACATTTCCGGTCCTATGGCAGAATTCAAGATGGCAAATTCTTAATATGTTATATAGGTAGGTAGATATACATAAGTGTATATTTAGGGTCTGGCTCCTGCAGTGCCAACCAATTCCTGAGTGTCTTTCAGAAATTATCATTTTTTTAATAAGGGAATACTCCAAAATTGATCATGGGCTAATGTTATACAGGACAGATCATTATACTACATCAGCAGGGAAAGGGTTAAAGGCAAATTTAGTTGATGAAATGTGTTCACATCGAAATCAACATCCTCTGAAAATTATTGACAATTCGAAAAGTTTTAACAAATCAAAATTTTAATTAAATCAAAAATACAAGCCATATTCATTAAGTTTGTACACAAAATGTCAAGGAAAGCCCTAAACTGTTACCAAAGACTGCAGTTGAGTGGCAAGTAGCTTGGTGAAGCAGTGAGAATCTGTCCATATATTTATGCAACTCGGTGATTGTAAGGGTGCTTCGTTCACTTTTTACAAAGCACCTTTTATCAGTCTTCAATCAGTGGAACAACTGCTGCAATATAACATGACGAGACCAGACTAACAACATAAATGCTTACTGTGTCACACAAAGTGCCTACAATTATACACTAGGGGCACGGCATGGGGCACTGGGGACAGTGCCTAGAGTGAACATCTTTTATGAATCATTCTGAAATTTGTCATTAGTCTTATAGCGAAGGATTTTGATTTTGATTAAACTACCTGAATTTACAAAATAAGGATGACAATACAGTTCCTTGAATCCTGTCACATTATGTTTACCTGAAAGTCGAAAGGTTCAAACAGACTGTCCTTCAATCATTTCTTGTTAGCATAGACAAACAAACAAACCAGAATGTCCCATGAATTTCATCTCCACAAATAAAATCCTGTTGGAATTGACCCTTTAAATGAATGTCAAAAGTGGAGAAGTGTACGTGATGTACATCAACTTTCCCTTGGGATAACAAGTATATAAGCTAGAGATATAGATAGGCGTCTAACATCAGTAAAAGATGCTTCATTCACAGCACTGTCTGACTAAGGGCTTCCTGGTAACTGCTCATGATTTCAACAGTGAACAAAGTCTAAGTGCAAAGTGCAAAATGTCTTCCCTTGCAAAACATACCAAGAGCCATAAGAAAAAGTCATTTAGAAATACAAGTAAAGGATGTCAACTTCAGAAGGCATTATAGGTAGATAAAAGTTTCCTTAATATGCATTCTACGGCATTTCATGATGCGTTTGATGATAAGAATAAAATGAATACTCATTCAACTTATCTAGATTAAAAATCTGAAAATACTATATATATATATATATATATATAAAGATGCTGTATATCTCGATCTATGACTTGTGGAAAAAACAATCATTGACATTAAATATAATTATATTTAAACTACAGGTCCTAGATTAATAAATGTCACTAAAATGCTATGTTATAATACCTCAAACAGTGCAAGCAGAAGGGCAAAGCCATACCAGCTTCTTGCAAGCTTAGAAAGCATACCGTAACTGAATCTGTCAGGTGCAGTTTTGATTTTGATTAAAATGCATGATATTGTCTCGAGAGACTTCCTGAAAAGAGGCAACATTTAGAAGAACCTTCCTCCAAAAAGAGGCTCCACTCTGACTGTTGCTAACTTTATTTCCAAAACGGGTTGTATGTCAGAGAGAGGCTTGTTTCCAGAAAGAGGCTCACCCTTGTCTGCTGCCAACTTTAGTTCCTAATCTGCTTGCGTGAGAAGGTTCTACAACAAGAGTTTAGTGCGCCGGAGTGATGCAGTGCTCAAAGAGTGGCCTTAATTCCAACGAGAGGTTGAGTTTGGAATGAGGCCGGTGCGAGACGAGAGAGAGGCTTGTGAGCCAGAGTGAGGCTCACAGCTCCTTCTGATTGTGGAGGTCTTTACTGGTGGAGTTGGTTCGGCGAATGGAGACGTTCTTACAGCCCACAAGGTGGTAGAAGGTGTAGCTGATGACCACGAAGATCCCGCGACACCCCAGAAGGAGTGCTGCGTTCCGGCAGAAGCCTCCATGCCACAATAGGTGGAAGCTGGTCACTGCAACACACAGACAGACAGCAGTTAGAGTCATGCTCAACATAATATGTGGTGGACTCTTTTACAAAAAATATTTCTAATCACATATAATGGCCAAAAATATGTACAAGTGTGAAATCCTTATATCATAAAGTCATTGTCAGTATGTTTATTTTTATAAAAAATACTTACAAGCTTGACAAACTATATTAGGGATTGTGTAGTTATTTACTGTATGACAGTATGTCTTACCATGAAAGTACAAACTGAACCACATACATTACATTAAAATTATATTAAAATTATATATACACAAACAACTTAGCAACTTAGTACCCAGATTTAAAATAGAAAGAAAATGCCGTTTGCATAACTTTCTCTGGATATATTTTTTCATTGGATATTTTTGCCCTGATAAAGTATAGCCTTGACTAGGACTCTGGTTTAGTTAAGTTTTCCCCTGTTTAAACTAGGATGTTTATTTAATTTATTTATCAAAAGAGGAATTTCTAGCCAAACTACATTCTTTCTTCTCTTCCTTCAGTGTTTAATCTGTATAAGCAAGCAAATTTTGACCTAGACAGGTTCATTTTCTCTCCATCCTTGTTTTTAGGTATACAGATTCTGGCCTACTATGTATTCGCAACCCACATTCTTATATTTAAAAGGGGAGACTTTGGTCCAACTAGTCTACATATTCCCCAAATCTTGCTTTTATATTTAAAGGGGGGGTTCACACTTAGGTAAACTGCTTCTTCCTCATCCTTTTCATTTTTTTACCGGACGAATTGGACAAACTTCCGCCAAGGACTTCGATCAAGTCTAATGGGGAAAGTTTGGCCAGTTATAATGGCCTGTTCTTATATTCAAAGCAAAGATTCTGGCCAAGCTAGGCTACGTATTCCCCATCCTTGTTCTCAACATTCAAAGCAGAGAGCTATAGGATTGATATTCCCTGTACTTGCCATTACATTCAACCGGGGGTTCAGTTGTGTGGACAAACTTCTACCAGGGAAGATTGATTTAAGCCTATGGGGGCAAGTTCCTCTGGTGGAGGTTTTGTCCATTACAACGGGTATGAATAAAGCACTATTGCTTTTTCCCTAATTCATTTTATCCAATGTATGTAGCCATCACAAGTTTAAGTGCACATACTACACTCACCAACACGTTTTAAACATCACAATAAATTACACTAAACTTTTCCAATGTATGAAATAATGTAAAACATATACCAGTAAATGATTCTTGAAATGTTGGTTCAAAAAAAGGATAAATATATAAAAGTCCCATATATTTAACATGAGTATAATGTAAGAACAGTAGTTATCTTTCACATCTTAAGAAGAGGAAGATTTCCTTGATAACAGCTCCTTTAACGTGAAAATGTGGTGTATTTTACATTAAAGAAGTTGTTACCCAGAAAATCTTCATGTTCTTACATATGCCACTTCTAAATGCCCTTCAAAGACCTTTCAAATCATTATGTATACAAATATTCATTGTTCTTACACAATACAACAAAATTTAATACATAGAATCATTGGGGTCATATTAAACAAGAACTATTAACAATATAATTCTGGTAGTTGATTAATACTGTAGATAGTTCAAACCAAGCTAACACACTCACAAATGTGTAAAAATTAAAAAGTAATTCAAAATACATTTGTGGTATTAGCAATCGCCAAAGTATGGGTTATAATAGTAAGATGGCAAAAGAAAACACATGAAAGTAGTAATTATTCTTGTTAAAAAATACCACTTTTCATTTCATTGAAGCAATGAAATATTGATATTTCACAAAGACATTGATTTATTAAAATCACAAATCTAGCAAAGTTTTATCTTAAATCAATATTTTTCACCATCAAAGCTTTGAGGTTTTAGCAAAAACTCTTAGAGATGGGTTCATATGAAACTCATATACTTAATTATCATTATCATGCAAATGTATGGCTAGAACTATTTGAATGTACATGTAGAGCAATTTTACAATCGAATATGACTTTCAAATATTTTCCTCGCACACAGAAATAGTCCTTATTCTAAGCACTAATGTGAAATGAAAAACATTGTGTGTCAAACAGAAACCAACCTCTCATCTACGCAGGCAAAAATCATGCAACAATCGGCAAGCTCGGGAGACAGAACTGGATATGGGTTATCTCCCTTTGTAGAAGAAACTCAAGTTGGAGGCCAAAGGAATGAAAAATGGCAAAAACCTCTTGCAGATAAGTCCCAGATTAAAAAGACATAAATTAATAAACTAATTAAAAGCAACTAGCAACAGGATGATTTTTTGTGTGTCTGTGTCTGTGTGATAGATCTAAGAATGTGAAAATTTAATTTTTAAAGAAAGTCTGGTTGTATTGTATACAGTAAGTTCTGAGATTACGTATTTTAGATGTAATGTAGAGTGTGTTGAGTTTGGTGACCATGTCCAGTTTGGATCTGTGGAGGGAGGGTGATATTAAGAATGATGGATAAGAACAAGAAGGAATCGTGTTCACTGTTCACAGTTGTTAGTTTAACAATCAAAATATCAGTTGTCATACATAATCTAACAGATTCTCAGATAATCCCTTTCAGCAGAGGCAGAAAGGCCAGACATTGTGAGAAGATGTATCAGGCTTTGATGCAAAGTAAACAAAAAGTTAAATTAAAACAAATAAAATTCTGAAATGATGAATCTGATAGAATAATGAAATAAAGGTAATGAGAAACACCTGATGAAATGAGTCTATATGTTGCATGCGTGATCTGATAAAAACAGGAAGTGATGTCATGCATGTGCAGGAGTATGGTCTCGGTGGTGAATGTGATCAAACGCACACGAATAAAGCCGTTGCTGCAACGAAATGTGTACGGTGATTGTGAGCAGGAGTAGAACTGAGTGTGTGGCTGTTATGTCGGTGGTGAACTCAAAGTGCTGGTGACGGGGAGGGAAGCATTGAGGGCCGGGTAGTTCGAGCATTGAGGATCATGCGAGCGGGAAAAACACACAAGATTGCAAGCAGGAGAAAAAGCAAAAGGGGAGATAATCTGAGAGTTATGTATGACTTACAAACTCCGTCAACGATAATAGCGGGCTTCCTTTGACCTCCAGTGGTCCCTACCCATGATCCAGTAGTAATACGAGCTGAGAATTATCAGGACAATTCTACAGCAGAAGAGGACTATCGGAATGTAGGGCTGACGAGCAGGGTGGTAGGAAAACGCTGAAACTGCAACAACACAAGGACATACTGAAGCACACCCCTTGCAAACCTCTCATCTCTTGTCTTCTCTTCTATAAACAGGTACGTGGTATCTCAGATAAATATGCTGTCCTTCCACAAACATAACAAGGTCTTCTCATAATAATCATGTCCATTCATACACATCTCTTCTCAGTAACAAATTCTGTCCTTCCGCAAAACACAAAAAACATGTTCATTCACAAAAAAATGGTTCCCTTCCACACATATCTCACCTTATCTCATCTCAGCAACATATGTCGTCCCTTCTCAAACACATGTCCTTTCCTAGTTTTCAGTCACAAACAGTATTTATACACAAACAATATGTTCATTCACAAACAAGGTATCTCTTCACAAAGGGTGTCCATTTGCAAAATAGGTGGAAACTGGTATGGCACTACTATTGTATATGTGGTGACTGGGGATGAATATACAAGTATTATTTGAATTGAAATCAGCATATATGTTATTTTGGCACTTATTATAGCCAAATGAAAAAATAGGAAACACAATGGATGCTACTTAAAACATCAGAGGTCTTCTCAACCACTGTGTCTGCTTAAACATCAAAGTTCTTCTCATCCACTGTCCATTTATACACCAAAGTTCTTCAAACATCAAAGGACTTTTCCAATGAGATGTCCACTTAAACATCAATGTCTTCTCAAACATAAAATGTCCACTTAAACATCAAAGGTCTTCTCAAACATAAGATGTCCACGTAAACATAAAATGTCCACTTAAACATCAATGTCTTCTCAAACATAAGATGTCCACTTAAACATCAATGTCTTCTCAAACATAAGATGTCCACGTAAACATAAAATGTCCACTTAAACATCAAAGGACTTCTCAAAAATAAGATGTCCACTTAAACATCAATGTCTTCTCAAACATAAGATGTCCACTTAAACATCAAATGTCTTCTCAAACATAAGATGTCCACTTAAACATCAACGGTCTTCTAAAAAATAAGATGTCCACTTAAACATCAAAAGTCATCTCAAACATAAGATGTCCACTAAAACATCAAAGGTCTTCTCAAACATAAGATGTCCACTTAAACATCAAAGGTCTTCTCAAACATAAGATGTCCACTTAAACATCAATGTCTTCTCAAACATAAAATGTCCACTTAAACATCAAAGGTCTTCTCAAACATAAGATGTCCACTTAAACATCAAGGTCTTCTCAAACATAAGATGTCTACTTAAACATCAATGTCTTCTCAAACATAAGATGTCCACTTAAACATCAAAGGTCTTCTCAAACATAAGATGTCCACTAAAACATCAGAGGTCTTCTCAAAAATAAGATGTCCACTTAAACATCAAGGTTTTCTCAAACATAAGATGTCCACTTAAACATCAAAGGTCTTCTCAAACATAAAATATCCACGTAAACATAAAATGTCCACTTAAACATCAAAGGTCTTCTCAACATAAAATGTCCACTTTAACATCAAGGTCTTCTCAAACATAAGATGTCTACTTAAACATCAATGTCTTCTCAAACATAAGATGTCCACTTAAACATCAAAGGTCTTCTCAAACATAAGATGTCCACTAAAACATCAGAGGTCTTCTCAAAAATAAGATGTCCACTTAAACATCAAGGTTTTCTCAAACATAAGATGTCCACTTAAACATCAAAGGTCTTCTCAAACATAAAATATCCACGTAAACATAAAATGTCCACTTAAACATCAAAGGTCTTCTCAACATAAAATGTCCACTTTAACATCAGAGGTCTTCTCAAACATAAGATGTCAACTTAAACATCAGAGGTTTTCTCCAATGAGATGTCCACTAAAACATCACATGTCCACTCAAAATATCACTTGCCCTCTCAAACATCACTTGCCCTCTCCAGCATCACTTGCCCTCTCAAACATCACTTGCCCTCTCCAACATCACTTGCCCTCTCAAACATCACTTGCCCTCTCAAACATCACTTGCCCTCTCAAACATCACTTGCCCTCTCAAACATCACTTGCCCTATCAAACATCACTTGCCCTCTCAAACATAATGCATATTATCACACACAGAAGGGGTCAAATCCAACATGAGGAAACAGAGACAGTTTCAACTCACAGACATGCAGTCATATGACACCAACAATCCTACATGTATTTTGTTCATATTTGGTGCACATCTAAAACTTGAACCTTTTGTCCATGAAGATGAAAACATTTAGAAATTCATACAAAATGATATGTGAAATACAAACAGATAAGTAAAAACAATGTCACACAATTACAATATGTAGCACTTTATTGTGATTGAAGGACGACTGTTAGAGTGATTGAATATGGACTCCGAGACAAAGAAAATGGAGGGTTTCAGTTTACAGGAATCTTCTTTCTGATATACACAAGTACATACTCAGAACAAAGCATGTATAACGTTGCAAACAAACAAAAAGTACTGTAAGCTTGCACTGGTTCATTGCTTAATTCAATCATTAATAAATAATAAAAACAATAACCACATTCAAGGATTAGTGGGGGAGGGGGATGGGCAATGAAGGGGAGGTAGATCCTTGTACACTTTCTAGAAACCTGTGCATGGCTATAAATGTTCTACACATCGAAAGCACATAGTCATTTGTGAAATAATTTTTTTTGCATTTATCATTAAAACATGACCTTTTTTCAACCTTATATCATTCATTTAAAACATATACAACTAATTTTAGTTAAAATGACTTACCGTATATTTTGATATTATATGAATGAGTTATATGAATAAAACAATGAAGCATTACATAAACAATATTTTAAGATTTTAATATTAAAACATGAAAAAGAATCACAAACATATTGATGCAAACATTAGATCAACTGGAGTGTACATCACACCGTTCAGAACATTTTTGCACAATAAATCACTTATTTGTCTTACTTCTTAAAAAAAACAAGATCAAAAGATAAGATTAAAAGAATGTATTATTTTTATATACACCACGTGGTGTGGTTATCAGGTCAATATCAGAGGTAGTTTTTTTTAGATAACCACCATGGTCGGTTATGAGATATTCAACCTACGGAAAGAGATGGACTTGTAAAATTTTTGGAAATTTTGTCAAATTAGAAATGAAAATTTGTAAGTAGCGAAAGTGGGATTCGAACCCTGGACCTTTATATCGTTAGAGCAGCGCCTTTACCAATGTAGCTACCGAGGATCCATACAGATGAGTGTTCATTCTTTTGTGTCTTGGCTGTATTTATATATTTTCTAGTATTATATATACATATGTATATATGGGTACCAATTTGTCTACTTTGTGTATGGAATGAATGCTAACCATGTGGTGTATGTGAAATAATGACCTCGACCTCGTGAATATCTGTGATAACCATCTCGCGTACCGCTCGATGGTTATCACAGATATTCACTCGGTCAGCGGTCATTATTTCAACCATACCATAATATAAGATATTTATAATTTTGTAACTACAAAGAACATAACTTGAAATCTATGTACAGCAATTTGACGAGAACAGTAAAACCTGTCTTATGGCATTCAATCAGTAAGTGTACACAATGACTGCAACTTCAGAAACAACATTTTAGCACTGTTTAATGAGTATTGTCAATAGTTTTAGGGACAACTGTACATAATGCAACATTCAGTTGACAAAGATAAAAAACGACAGCACTGACATGTACTCACCGATAGTCTGAAGTGAGAAGTATATTACACTAGAGAGCAGCGAGCCACGGATAATATCGCGGTCCTGGGAGCTTATTGTGTACCAGTGGTGTAGAGACAAACCTGAAAACAAAGAAGTATATACTTTTACAAGAGAGAGAGCTGTAAGCCACAGATGATATCCCAGTCCTTGGAAAGCCATGACATACATTTTGTACATCATGTTTTAACACCACCATCACATGTTTTTATCCTACATTAGAAAAATCGGAGGTCTCTGTTGACTTAAAACTAAACATGCATATCATCTATTACATGCTATTACATCCCACCCTGAATCATCATCCCCCCTCCCCCCCTCCTTTACAAACCTCTCCACCCCCGCACTATACCATTTTCCCTCTTGTTGCACACTATAAATATCATCTATATTAGATAATGGACATAATTAACATCTGGCACTGGTCCAAGATATAGAACAGAGAACATGACTTTTTTTAACAAATAAGCTGGAAGGATTTAGATTTTTTGGTAAATAATATGTCAATTAAAATGTTCTATGACAAGTTAAACTGTGCAGATAAATATTAATTCATTATTCCATGACACAACATAATTTTTCAAGCTGCATATTGGCATGTTGTCATCGTTTGATAAATGAATATTTTCAGTTGAAATGTAATATAAGAAAATATTAACAAATTGTCTGAGAAATGTAATACACAGGACGAAAACAGGCTTACAACTTTAGCATTTTGATGATAAAGTACTTTTACATTTCGTGTTGAGAGCTCCAAAAAATTAAAACTGTGTAGAGAATTAATGGCATGACATGTGGGTTAAGCTGTCTATCCTAGAATTTTAATTATATAATCAACCTTTTATGTTCTACCATGTTAAAATAATTTGCATGTTCTTGATTTTTAAAACTCTTAATTATCCCATAAATAGTCATGAGTGCCGTAAGTTAACATTGCCTTCCAACTGTCTTTGTGCTTAGACAACTTTATAATCTAGGATCTTGTTTTTAATCTCTTTTTTGTACTGTTAGCTAACTACATAGTGATTAAATAAGTGACATCATCATTGTGCAGATGACATTATCCTCTTCACATTTTGATTTAACACCGACAATGAAGTGACATTACATAGATTTCATCTGATCATTATACTCACTCGGATTACTGCCAAGGGGAAAATAGACTGTGAAAATTACCTGACTCATATATTTATCAAGTTGATAACAGTTCTAAATTACAATGGTCTAAAATACCATGAAAAAAAGTGCCATCCATCATATCTTTTTAAAAGACTGTCAAAACAGACAAACAGACGAATGACGTGCATTCCAACTGGAGCTCCTACTTTCCATAACACCTACCATTAGTTGAGGGTCTCATACTAATTAATCAACAGCTAGATGAATAAGAGTTTCCTTAACAATAATGTCATGGAAAAACACTTCACAAAGGCCTGACAATACACCATCATACCAATGCAATCTCTATTCCAGCATTACCATGGCAACATATCCTTGGTGCTAATCGGAAAATCTTGTCACAGAAGGACAACAGTACATCCGTGTATGTGTAGGTTTGAGACCACATAAAAAAAATAATTTCATAGCCAGTTAACAAATTTCCACACTACAGAAAATACATGCATATCAGACTCTTGACATTTAATCAACATTTATTCTCTTTTATTTATATCAGTGGATGAAATCCTGACAATCTCTCCCTAATGAAATGATACAAATACTATCTCTCCGGAAAAGGGTGATAGGTGGTTGAGGTGATTTGGGGTTTAACATTGCTTTCAAGAGTATATCACGCCTGCTAGTATTGTAACAGGGAGAAAGCCTGCAACACCATATGGCTATGCATTGCATTGAAACCTCGTGTAGAACAGTTCTCTACTGCAGACAAAGTTGCCTTGCATCTGGCAGGATTTGAACCATGGACCTCTTGATCTGAAGCCGAACGTGCTAACCACTTTGTGATCCTGCCACAAACAAGTTTATACAAACACTGAGTATCTGGAAGATCTTGATACGAACATGAAAGATCTGTCCCTAACCAGATGATACCAACACTGAGAATCTCTCCCTAACAAGTTGATACCAACTAAGGAACTCTCCGTAACAAGTTGACACAAACACTAAAGATCTCTCTGTTGCCACGAACATGATCTGTCCCTAACAATATAAAGACTGATGATTTCTCACTAACGAGATGATGGGATACTGATGCAAGAAGCATCAAGATTACACCAAGATTACCGGTACACCAAGATTACACCAAGAGCTATCTGCATGGACCATAATAACAAGGAGCATATCCTATAATGGACAGACATTAGCACATAATTATCTTGTCATGGAAACCAGGCTGCCATATTTCCTCAATTACAAGCCATTTCCTTAACCACCTCCTTGTTTATGATCCAGGCTGGGTTTTATTCAACATCTAGGTTATATGTTGTATCTATCCTCAACAATCCATACTCCATAACTTGTATTCAATTCTGAGGTGATGTACAAATCTTGGGTTGTATACAGGGCCAAACCTGAATTTGACACATGCTTTTATCAAGGAAGATTTGATCATATTGAATTAAGATATTCAAAACCTAGCAGACTGATAGATGATAGCAGTAAAGGGCAAGAGATAGAATGTTCATTCATTGTTATTTAAGGGATTATTGCCAGAAAGTATTAAGTTGACACTGTTCTATTCCTACTGGTCAATTTAAGTAATGAAACTGTTTTCAACATCTTATGAATCACCATATTTATTTTGATTACAATAATTTTAATGTGTGAAAGATTCTATTGATTTGTATGCTTTAAATACAACTAAAAAGTTTGTTTAAGATATTTTCTCTTAATTTTTTTTTATATATTCTTATAATTAGAGATACCCTAGAGAAAAACATCACTTTGTTGTGGTGAGGTGACATCATTAACCATGTATGATGTCATGTTATGTCGGTGACTTTATCTTTTTGGCAGCTGGCCGGCCTCTACTTGAAAGCAGATTTATTGCGCTTTTTCTCAATTTCATTATTTATGTAAGAACATAACACAAAAGTTCCCCTACAAAAAAAAATCCCTTGAAAACATATTACTGCACCATTGCCACAAGCAAAATTTTACCATCGCCACAACCAATCCGCTAACTGTTCCAGAACATATCCAGAAAGACTAAATTGTAAAATGAGTTGCGGATATGGTTTGGTAATATATCCATAGGGATCCCCACCCTATCCAATAAAGCCATAAAACCATCCACAGGTAGTCCATATGCGGATATGGTTTGGTAACATATCCAAAGGGATCCCCACCCTATCCAATAAAGCCATAAAACCATCCACATATAGTCCAGAATGGAGTTACGGATATGGTTTGGTAATATATCCAAAGGGATCCCCACCCTATCCAATAAAGCCATAAAACCATCCACATATTGTCCAGAATGGAGTTACGGATATGGTTTGGTAATATATCCAAAGGGATCCCCACCCTATCCAATAAAGCCATAAAACCATCCACATATTGTCCAGAATGGAGTTACGGATATGGTTTGGTAATATATCCAAAGGGATCCCCACCCTATCCAATAAAGCCATAAAACCATCCACATATAGTCCAGAATGGAGTTACGGATATGGTTTGGTAATATATCCAAAGGGATCCCCACCCTATCCAATAAAGCCATAAAACCATCCACATATTGTCCAGAATGGAGTTACGGATATGGTTTGGTAATATATCCATAGGGATCCCCACCCTATCCAATAAAGCCATAAAACCATCCACAAGTAGTCCAGACTTGCATTTGCATATATTATTCATAAAACCGTCACTCCAGAAATATAATGCTTCAGATATACCTCAAAATCCAGTTCCAACAAAAAAACAAAAACATAGTACACTTCACAATTTTTAATAGTACACAATAAATGCTATCATATTAATGTTGATCTTGAGATCCCGAGTACAAATATATACATAAAAAATCCTCCTGCAAAGGACATTCAACTGCGTTCAGTGACACATTGTATTGCAGGTAAGATCCTGCTATTAACGTTTAATTAACCCTTACGTTGCGTATATATATTTTACCATTTTTAGCCCCTGTGGCGGAATTTACAGGCTCGCAGCTCGCAGCAGTAGTTTGAGCTTATTCACTAACGAGCTCTGCTGGCGGAATTTCCAGGCGGCGATTCCGGTACCGTTTTTACGAAATATACCGCATCTACATGGCGAATAAGGACTATATACGGGCGTTCAATACAAATTCAAGTAGCGACACCCGTACACAAATGGCTAATTCACACCCGAAACTTTGAATGAATTTTCTATGTTTTTTCGTTTTTATTCTATTACTTTCGAAAGATTGTCTTTAATTCGGGCCTCGTAACATCATAAATACGAAACGAAAAAAATTCCATTTATATACGGAATTGAAGACAAGATGTCTAGCTTCACAATGATATAAAAATTATTAGAATGCGACCTTTGGTTATAATTCTATAGCTATGTAAAGCTTGTCTTTATTTCCACCTATAAAATCGTCAATACTTACAACATGTATGCGGCATTGCAAACGGTCGTTCATCGCACTTTTCCAAGAAATCATAATCTCGAACCAGTTGACAAATAAGCACATGTCAACCCAAATATGGTTATGTTGTTTGACTTTTCAAATAAACGCTAACCTCGAACCATAACTGATGAAAATATGTTGATTAGTTTGTGTGCCGTTTGGTTTCACATGCCTCTCAGAAAGGTAAAATTGTATCTTTATTTCTGTGAATAAATCTGCGCATTTTATATAGAATAAAAGATTATTCTTTTCGGTTTATTGTGATATAAAAATTATGAAAATGCATTCAGTATTTTAGCCGTGATAAATGTTTTAGAAGTTGTGAAAATCGCCGATTGTTTCAAAATTTATGAAGTGTAAACATGACCTTTTTCACGGCGCTTGCTGTGTCTTTATTATTTTTTTGAGATTTTCTAATTTTATATGGGAATGTAGTCCATTGTTTCCCCTTTATTTTGCCGTATTTTTTTTTGAAAACAAACTATTCGCTCACATGATATGAAGTGCGGTAGTAAGGCGAGTTAGCGATTTTTTCCCCCGTCTCGCGAGATGCGAGGCAGATAGCAGTCTCGGGCGAGGCAAACCCGAGGCAATACAAACACGTGGGTGAAAATAGCCTCAAGCGAATTAATGCTTCGGGGGCTAAGCCCGACAAAATTGGCCTTTTGTAAAGCTAATTATCAATGCGTTACGGGTCAACAATGCACACGCAATTTGGTGTGAATTTTACTTGATATTTCGACCGGACATTCACACAGACTTGTTATCGTGGCTATCTGCGAGATGTATGTAAACAAGTTTTCATGTGGCGATATACGGACACACTTCGTCTCGCATTTCGCCTGGGGGGCAAATAGAATTATTACTGACCCGGTAAATGCACTAAGTCCAACGTACGGGTCTCGCCAAGGGTTCTAACATTTTTCTCTATGAGCCTCCCGGATAATTCCGTCGCCCGCATGTTAAGGGTTAATAACATTCATCAGGTTCCATGAATTGTACAATCAGCAACTTATTCAGGATCTTGGAACTTCAAGGTCGCTGTCAGGGGCCATGTGAATGTGAGGGCGCCGAGCTCCTGAAAAGTAGAATAGTAAGAATATAGATACCATGGTACAAACAGGCAAGTTACAAATCACATGATATGAAAAGACTTTTTGATATATATAGACCATAACCAATGGCACATTCATGTCCCATTACATACAGGACATTCATACTCACACGAATCTTGTTGAGGAAAAATATAAAGAAAACAAAAGAAACATTTTGTAAAACATTAGTAATACCTAATTTCTGGAATGCCTTTCTCAGGCTACAGATCTTCGACAGGTGGTCAGTGTACTGGGAGTACAGGAGGTGCAATACCAGGATGGCAAACACTAGAAACAAAGAACAGTAATAGTATTTCAATAAATTAGTCATCATTGTAAATAGTAAAATGATTTTAATGTTATTTCAAATGTTTTCAAACTCTTCAAATTGTTATTCAAATTCATATGATATGACAATATATATTTATACATTTAGAAAAAAATTTAACTTAGCTTGGAGTAGTGTAACTGTTCCTTTAAATTTAAATGTTTAATTCAAATGCTTAATATGAAATGACAATATACATCATGTTAAATTCGCACCTTCAATGGCTTGAAGCACAGTTTCATTCTTTTGAACTGTGCTGGCGTCTTGAACCCTAGATCTTGACTTGACTATGTAAACCAACAAAAACATTTGTAAGTTCAAACTATAACGTATATTTATAATTTAATCAAATAAATTGGTAAAATAATGAATTATTACAAAATGTGAAAATACAAATTTGATTTTCATGATTAATGAAAATTAAATAACCATGACCTTTAAAATCAGTCAGCTTGATTGGGTGCATATTCAGAAAGAAGATTATCAATTTAAAGAAGCTAATTGTCAAATTCAATGCCAACCCCACCTTCAATAGACCTTGAATAAACAACGTCTGAGAGTTGTGTCCACCAGGTGAGTGTATTTCTGTCCGATTCAGTCCACACTGAAATCAATATTGACACTTTACTGAATAAGATCAAACTATTTGATGAAAACAAAAAGAATTTGAAAATTATAAATCAAAATTGATTAATTTTATTAACTGATAAACATATACTGGACCAAAATAGAATAATAATGTCTTTATTAGTTGAGATACTAGTGAAATATTATTCTTAATAATCATAAAACATCAAATATCCCTTAGTAAACAGATTACAAATTACCAATAATCACAAATCAATTAAATATTTGATATTACATATAGTAAATATATAACATGTCAATACTATTAAAGAGTATAATGACAATAAATGTCTTTATGATGAAAATAAGGATACTGAGTATTTTAACCAACAAACAAGTGTTTTGAATTTCTATATAAAACAACAAATTAAGATTTGTAAGTCAAACAAACATAATTGATAAAATTGGTAAAATAAATATGGATTAAAAAACCTTTAAAATCCAAATGTAATTTTGACTATTAATGACTCATAGCAAATTTATCTGTAAAATGTTTATATTAGCAATCAGTCAGTCTAGATACATTTCCAGAACATCAATTAAGCAAAACAAATGTCTTGATTAATTGTTATCAACAATGAATTCAATGCTATTTAACAATTTGTTTGTTTATACAACAATATGTCAGCATCTCAAGTCTTACCTTGAGAGGTTACATCATTTCCTGCCTGAGAGTAGGTTACATCATTTCCTGTCTTGTCCCAGACCCTGTCTGGCTGTCATCATGGCCAAGTGCACAGACATGTTTATAAAGCAGTTTTTAAAGTATTTGAAATAAAATTTACATTTATTCCTATTCATAATCTGATCTGAACTTAAAGCAACCAATAGCAAATAAATACCACAGATGCCTTGTTACACATGCCATGACTGAGACATGAGTGCCTTTAACAAATGAAGCCAAAAGTCAGAAAATATTACTCAGTCTGTCCATTGATTTAAACTGTCCATTGAAAAGGGTGAATGAAATTAGATTGATACATTTGGAATGCAGTGATCACAAGTACTTACCTTGGATTAATCAACTGAGAAATCTTGATCTTGTACTTGTCTTGTGAACTGTAAAGCTTGGTGAGATTTCTTGATGATGTTTTGAAAGCAGCCATATTGGAATAACAATACAGCAGCAAGACTAAGGAGGCTTCTGATTGGCTAAAATTGATTGATCTGATCATAGTGACAAATATATTGCCTTATATATTGGTTGTGACAGTTGGTTATATATAAAGGATTTGAATTGATTATGAAATATTATGAACAATATTTGTTTTATAAAGGGTATGCAGGTCACACAAAAAAACAGTAATAAATACTGAGAAGCCTTCTGATTGGCTAAAATTGATTGATCTGATACTAGAGGCAATTATTTGGTTAAATATGCCAGTTTTTTATATTTAAGGGATTTTATCATGATATTCTGAAATGGTTTGTTTCTATCAATTTGTTAAACTAAAAAATGATATGGTCTAATTTATTTATTGGTATTTTATTTCCTTCATCATATGAAATTTCTCTAATATAAAATGAAACTATAGTTAAAGAATTTGAATAATGTAACCCTTTTCATTGAAATTTTATGTAATTCAACTGTTTGAGCATTATTTGAGTGTTCATAATAAAAAATAAATTAAAAAAACATTTTGACCAAACGATTTGTGCAAAAGATTGGTTTTAGAACATATCAGAGCTAATAATGTTAGTGAATTTCATTATTTTTATTTGGTATCAAAATAATATTTTGACTTTTACTGATTTAAAAGCATTGTATAAATTATTCTAATACATAGGTCGTTAATTAGATATACCTCTACAGCCCAAGTTTACAACTTGAAACCACATTACACAAATACACAGCAACCCTTCACATCACTTCTCAGCTCTTAACAGACAAATTGATTAATCTAATGAAATGTACACAGTAATTAAGCTACTTGTAAAGCAATCAACTAGGTGTCTCCAAGAGGTATATTTGGGGTCATTCCTGTAATCTTACCATTGGACAGTTTATCAATTAGCTCCACCCATTTCAAGTCTAATGACCAATAGATTTGCACTTGTTTGATGTTGCAATTTCTCAGAGGTATACAAATTTTAGTGATTGTAAATATGTAATGACTGCACTTGTTTTAAAAAACATTGTCAAGTATTTCAATTGATTGTCATTTAATGCCAGAGCAAATTAAACTAAAATTATTTGTATTTTTATTCAATATGTAAATTTCTTTCTGATATCTTCACTTTGGCGAAGTATATAATTATTTATTAAAGTATACTTTTAACTGAAATAATTTTAATAGTGGTTTTGTAATGCATACATACAATAAATATATATTTCATGCAATTTTTATCTTTAATAAAAAATATGGATGATTACTTCAATCACATATATTGACATGGGATGAATGTTTATATCTCAATTGTGTAAAATTAATATTTCTAAATACCAATTGAATTAATGAGTGTGATAATTAAATAGAATAGGCATATTTCTAAATTACAACCCAAATTGACAACTTGAAAAAAATTAAGCTAGTGTTTATAAACCAACTACAATTTCTTTAAAAGATAAAAATGGGCTATTTTTATATATTTAGACAATACGTATCAAACCCTAAGCTCTAGATTTTCAGTCATGTGAAGATATGCAAAACCTTTGTTGACATAAGACTCACAATATTAAAAAATCCCATAAAACTGTTAATTAATTAATGAAAATTAACCTGAAGATTATCTTTTTAAAAAAATAATGTTGAATCTTACACCAAATGTATTAAATTGTTTGTTTGAAGATAGTAAGTAAAATGTACGAATGTAATATGTATTGTGTAAGGTATTAAATTATGGTCTCTGATATATATATTTATATTTGAACCTGCTCTCTCCGTTTAAGTAATACAGGTGACACCACAGTCATTTAACATGATTTGAAATAACGATAATTTGAAAGATGATATTAATTTTGCAATCATATTTGACATACCTTAAGAAAAACATAGATCTTATCAAAACTAAATGTTTAAACCTTATTTCCTTGCCCATTCATACTGTTATAAACATATTTTTTTATGTTGTGCTTTTCTCAGTATTGCATGAATGAATATTGTGTTATGTATTTTTTTGTACCGGAGAGGTATTTACATAGGCGTAATGCATCTTTACCAATCCATTTAATTTTAAAAATAAATATTGTTTAAACCAGAAGGATGATGGTGATCAATAAAGTTAAAGAACTTGTTATTTTAACCATCTTATAGACTTCTGGGCCGTGTTCAAGAGAGGTTTCAAAGAAATCGCTCATTAGCGATTACTTTTAAACCTCTCTTGAAAGCGATTGCTCAAAGTAGCGCTGCGTAGCAAAGCGAGCGAACTTTGAGGTTTTTCACTGTGTCGTTCAGGAGACAATAAGCGCTACTTGAGCGCTACATTGAGCAATCAATGAGCGATTATAAGTGCCTGCTTTTATGGACACGGCACTGTTTCACTCAGCTAAAGTCTAAACTCAAATCATAATCTTTCTTTATCATATCTTAAATGCTAACATCAATTTAATCTGTTTTCACAATAACAGGACTTCTTTGGCAGAAGACTCTTTTACCAATGATTTTTTACCAATACTTCTTACAGAGGACTTTTTTCCCTTGAATTTACCACAGAGACTTCATATAATTACAATCTTCCTACTACCAACTTCACATCGATGCCTATCTGTAGCATTCCCATAAAGCCAGTGATCTTGTGCTCTTTTGTGGCTATACTGTGGACAACAGGGACTCGGTAGTGGATATGTTACCGTAACATTTTCGGAAATGTTTGATGGTCTTACAGCTAACGGATACATCGTTGAAACAAATCCGCAAAGGCAGCTATCTTGTGCTCTTTTGTGGCTATACTGTGGACAACAGGGACTCTGTAGTGGATATGTTACCGTAACATATTCAGAAACTTTTGATGGTCTTACAGCCAACGGATACATCGTTGAAACCAATCCACAAACGCAGCTATCTTGTGCTCTTTTGTGGCTATACTGTGGATAACAGGGACTCGGTAGTGGATATGTTACCGTAACATATTCGGCCAACGGATACATTGCTGAAACCAATCCACATGACCCATCCACACCATGTCCGGATCTTATCCGCTAGCGGCAATGGTAAAATTTTGCTCTAACTGCTTGAAAAGATGCTCTGGTGCTCCTGTGGATATATTGCCTAAACATATTTTCAGGATATTTTTTTTGTAGGGGTTATGTTCATATCAAATAGTATGTTGTAATATTCATATGTTTTCTAAACTTGCTCTGGAAATACCAATATTCAGGCACTTACAACTTCCTGCAACAAGTGCCAGTTTCTATCACTGGCTAATTTAGGCCTTGCTGCATCTTGTTAACTTGTCTGTGCTACAATAGCAGGTCTGTGCAAGCTGGCAGTTCACTGCAACTGAACTTCATAATGCATGCTGCTACACTAACACAGAAAAGTTAACGCAATGCAGCAATGTTTAAATTAGGCAGTTATATCTGGTGTAAATTATAAATCGTGGGGAAAGTTGGGCACTTATGTTTTAAACATAGCGTGGCATGGACACTCGTATAATAAAACTATCCTTCATTCATTGCCAATATATACTTTCTGTGTCCTATGATGTTGTTCAAAATACTAACCAAAATTCATCATCAACTCAACTACAGTCTTCCAGTCAACTCTAACATACAGGACGAGGAATAATCAGGAACTAATGAGGAGGTCTAGGACTCCCAGACAAGTTCCTGTTAACGTCAGTCTGCATTCAAATTAGTGAACCATCATGCAGTGAGCGAGAGCCTCACTATCACAGCTACCTTCTTGTTCTTACAGGGTAGATGTGAGTGTCAATCAGTTGTCAGTTACAATATATCTATCAGTAGTGCCAGCAACCAAATCATTGCTCAGGCAGTCGAGGTGTGCTTTCCTTGCTTGTCCTTTCCATGTAGCAAATACAAAATAGGTGCACATTTTGTAAATGATTTAATTGAGACTTTAAAAAATTATCTTTCCATATGGTTTCAAAATATGGCAGTTAGCTTTTCACAAAGTAACAACCCCCAAAAGGCAGAGCTACATGATATGTAGAGACACTATTCCTAAATTGGTCAAGATGGTTCCGGAAACAAACCCTACCCTTCAAAAAGGTAAAATCCAAATTGTTGGTATGGAAACAGAAACAGATAACAATTTTAAATAGCTCAAGCCTCCAAAAGGCACATCTATATGATATGCAGAGACAGTATACTAAATATGGTAAAGATTTCTTTAAATTTTGAGAACACCAACGCCGCTGCCACACGGTGTACAACCCCATACAGTGCAAACCGGATATAGTTTGCTGTACGCTCGTTCATTGGTTCATAGCTATGTTGACACGGGCTGCTTTTTCTCGTTTTCTATTTGTGTGAGTATAATTCACGCACACAAATTTGCAAAATACTTCTTCGTATGCTTATACACAATAATTCACTGCGATATTCAATCATGACCCTCTGAAATCTTTCTCATATCAAAAACGCATTGCCGATCTTGCTCCTCCGCTAAGCGCACCACATATAATGTCGAAATGCTCTCATCGTATGTACTTTATGGATACAACCTGATTATATATGAAATATATGATCATTAAACTTACATATGGACTTTAACATAGTTAATATAGAGCATTAATTTTTGGACACGAGAGCAAAATGTCACCCACCTATGTGCCACTACCATACAGTTTGATAGCCGCCAATACAGTTGGTTGATAGTACTTCCAACAGATATCACTGTATGGTTTATAGTTCCAGTATGTAAGTGCATGGTTTTTTTAAAATAAATAGACACTCTTACTTAAATATTTTGGGTTATTTTGTTACAGGTGCATCCATTGTGTTTCATATTTTGTTTATTTAGTTACGAGTTTCCAATTAAAATGTAGAAAAATCATTATACATGTGCAGTAACCGAAACTACACGTCCGATTTACATGCTAGGTAGTTATATGACTTATTTAACATTAGCAACCCAAATTTGTCTTTTTATCTGTTGCAAATAAGTTTCAAAATTATGTTTGACTGTTAGATATGCGTCAGTCGCGGTGCATTGTCCATCTTTCGATCAGAAATCAATACTTTTACAATTATATCGTCACAATACTGAGTCGACCAACATAAAAATGTTAATTTTCGGCAACATTCAGTACTTCTCGATAAAATAACGTCATTATTAACGTTCTGTATGTGTGACCTTGAATTAAATTCCGTCTGCTGCTAGTGTGACTTTCAAACAGGGAATGAGAAAGTCTCTTTCACACAAATGATTTCAAAATCACCATTGACCATTGGCCTTCTAGAACAGAGGTTAGGATCTGAAGGGAGTATAATCTCTGTTGGTAGAGAATGACGAATCAGAGATTTACCCGACAATTGTGATCTCTTTGTGAGAGCTTAGATTGGGGTACCATGACAGAACTGATGCTTCAAGATGTTTTAAATAACTTAAACAAGTTGGGCAGCAACACCGTCCAGATGACATACAGTGGTGTTACCAAACTTTTTGGAGAGTTGATTGGGTTGTTTTTTTCAAATCACCTTGGGCAGGAAAAATAACTGCAGCAGTGTCAGAAGGAAACTTCCAACTGATTCTCAAATAGACTTTCTAAATTCTTTGAATTATGTTATATATAAGAATAATTAAAGAGTTGCGAGGAATAATACGGTTTATCTGCCCCGTGTTAATTATTTTGATAAACACCGAGCTTTAGCGTGGAGTTTGACATAATAATTCACGAGGGAAAATAATTCGTAATTTCGAGCACCGAGTTAGTAATTATTTTTCTTAGCCAAGATCATTTTATGCCTAAAAATCGAAAAACTAGACTTAAGTTCACGACCTTATAGATTAGAATGAATGTAATTACGTCATAATTAACGACGTCACAAATTATGCATGCTGCTTCCCCCAGCAAATTTAGTACTGTAAATACAGTCTCGGAAACATGGATTGAACATGATTATCTATGTATTATGTGTTTCTGACTTCTGAATTGAAATAGATATGTTCCGAATTGATCATCTATGTGATTGACCTAAAATAGTACAGCTAAGCAATTTATAAATTGGTGTAAAATACTTCCGTCAACCAATGATTCAAGTGCAAGTTATATTTAGAAAATACTGTAATTCCCATGACCATTATGACAACTTTAATTCCCGTCATATCTTTGCCCAGAACATTGATGTAACTCGTCATGATGTGTGATATCTCTTGAACAAATGCTGGGACAACATATTAACTCATTAAATGTTGGTTAATATGTCAATAAAGACACCTTTTAAACAAAATCAGATTTCATGACGTTATTGAATTACGGGCTACATTCCATACAGCGATTCACTACGCTTCGGCTATGAACCAGTACAGTGATGCTGCATTGTTGCTGCTAACATCTTTGATATCTTCATATCTAGGAAACTTTGAAACTTGAAATTCTACACATACATGGTACAATCTTTTAAGAATTCAATATTTAGATACATTTTGAGCAGCATGCTTGTATACGTGAATAAAATCGAAAACGCACGGGCTTGTCAAATTTGGCTCGATGCGTTCGTAACGAAAATAATGTGTTTTCATAAACATACAACTATTTCTCAAGAACTTATTCACTGTACCTGTATGCATGTAACAAATTGATGAACCGGAGCCTATTTGCATTCGTTGTAAAGCTGTATAATGACATAAAAAAAAATTTGATCCAACGACCAACAAACACTTGACAGAGCTATGAACCAAATGAACGAGCGTACAGCGAACTATATCCGGTTCGCACTGTATGGGGTTGTACACCGTGTGCCAACACTATCGAAATCTCAACCTAACACAATGTCTCCTGACCCTTCAGGGGGAGACAATAATATTTATTACCCATATGGTAAAAAATAACTTAGGTAATATTTTCGATATGAGCACATGTGCACATATCTCGTTTGCCAAGAAACCACTGTTTTAGCATGATTTTCCATTTATTGTCGTTTGCAACAATTATTCGTGAAGTGACTGTAGCCTTTCATTACGTCAATCAAATAGAATACAATGGGTAATCAAGAAATTATAACACTCGAATGTGTGTACACCATATGACTTTGACGAAATATATTTTCTGTATATAGTCATCACTATTGCTAAGCCAATACAAAAATCCACACTCTTTTATAAAAGTCACATTATTCTTGAGTTACAATCTCAATACACAGTATGTTAAGTCATTGAGCACTTACTGAGCAGCGCGATGCCATAGAGACGGATGGGGAGCGTCATGTGTTTGCCCTCCTCCGTCTCGAAGGTCAGGTCAAACAGGTAGGCTGGGAACAGCAGCGCCTGCAACACAGCACAATATACAGGGTTGGAGAGTCTCTAGGCAGGGACATTGCTAAACCATTCTGGAAGGGTACAATGTTATTCAGAATAATTATAATATATGTTGTGTAAGGTGATACCTGAGCTGTACGGCAAAGCAGTATCACTGAAGGAAAAAAAGCCAGCAAGCAAACTAATGGGTTAATTGTGCCACTACGAATGCTGACAGAAACGGTAAGTTGTATTGCACTGAATTTCAAAGATATTACCTAAATGTTACTGCATTTAAAACATTTCTCATAAGAAAATGATGTTGTCGAGGCACAGTTATAGGCAGGATTCAGACCCCAGACATCTTAAGGTACATCCATTGTGTTGATGGGGTCACATATTCAAAAGTTTATAAATGGTGTTATTTTATCGAGAAGTACTGAATTGTTACCGAAAACTACCATTTTGATGATAGTCGACTTAGTATATTGACGATATGAAGGTAAAAGTAGTGATTTCTGAATCGAAAAACGGACAATGCATCGCGATTGACGCGCGCCAAAGGGTCATACGAAATTTTGGAATCATCTTTAAAAGGGACAGAATAACAAATTTGGTTTGATAATGTTTAATGGGTCATATAACTACTGTGCATGTAAATGGGATGTGCAGTTTTGGTTTCTGCACATGCATAATGATGTTAGTCTATTTTAGTTGGAAACGAGTAATTATGATATATTTGACGATTGGGGATGAATATGCAAGAAGAGTGAATTTGTTTGTATTGTAAACAGCACATATGGTGAGTTGGAACGAATTAAAGCCGAACGAATTAAAGCCAAATAAAATTTTATGAAACACAATGGATGCACCTTTAATCAATCAAAAGTAGAAATTATTAATCACTCGATCAGCGCTTAAACAGTTTTGATGTTGTCCAGTCAGGTGAAAAACTTACCCACAATGCTCTTGTGTACAACTTACCCAAAATGCTCTTGTGTACAACTTACCCACAATGCTCTTAGTACAACTTACCCACAATGCTAAGTGTTCAACTTACCCACAATGCTAAGTGTTCAACTTACCCACAATGCTATGACGCTGAACATTACGACTAGGAGGTACTGCCATATCCGCAGTCCCTGTGGTAGACGGATGTACAGCTGGTCGCTGTGACCTAAAATCTGACTCAACTGCAAAAAAAATTAATAAATTCTAATTCATAATCATTTATCATATTTCACATCAGTAATTGAAATTTGTCACCCTTGTACGATTATCCGGAAAGGATATACGTAGTATATATATATATAGGCTTACATATAATCTCAAATTTTGATTTCTGCAGAACCCCTAAAATTTGTGTACAATTTGTTGACAAATTTGATTTGCAATACTACCACCATTTTTTCAAAGGCTGAATTAATTTCTGCTGTTTCCGTAATACTAGGAAATCAATTTTGTTACTGTTCACTCTCACTTTTGAATAAATCTACAATAACAAATAACATAGCATGCTGCCGAATGAGATTACATCACAATGGTGGAGATATGAGATCGCAATGTGGGCTCAGGACGATAGTCTTTCAACTAGTAAGACTTATATAGTCGAGGGTTCTATCGGGGTCATTTTTGTTGAAAAGAAATTCAAGATGTTATTCCTGTTTACACATATATATGATATTACCTGTAATACCAGTACATGCATATTGCACAATCCAGGTAAAACATATTACAAAAGATAATATTTTTATGACATTATATTTAACAGAAAAAAAGATAAAAGCAAGTGCTCATTCCTTCAAAAATAAAAAAACAGTAAGAAGTCAAACCATTCATCAGTGCAACGAATGTGGATAACCAGCTTTACAATGGCACGAAAAAATTAGGTTATAATGAGTGAGTTATCTTTGTGAATGTTTACTTTGGGAATATTTTGTCAATATATATATATTTTTTAAATTAAAATTTATAATGAAAATAGACCACAGTACTAATACGATAATAATGACTTCAACACTGGCATGCTCCCAGACGATAAGGATCTCTCATCTTGGTTATTTTTGTTGATAATCATAAGGAAAATGTTACTCTGTAAATGTTACTTGTTCAATACTTATACAACAGCGGATATATTACTCATGTAATGATGATAAGATTTGTACACTGGAATCAGCATTATTCTGTTTGTCTACATATAGCGGTTCATCAAATCTAAAATAACGAAATACTTCCTCTTGCTAATTAATTCTTTTTCTGGGATACTTTATTTTCAACTGCCGTGACACGTACTCATCCAGTAGGAAATTGATTGAGATTGAGAGAGAGATTGAGAGAGAGATTGAGAGAGAGATTGAGAGAGAGATTGAGAGAGAGATTGAGAGAGAGATTGAGAAGGAGGCAGACAGACACAGAGAGAGACACAGAGAGAGACACAGACAGAGACAGAGAGAGAGACAGACAGACACAAACACAGAGAGACACAGACAGAGAGAGGAAGGGAGAAGGGGGACGGTAATGTCCAAACTGACAGACACCCACGCTTTAGACAGATAAATAGTGTTGCCAAGGGCTTTTTGTTTTTATGTCAGATATATCCAGTATGTGCCAAATTAGGTTGGAAATTATTATTGCTTTCTCATTGTAGGTCAAGGTGCAATCAGCCACGTGTTCAGGATCACTCGTTCAAGGAAGATTGTGCACGTGCCACCTATGCAATCAGGGATCATTCTCAAGTTGTACTTTTTGCTGATAGTTCTAAGTCATGGACACAATATATATATATTTGCCTTGTCTCAAAGCTAAGACAGCGATACCAAGCTTCATTTATATTAATTACTTTCGCTTCCTTTTCAGCAAACGCAATCTCCCTACATCATAAATTAATTCCCTACGTCAAACAGTGACGTCATAGCACTTCACCCTCCACCATTACTGCAGCCATTTATTTCTTAAATCTTCACCGCTTTCAATTTCAATGTATATATACAAATTTGCCTTCTACTGATCCAGCCATTATTGTTCAACTAATACCAGAGTCATGGACACTGTCTATATATATATATATATATATATATATATATATATATATATATATATATATATGCAAATTTGCCAAAGTTTCAAAACTATGCTAGTAGGTTTATACAGTTCTCAATCCGTCTTTCCTCAAACAGTTGGTATCACATTTAGATTAGGCAACATTGCTCATTCACCTCATGCCTACAATGCTTTCAATCGTTTTGGACTTTGGCTTTTACACTTTTACACTCAAATTTAATCAGACCAATTCCTTTTCAGACAGTTCTTCCCATTTTCACTTCTTTCTCATTACGTTTATTTTTTATGCATTCTAATTGAATCATATTAAGTCCCAATTCTAATTTCGTGATCGTAAACATGTTTCTTAAACGAATAAAACAATTCTCAAAACTGACAAATTGACTGAGAGAGCAACATTTTCCATAAATGGTCTTGACAAAATGATTTCTCCTGTTAATTTGTCAGCAAAATAAATTTGTTTGTTTTCAGGGATACTTTACGGTTCCATGTTTTCACTCATATGATGACAGTATAACAGTAGAATAAAGCCTGCAACACCAACATGATAATGCTTTGCAAGTGAACCTATCAACTGGAACAAGTAAATCCCTTGCACAAAACTCTCAAATAGGTCGACATGGCCAGCGTTTGTATTATTTGTCTGCCTGTCAGCCACAATACCAGAATGACACCTTCAGTAAGTTGTTGCAACTGGATGTGTTTTAATTAATCATGTATTCATTATATATATATGCACAAGAAGGAATACATATCTCCCCAAATGTTGTCTTCACGAAAAACACCTGTAGTGCTGGAACTGTTCCTTTAATGAGATGGATATGCTACAAGCAAAACAAATATAGCTGCTGACAGTTTGCTACTAATGTATCAATAGCAAAATGTAAGGTGTCGTCTTGGAGGATTACCCCCATTCTGTAGTTGTTGCGAGGAGTTGGAAAATATTCATGGAGTCAATTAGCAACACTTATAGTGTCTTCAGAGTTGCTAAATTGGAAACTTTGAAATGGAATGGGTTTTAAACTTCTACGGCAGAAAATCAATAAACAGAAATTATCTAAATCTATCCTCTTCTAAAACCTAAAACAAGTTTCTCCATGTCAGCAGGAAGTAGTAATACTCTTATGGTAAGGGAGTCGGCCATTACTGGATCATTACAGGCGGCCATTTATTAAAGAGCCATTACAAGCAACATGTTCTTTTTAGACATTGATGACAGTCTGTTCATAAAACACATCTAGAGTATTACATTCTCAATGTCTGGCTGTGTGGAACTTGTAGCATTAAGATGAGGCCAGACATGCTTCTAAGTCTATGAGAAAGTTTGGTTTTGGTGAATGACCTTGATGCAACATTTCAGTATTATTTTTATTTCAACTTTGACAGTGGTTGGAGAATGAAATTGTGCTCAAGTTTTTTCTAAGTTCATGGTTCTGGTCTATGAGAAGTTTTACTTTTGGTAAATGACCATTATTCATCATTACAGTTTCAGCAGAAAAAATGGTTCAACTTTGACAGTGGACTTAGCTTGAAATTGTGCCATGGTTTCTTAGCTCTGTTCCTGGCGTTTGATGTATATATTTGGTAAATGACCTTCATGCAACTTTGACAGTGGTCGGAGAATGAATTTGGGCTCATGTTTTCTTACCTCTGGTTCCAGTCTATGAGAAAGTTTTCTTTTGGTGAATAACCAGGTGCCACATTTCAGTTTAGAAAAAAATGATTAAAATTTTTACAGTGGTCTGGACAACTTTGGGGATGGTATGAACACATTTCAGGATGATTTGAAAATCATTTGTGTGCAAAAGGTACTTACCTTTGACCTGTGCACATCCCCATCATCAGTTTCGCCGACTCCGAGAAGTTTGCGGGTTTTTAAACGGCTGTGGAGATCCCCACTACTGTGCTTCCTGCAACAAAATAACAGAGGTCAATATTTCACTCAATATTGGTTACATGTCACTCTCAATTAATCCTACATAAAGGAAGCTATAAACTGTTTTTCCTCTTATAGACGTCCCCAGCATTTATTTGTTTAGGCCTCCTTCAACCCTGGTTTCTATTCAAGACTGGGCATATAAATCACCCGACTAACAACGTATAGAAATGCAATCATGACAAACTTTCTTGAATATAAATTCATACCCCCGGCATCTGTAAGAGACCTGGCGTCTATTATAGGAAATACAGTATGGCTGAATTTGGTCTCTCGGTAATCTACTATTACAAACAAAATTTTCTGTTCATTTAAAAGTCATGAAATCAAGAAAGAAAATAATTTCAAATAATACAAATAAGATAAGAGATACCCCAATAATATACCCATATTCTTTGAAGAAATATGATATGATAGCACACTATTTGTTCAAGCCTGTGTGCATCATACTGTTCATATGTACCTTGATATGTGCACCTCATAGGTACTGGTTACAACAATAAATTTGTGCATGTTCTTTGGTTTTTAATTTTATAAACATCAATGTAATATCTACTTTTATTATATGACGAGCAATGAAATACTGGGATTTATCAGTCTATCAAGCTACAGTGAAAATAACTTATATTTTCACTGCGACCAGTGACTGATATAATTTTGATGTCATAAAACAATGTTCTGACGCAGCGAATTGGCTTATGACGTCACAGTGTTACTGTGGTGATGGGCTGTTCCTAGCGGCCGCTCGGCATGAAAACGACCCTTTTCGGATGTAATTATAACGTTAACATCATATAATAAATAGAATATCTGTCTTTTCTTGACTAATACCGTGTAAATCTTATCGAGTGAGGTAGAAAGGTTATATTTTCACAAGATGAGATAAACATGGTATTAGACAGATATCCTCTATTTATTACACATTGCGAAGGAGCCTCTATATATGGCATGTGAAAATAATTTTGGCAATGGTGAAATATAAAGCTTAAATCTGTGCATCATAACATCTGAAAAGTAATTAATTCTAAGAGGTCACTTTACAGGAACCACAACTAGTAACCAAATGAAGGTGAGGTGAGGTGAGTTGGGGTTTAACATCGCTTTCAAGAGTATTTCACTTATATCGCAGCTGCTAGTATTATGGCAGGGAGAAAGCCCCCAACGCCATGTGTCTATGCATTGCGAGTTACCAAATGAAATAATCCTGAACTTGCAAGTACCTAAGAAAGGTTCTATCTAAATCTTCAGTGACCTCAGATAGGTGAAGGATTAATGAAACTTCAAAAGGATCCAAGGGGAGGTGGGGGTGTGTGTTTCAGGGGATTCAAACCCCCGTTTGTAAATTTGATGGGATCCCAAGGGTGAACACCCTACCCTCCCCACCCCTTTGAAAACTTCTGGATCTGCCTATGTCTCCTAACGAAGATCTCCCATCAATATTAATCTAGGTGTTGTCTGTCCATTGCTTCTCTATACGATCACACTTATCATTAACAGAGGGAGGAGATATACAACATAATTCCTACAGGCCATTTGGTAGGGACAAGACTAATGGTGTCCTTGTTGGAATGGTCGAACTCAGGCACTTATGTCATGTCTGTGCAAACATTAGTACTAATAGGGTCCTAATAGAGTACTAATAGACGGTTGATTCACAGATGACCTTCAAACATCACTGTAGACATAGAAACTAGGGCAACTAAGAACGTATTAGAAGAAGACTTAAATTCTAAATATCTCGCCAGAGAGAAGTCAGAAGAAAGTAGAGCTTGATTAGAGTGGGTCGTTCTTATTAAATTGACAGAAATATTTTTCAATTAAGTCAAGTTTTCAGAGAAAATTACACGAAATTCCACATAAGTTAATAACATTTTGAACTGAACTAAGTTTAGTGTCCACAATGAGAATTACAGAAAACTGGTTCATGTCTTATGAAATGTAAATATCAAACCTATTTTCTTAAAAAAGAAAAAAGAAAGAAAATTAATCAAATAGTTCCAAACAAATTTTAGGACATTTTACTTTAAACATGTTCATTTGAATAACAAATTAACTGCGAAACACAGCAAGTAATACTTGACAATCAAAGCGCCCAATCATAAATTGACAAGAAGCAATTAGAGATTTGCTGTGATGATCAGAAAACCTGGTCTTACTCTTAATTTCAATTCCAATTACATATAAATTGCTTTAAGCAAGTCACATTTTATGAATATAAGTACAAATTTACAATTTCTGGGTGAGAAAGAGGTCAGGCAATATGTGCTAATAAATGAATTTTATCAAAGATAGTTCCAAGTGTGAATTTGTCAAACCTTTATAAGAAAATTGTGTTGATGTCTCTCGCCCAAGGCAAGAAGCAAATGACTTGCTGCTAGCTATCTAATTAGATTCTCTGCTTCATGCGATCTATCTACCGGTAATTGCTGCAGGAAAAACGCGACAAGTCTTTCAATCAATGCCATGTAGAGACGTGGTGACAATGACACCAATATTCAGAATCCCTTCAATATGCTGAAGGTTCCAGATAACTACACTATCATTATACAGAGAGAACAGCTCTCATTGTTCCTAGTCTACTTAGCCTGTGACCCTGGAAGAGGGCACTGTAGTCTTCATAGGAATTAACCCTCTATCTGCTGATGGTTCCAGATAAAACTACACTCACATGACCAATGACCAAGTCTTGACCTTGTAAGATTCAAGATTCAAGATTATTTATTGCACAAACACCTCATTCAGGCAGAGTACAAAGCTTTGACAATAATATCATCAACATAATGGTCACTTGGTTATCATTATACAGAGATTTCCTGGATCCACCTATCCACCTGTTACTGTTCATTGTCTACTGGGTCTGTGACCCTTGCCAGAAGGCACCTTGAGGTAGTAGGCTTCATAAGAATAGCTGTAGGCTTCATAAGAATAGCTGTAGGCTTCATAAGAATAGCTGTAGGCTTCATAAGAATAGCTGTCAGAGGCTTATCCAGAGGGGGTTTATAGGGGGTTAGAACCCCCCTCTTTTGAACATTTTGCATTTAAATTTGATTACCCCCATTTTCAATAAGTGATACTCCTTTAAATCCTGCTCCATGACTGTGTAAAAAAAAAAGAGCCTTTAATACAGTCTAGATCTTTAATCAGCAAGTCTAGATAAACTGAATACAATTGAAAGTTTTAAAAATATATAATCAAAAGGATGAAGGTACAGTAATTATAAAAATTCCATAGACTAAATTTTAGTCTACCCCTATAAAAATGTCTGGATCCCCTTATGACTGTTACTGTTCGTAGTCTACTTTGTGTGTGACTCGAGGAAGGAAAAAGCATAGTCTTCACAGGAGATACCTCTTTACCTGCTGATGGTTGAGATAACACTACTCATAATGCAGAGTGCTCCTTTGACGAGCATTTACTCCTAAATTCCATCTGATGAAGGAGTAAGTACATACCCCAAAACTCTGAAAGGTCATGTATATTCACATTAAAAAAGTTGTTATCCAGAAAATCTTCCTGTTCTTATGTATATAACTTCTAAATGCCCATCAAAGACTTGATACAGCGAGTTATTTTTGTTCGTACGTAGTATATATATATACCGTAACACTGTGGCACCATATTTTCCTCTGTATATAGGGAGAATTATTCCTGAAAACCATTCGTTTTAAAGGCAATGTACAGTATGTCAACTTCAAATAATATATGATATAAGTCTGATGAAGGGGGTCTAACCCCTGAAACATGTAACTACACACATTCTCCTGCTCCTTCTGGGGAGGGGGGCGAGGGGTAGAGACAATCAGTTTCAATGAGCGAGGCACGCAACCCACTCATACCCCCCCCCCCTACCCACACACTTAGATAAATATTTTGGCATCTACCACAAGCCAGAGGCTATACTATACTGCAAGTTGAGTGATCCAAAGATATAACATTGTTTCATTTGTTCACTACCATTGCTGGCACATATATTGTAAATGTTTTTTTAGAAGTTCAAATTTGAATTCTTAACAGCTTTGGCATATCATCAGAAGGATCAAGACTTTCCTGATCTCTCTCTGATACAATGATTCCATTTAGAAATGAACACACTTGGTTCTACAGCACGGTTGACAGACTGCTGTTAATTATGATGAACATTATGAATGTTACAGGAGTAAAGCTGTACACTTCAATGTATGATACTTCAATCTCAAATCCTTGTCCTCGAAAATATTGTCCAGGCTACTATCAATCATGCTTAGCATTGTATACATTCCCGGAGTAAAGCTGTACACTTCAATGTTGATCAAATCTCAAATTCTTGCCCTCTAAAATATTCTCTCTCATACTGATATTGCCAAACTACAGCCAACACAGCAATTAGGTAATCTAGATGTCAGTGTCTCGGTGATGAAGTAGGTGGCATGGTGTGGTCAGACAATATCCACACTCTACCGATTGTTTGGCAGTCTGTCTGTATGTCCACCATCGACCTTTGTAACCTATATTTACATCAATGTCTGAATCAAGGAATGATCTCGGACACCAAGTAAGCAAAGCAATTAGTTGTGTATTCTCCTGACTGGTTCTAGATATGATATCCCGTCTCCAGTAATGAACTGAGATAGTGGCATGTTCCGTGGACATCTATCACAGTGACAGCTAGATGACCAACTCATTCTTGTATCCTTACTGATTTGGTTTTGATTAGATTCTTCATTTCTCCCATTGTAATTTACATGGTATATTAGAATATGACAGTGTCGCCAAGATATTGAATTTGATGAACCCTACACGTGATAAGGACTGTGAATGGGTACCGTATTTCTTCAAATACAACCCTAGGGTTCTGCTTCTTTCAGCACCTCCTTACCCCTAGGTTCTATTCAAGGACAGACTTGTATTTGAGGAAATAGTGTAGGCCTTAAATTTATATTCAAGATCCGGTGTAAGGTCCCAGATTATACCCCAACAAAGTATATCCGGGAGCTCCAAGATTATACTCCGGGGTAGATTCTGGGAATGGGAGGTAGATTCTGGGAGTTCCCAGAATCTACCCCGATGTATAATCTGGGAGCTCCAAGAATCTACCCGGGTATACTTTGAAGGGGGAGGGGAGGTATATTTTCAGACTTTACACCGGGGTGGATTTACTTCATCACCCCAGGACCCCCAGGTTATATTCGAGGCCTGCTCTATACTCAAGATCTGGCTTGTATTGCAGGAAATACGGTAGCGATAATTTATAGCAAGCAAATGCTAGTGGTTCTTTAGTGTGTCAACATTGTTCTTCTGAACATTAACCTCTCATGATCAATGAGAATGTATTCTGTTCCTGAGGAGCAATTATTCAGGATAATAATAAAATGATAATAATTGGTCTATTTTTATAGCGCTTATCTCCACAGACAAAGGTACACTCAAATTAGAATTAATCAAAACAACACCCTCTAATCAAGCTCTGCTTTCCACTGACTTCATACTGGTGAGATATTACTAAGTGCTAAAAACATTAATACTAACGAATAGTCTATGGACAAAATGATGATTAATATTTCATGATAAACTATGTTATCATCACAAATTACATGTATAAGACTCTTCAAGTTGTTCTACTTAAGAAGAGGTTGTGAATTTTTAAAGTAAAATCAACACACTTCAATTGTTACACAAATCCATCCTGATAGATATTCATGTATATGTGACAAACAAAACTTGATGATTGTTTCATTCATATGAGACTTCTGGGAATTGTAACGAAATCAAAATCACATTTAATTTCCTAAACAAATGAAGATTAATAAATGATATGATCAAAAATATGTTTCTTTCAAAATGTTGTAATACAATTCTGATATTATTTAATAGCAGCATGAATTCAGGAAATTGTCATGAAAACCCAATTCTCAAATCAACCATTATAACTGTCAAAACTCCAGTCCATTCATGGATTAGATCGTAAGTGGTATGAGAGATTTAATGAAATTTACGGTGACAACAAATAAAATCAATAAAGTAATTCATTTTCACCTATCAGAATCCCATTGAAATTAGTATCATTGTTGACAAAACATTTTAAATAAAACTTTTAGTTCTACAACCTTTATTGTCAAAGCAAATGTTCATGAATTAGAAATTTAAATATTTGTCTAATAAGAGTATTAGTATTAGGCAATGGTATTCTATACCTTGGGGGAAAAAAATCTAAAATTTAACAAAAAGGATAGAACTATCGTGATCATTTATTCCAAGAACTCATGATAATCATAAAAACAAAAGAAATATCAGAAAATAAAGAATACATGTAGAAATATCTCACAAATAAAATTCAGGAGACATCTAATCCCCTTAACAAACTATAAAATTAATTTTTGAAAACAAGAATATTCAAAATATTTTATAGTTAACTATAAACCAAATATTGTTAAAGTTTCAAATGATGATGAAAATTCAAGACCACATAAAAATGTCTTACCGGCACAAAAGTTTCCAGATTTGGTTCATAGTGAGACTAAACTTGGTGACAAGTGGAGCAAGAGTGTTCCAGGCAAATATACAAGAGGACCTCTAGCTCCGAACGCTTGACAAGGAATGGACTAAGTACCTCTCTGATCAATAATGTAAGGCTCCGCAACACCACATGCCTCATGAAAGCACGCCTACAACTTTGTATGGAAATTAAGAACTCTCAACAGCGAAGCAATGACAAATGATTTTGGCATAGGTCTCGATATTAAAAAGAGAATCAATCCCTGAACGACATTCCAATTTTGTCGATTCCCTTTTTGGAAAACATATGAATGAATACAAACTTGTGTTTCAACTCCTACTCTCTACACACCAATCAGAAGTAATGTGGAACTCTGAAACTTTTGGCAAAACTTTCATTTAATTGATACTTGAAAAACTTGTAATTTAGAACTAATAGTAAAAAAATTAACATAAAACAAAATACTTTTACGAATTACATGTATGCCTAAACTGGTAACATGGTTATGGGATTTTCATCCAGGGCTAAAATATTGGAATATCTTTATCATTTAGTAAAACTTCATTCAACCCCAAACCCAGGTATTTTAACATCATAAATATTTTAGCATTTGTATTCAGTCATGATGACAAGATTGATTTAAAAATCTATTCACTAATTTCAACGTTCCTCAAACACATTGTAATGTTATGACTCGTCATGAAATATTCTGAATTGATTGTGCGAAGTTAGGAATAATGAGATTAGAAATTACAGAATCTTCAGCCAGCAGAATATCTAAGCAGACACAAATCATCAGGAGTGTCTCGAAGTCCATTATCTGGAGTACACAGGAAGCATGCAAGTCCATATTATGGAAACCTTGGACTCACAGCAGCCATTACGGACCAATATATCACTCCCTGGCGGCGGCCAGATCTCACCTTGTTCTGGACGAGCTGTCAGAGATGAAAGCGGAACTTGTTCAACTCTCCATGCATACTGACAGTGGGTGCTAATCATATACATAAAATGGGTTTACTTAGCGGCCAACATGTTGATGACACAATGTCATCAACTACATGTGGTTTGCTAAATCTAGCCCTGGACATAACCCACAGAATGCTTAACCTAGTTATTCTAATATACTGGGTTCTAGATTTCCAAGTATTTCATCGCAAAGATATATGTAAGTCCTATACATTAACATTGGCTTAATTATCTTAGCTATATGCGAACATCCAAAATTTAAACAATTGGCTTTACCAGATTAGAAATACAAGCCATTCAGATAGTGAACAAATATAACATGATTATTACTTTCGAATACAAATTCTTGTACTTTTTCGGGCCGAGTCCCTTGTGGGATTTGAACCCACACCCTCAGAGTAAGGCAACTATCGCCAACACTGACGTACAAGCAGCTTACCACACGACCATTTTGCCTCGAGGCCCGAAAAGTACAAGAGCAACTTGAATTATTAATTTAAATGCATATTCTTTGTTTCGCGACAAACTTTATAGTTCTAGTGACATGTCTCAATTTTGTCAAAATCAAAATAAAAATTCACCCAGGCTTCTCTCCAGTATTGAACAGATTCAAAAGAGCCACTACATTTCATCTAACACACTGACCTGTAGTTATTGGACCTGGCCACATGGTACTTTCAGTCTTGTTTATGCACTTCCTGTTTCAAACAATACTGATAGCTCCTAAAAGCATGTCTATTATTTGTCAAAACCAATGCCCCAAGGCTCTAGGGCTTCTATCCAATTTTTGAAGAAAACTTTAACTTAACTCTAAGCGACGATTTATGACTAAATATCACTCCCAAAAGGCATCCGATCTCCAACTGTTCTGAACTTACTGTCACAGCTTAGTGGTCCTCCTGCTGTCAGTAGTGCTTCTGTATAGAGAGATCAAGTGAGCTGATTTCAAGAGTGTTTCACTTCATCACTGTTGCTATTGCAGGAAGAAAGAAAGCCTGCAACACCATTGTGGCCATGTGTTGCAGTGAAATGAGTGGGCATTGGTACGAATGGGTTGTACTCAAATTCAAAGTAGCATTGCACCCAAATGACACTGCATTTAGAAGAGTTCTCTACAGCAGACATGGTTCCTAAACTGCTGGTGGGATTCGAACCCCAGACCTCTTGATCAGAAGTGGAACTTGCTAACCAGAAACCACTGTACTTTTCCGCCCCTTATTGTGTTCAGTGAAGACATGCTGGTCACTACAACCATCCGGTCAGTTTCATGGTCACTACAACCATCCGGTCAGTTTCATGGTCACTCAAATCATTCTTTGCCCTGAGATCCACCTTCACTATCCCTAACCAAATTATACAAATAGTCCATGAAATGAAGACAAAATAGTGACATACGATTTTAAGAGACTAAGGATAATAAACAAGACAAAAGGAGCCTTCAGAAACACCTAATTTCTGGCTTTTAATTGAGGAAATCTTGACTTGCTAATATTGTCTAGATTGTATAAAGATCCTGAATAAGTTTTCTGAGAATGAAAAATCATACAGTTATACTGTCATCATTAACACGATAGAGCCGTAAATGAGGTAAAAACAATGTCAAACGTTTGTCAATACATTTACGAACATTTAGATTCATCATGCCATTATCTTAAATATGCCTCGGACTCACAGCAGCGGCCAGATCTAACCTTGTTCTTGAAGAACTGTCAGAGATGCAAGTGGAATTGGTTCACCTGTACATGCATAATGTCAGTGGGTACATGCTAACAGGGCTTGCAATGGTTATGAAATCATTAACAATTGTTGAAATCATAAACAATCCATTGTGAACAAGATGTGTTTGTTAAACACTGATGCCACCAGATATAAGAATAGTTTGGAATTAGAATATCAAAGGTAAGTTCTTACACTCCAAGTATTACCTCATCTCAAAGGTCTCATTTCATTTCCTGCGCGAAGGTCAAGGTAACATGGTCATATATGATGACCTCATCTGAAAAGTTTCATCACAATAGATGCACATTTGAATTAAGCATCAAGGGCCTATCACTGACCAATCAAAAGTCATGGCCAAGATTAAAGTTTTTCAGGCAGACATAAATGCATAAGAATAGTAAGCATATACATGTACTTCATAACGTTGTGTATGTTAACTTAAGTTTTAATTCAACTATCTTTATATACTTATTTTTTCAATAATTATTTATCAAGAAATAATCCTAATGATTATAACAGCACAAAAGTGATCACAGCTTGACAATGGTATGTAGCTCAATTGGGAGATCATCTGCCATCACCCGATTAGTCTGGGTTCGATTCCCAGATGCGTCATGAATACCAAAAGGTGAAAGTTGTTGTTTCCTTGCCTGGTGCTCATCATTAAAAGGATCAAACAACGTATGAATTGGTGCTGCACTGTGGCTGCTAGGGTCTCAAGCACAAAAAAAGAATTCCCAATTTACTTTATAATGGGGACAATAAAGGGTTATCATATTATCAAAAACCTATACAGAAACGTCACTCTCTTATATATAAAGAAGTTGACAACTCAAAAAAAACTGTCAATATTTGATAACAAAGATGGTATTAAACACAAGCTATTCCTGCAAGCAGATATTGGATACTAAACTGAAGTATATAAGATTTCTTGTTTGATGCTGTTTTTACCAATGTCATAACTCTGTTTTATTAAAAGTATTTCATGTCCATAAAACATTTATTTGACAGACCAAGCAATCAATTGGGTTTTTTTTTCACCAGTATTTTTTTCTGTGACATTATTGAATCAACAATAACAGATTCTAATAAAAAGGAAAAATTAATTAAAAAAATGTTTAATTGTATCAACATTTCACTTGAACAGGAAGATTTTCTGGATAATAACTTCTTTAATGTGAAAATAGATGACGTTTCGGAGTATTTCCTCCTTCATCAGGTGCAATGTAAGGAAATAACAACCAGCACTGACTGTATCAACAGCTTATCCACTCACCCACTGAGACCTCAGCAAAAACAAGGTCCAACAACTGGCAGTTAACCTATTTTTACATTCAGTACCCCTCTGAAAGGTCAGATACAAAGACTTATTAAACTCTTTCTGCTGGAGATGCTAGCTAGTTTGGTTTGAGAAAGTCATGAGCTTGTCGTGGAAAACACAATGATACGTAAACATATCCATTGTTTAACTAAATGTACTTTGATTGGAATATCTTATAATAAAAACATCTTTACTGGAAATTTGTAATAATTAAAATGGCACTACAGATAATGAAACGAATCATGCAAAAATCATGGATATTTTATGAATGCTTCATATACCTCTGTAAGATTCCAGTCTTGATCTCAGCATTTGTTAACATGTTTGAGCTGAATCATTCAGAATTGGCAAGACAGTTTTGTATATGGTTTGATATTTATTTTCAATGAACTGAATAAAAAGATGCTTGATTAAGACTAAAGAGATTAAGTTAAGTCTTGAAAATTTAGAGATTTAAAAAAAAAAACTTATTGAATTTATTTTGTAACCATCTCATTCATTTAGACACCATGAATAAAGTACTAAATGGTCAGAAATCAAGTTTATTTAAAACACGAAATATATAAGATAAGTCTCTTTCTCTAAATCACGATATACTATCATGACAAAGCCTCCTAAATGTAAGTATAATTAGGTTTTCTAAAAAGACTATTGCAACAGTGAAACAAAATAACTGCAAACCAATAAAAGTTTATATATAAACCACAAGCACACGATGGAGGCAATTGCATAATTTTCTCAAGAATTATTTCGAAAGAGATGATGCAGTTTTGAATGAATTTTAATAACGCAATATTAATCATTTTACACAAAATTCCTTATTTGAAATGAAATACACAAACTATGCAAATTTTTACTTATTTTATGAATGCAATTTAAATTATATTACAAGAATTTCCTTATATGTAGATAAACCTGGTCATTTCCTGACATCACAGACATACAAAGCACGTGCAGAAACAAAAGAGAAGACTTTGGAACACTCCCTCCCGATGACGATACGTCTCCTACAGCTGCAATGCCATTGTTCGGTGACCATATTCGTAATAATCCTGTCATATCACACTTTCCAAAACGTGAAAACTTCCGCACAGAGACAACCCCAGATTGCCGACAGCTACGTCAAGGCCAAGTGTAAAGTTGTAGAGAATAATCTTCCCAAGATCAATGAGGAATGTCACAACAGGTTTTAATACTCCCACGTCAGATATGAACAATGGCACTCCTCAGCGTGATCCGTCACACTCGTTACTGAAATCAATTTTTCAATGTTCCAGCTATTATTCATCATTTCAAAATATACTACAAGATACTGCTAGCGTGGAGTCACTCTGTACATAAACAAGTGTAAAATATGTATAACACCAGTGCACATACACTGAAATATCACTGTCTTCCTTCATTTTGTAAAATAGTACAAACCCACTTGATGAGTCAAATACTTGGATGAAACCAAACTCATGGTCTCAACCTTTCCAATGTATAGACAAACATGTTTTGTATATTTTATTATATGATTGCAGGTGAAATACCAGGATCAATCAAAGTAAATAAATAGAGGATATCTGTCTTTTCTTGATTAATACCATGTTTATCTCATCGAGTGAGGTAAAAAGGTTATATTTTCACGAGTGGCGCAACCACAGTGATAATATATAACTTTTCTACCTCACGAGATGAGATAAACATGGTATTTGTCAAGAATTGACGGATATTCTATTTATTATATTATATTATCCATGTAATTACGTCCGAAAAGGGTCGTTTTCACGCCGAGCGGCCGCAAGGAACAGCCCGTCACCACAGTAACACTGTGACGTCATAAGCCAAATCGCCGCGCGAGACCATTGTTGTATGACGTCAAATTATATCAAGTCACCGTTCGCAGTGAAAATATAAGTTATTTTCACTGTAGCTTGATAGACAGTTTATTTCACTGATAAATCCCAGTATTTCACTGCTCGTCATATAATAAACAGTGTTATCAGTCACTAGTGAAAATAACAATGGAACGTGTTATCAGTCACTAGTGAAAATAACAATGGAACGTGTTATCAGTCTCTAGTGAAAATAACAATGGAACGTGTTATCAGTCACTAGTGACTGATATAACAATGACCTGATGTCATAAAACAATGCTCAGACGTCATGACACGTTCATGACATCACATTGATGCTGAGGCGACAGGCTCATTCTGGAGCCGACTTAACTAAATGCAAGTCATTTTCGGTGAATATGCAAGGATTTGGTCATTTAATAAATAGAAAATTTGTCTTTTCTTGACAAATACCATGTTTATCTCATTGAGTGAGGTAGAAGGGTTATATTTTCACTCGTGGCTGCGCCACTCGTGAAAATATACAACTTTTCTACCTCACGAAAGGACAAATATCCTCTATGTATTCCTGAGAGTACAACGATATTGTCGGACCTCGACAGTCTCCTTTTGTTTCTTCCTATGTGATATTGAAATTACTAAAGCCATGTTAACATAGTAGTAACATGTAGTACATAGCTTGCACATCACTGTTACTGGAGGGTTAACACACTTTGGAGTGGGAGTCCCAAAATTCAACCACCAAATCTTTATTGTTTAAAGGGACATCGCGTCAAGGATAAAGATGAGATCGGATTTATCTACCTGTGCTGATTAGCATGTCTGCTAGGGAGTCACGCTTCACTTCACTGTATACATGGATTTGATTTTGGGGGTCTGTGACTCTTTAGCAGACACTCTAATCAGCATAGGTGGATATATCTGATCTCATCATCACCTCCATGCGGTGTCCCTTTTGCCAGTCTTGTGTTCTCGTTTGGACTATTTACCCCATCCCCACAACCTCACCTTCTCTTATACTTTTATAACGTCATTACATAGGTGAACCGCCCAGTATCTTTGACTGGATGCGGGAACCAAACTGGTATTCACCTGCACTCAGCTCTCATGCTAATTATTAAGCCACCTAATTTTGATTGTCACATGTATTCAAAATTCGCATTTTATTTATTTAATGGGGTACAGTCATCTGAAATATTTTATTGTCATTGACATAAGTATGTAATATCAGTTGAAACAAAGTTATTATTTCAATAGAACAGTTAGAATGGACAAATGATATATATAGATGATCCAATTGTCTCATCTAATTCTATATAAGCTTACTACAGAAACAGATGATTAACTCAATGCTTGAAACATTGGCATTCTGTGGTTGGATTTAATTTAATTAGTGGTATTTCCATCAATGGCATTTTTAAAGGGATATATCAATGGGGAAATAGTATTAGGGAATGATGGCTTTGATGACAGAGTGACAGCTAGATACAATGTATGGTAGAGAAGCACAAGGCTGACGAAGGCTGACGAAGATATTTTACCACTGCTTCTCTTGCTATTGTTTAGCTCCATACAGCACAATTTGTACTTAATAGAAGATATTTTTATATTTTTAGAAAACATTTGTGGATAAAAACTTGATGGAAACATAATAAGCACCACTATTACAAATTTAAGAATGTAATAACCCTCACACAACCACAGCACCGCAACCCCCCCCCCCCCCCCCCTTCTCAAAATCAGCAATAAACTAGAAGCATTGACATGGTGTATATATTCAGTGGATTACTTTAAGTAAGTGAGTGAGTTATTGTTTAATGCCGCTTCGGCAGTATTGCAGCCATTAGCTGCGAAGGACTACTTTAAGACTGATTATTTGTTTCGAGCTTATTTCATTTACTGATATAGAGAGAGGTTGCTACACAGAGAGACAATTTATTGATCAAAATCTCATCTCACACATGCAAAGTTATTCACACACGTTGATGCAGTGAGACGTAGGAGACAGCAGGAGACTACAAGAGACTACAAGAGACACACATGCCCCCTGGTGTACATGTCCAACAATATGGATGCGTTGAACTTTGTTTATTTTTATAATAATAACTCCCCGATCCTTTAAAAGGGATAAGCTCATTAGCCTCCCGCTTGGAAGGTTTAAACTAAGCAGCTCGACACTTATAACATTGATTAATATAGCATTATACCCATCAACACAATGTATGTTGTTATTGTTTTGTTTTTTTATATATTTTTTTTATATTGTATTCATGTATTGTTATTTTGTATTGTAGACTACCAAAGAATGTAAGACGAATTTCCCATCTGGGATAATAAAGTTTATCTTATCTTATCTTAATTACAATTTATAAACATCCATGCACAGGTAGACAATGTCTTCCAGCCTTGTTAAAAGATTGATGTTGACCAGAATTTTCTCTCATCTAATTAAAAATATGTAAGATATATGCCATCACTCTTGCAACATGTGCAGGTAATTAACAATATGTATAAGATAAATATACACGTCATCACTCATGCAATGTGGTTCCTTTCCATGAAGTTCAGTTCTCACGTGTTGTTTGTCCAACGTTAATTACACGTCATCACATGTCAGCAAGAAAATCTGGTCTTCTTTGTTAACATCAACAATGTACTTGTTAAAAACTACAAAAGCATGAAGGTTTGAAGTCCAAGACTTGAGAATTTTTGAAAAATATATGCTCAAGTCCAACTAAAAACCATGGAAATTAGCAAATGAAGTGGAAATCTATATGTGTTTTCAATGATGAATGCACTGCGTCCATCACACAGCAACATTGAACCATTCTTTTAGGATAGGTCAGAATAATTTGGATTTCATGCTATATAGAATATTCCACTTTCAACACTTACAAGGGCAATCATATGGAGGTTCATATTTTCATTCCATGCCCTTCAGCAAATATCACTCATGGTGAAGTGACGTCATAAACAATGTTACGACGTCACAATTTATCTATGATGTTGCAATAGAAATTCGGCAACAGCAAGAAGCAGGTGCTTGAAAGTAGATTTTAATGTATTTTCCTCAATTTTGTGACTTCAGTAATAAATAGAACATTACATTTGTGTTTACGATATTTCTGCCTGAATATCGTAGTCGATATTGAGTCGTATTACTGCAGGAAGTAATGGAGTAAAGCAACAAAATTGGGGGGGGGGGGGGGGGGGGAGATTACTTCATTCTTTGAATGATGTGAATCAGTTTGATTTTTTAAAGAAACAAAAACTGACATAAATTACCTTTAAACATTTGTCTATAAACAAACTATACAGAACGGACAAAGCAGAGGTGACCTTAAAGACCAATGTTTTAAATGAGGAAAAAATCATTTATGGCGGAAACCTCTTGTGTTTCAACCTCAGCTTAATGGTCAGAAAAGCATCAGAAATACCTGCTATTGATCCATGTATTGATCTATGTATTGATCCATGGCCAGACAATCAGGGATCTCATTTAGAATATTACATGGACAGCTCACGGTCAGCTGACTGGGTGTCGCATTCTGTACGCAGCTAGGTTTTATAACACAGCCTCTTTCTTGTCTCACTGCTTTATCAGTCTAACAAGTCGAGTTCATTAAACAGGCCAACTCCATGGGGGCTTCATGTTCACTTTTGGACAGGGGTTGGCTGCCAAAGAGGGAAGGAGCAAAGAGGGAAGGGGCAAAGGGAAGTACAGTCAAGCAAAAAATCAGAGTTCCACTACATTGCCTATCGGCAATACAAGTTGTGATTTCAGCTTACCTCCAGTAGGAAAACCAAGAAAGTAATTTAAAGAAACAGTTGATCACACAAAGTGCCACTTATTACTAGGCTACTGTACAGAAGGAGATGGATCCAAACCATGGATACTATATGTCCATTAACCTGTGACCAGCTGCTTCCAGATATCCTGGAACTTTAATCTAGAGCCCAGAGCCTAATTGTTTTCTTTATTAACTCATCATCATGAAATCTTGGGTTCAAGTCCTGCAGCATGACTTGGCTCTGAGTGCTCCTTTCTGCTGTTGAGAACTGTTTTACATAAAGTTCAATTTGGATACAATACTATATTGTAATTCAGTCTCTAGTCAATGACTTCAAGCTGATTCCTGTAGGTTCACTTTAAACCAATGTGATATAGGCCTTCTCCAAACAATAATATTTATTGTAGTGATACAGTAAAAGACAGATATTATGGATGGCAACTTCTTTATTGTAGCTCACAATGTTTCTGGGCTGTTCCTTGCCCCTTCGTTAAGTGAAGGCAATAGTTAGAAACCTAAAATCCTTCCCAAGCTCCCCTCATTCTTTCTCACCCAGGGTTAAATATTCAGAAGCTAAATTCGGCAAATATGAAGTTCAATTTGGGTTTATTGTAATTCAGTGCCAAAAAGTCTCTAATTCAGCAAATAAACAGTTCACCGATAGAGTTAATTATGTATACAGCTGATCCAAGGACACTTGTATATTCATGAACTTCTTTAAAGAAGGCGAAAAAAAAAGTAATTACTTGTTTTACACATCCACTGAAAATGAATCTGACAATGAAAAAAAGATCTGAATCCCATTTAATACAAAAAATGTTGCCAACATTGAAAATTCACTTTGTTTATGAAGGGAATGGTGAGAAAGAAACTTTTTATTTTATAAATTTACAAATAAAATCCATCTTATTCTTCAATTCCGTTTTACTTATCAGAGTTCTAGTTTACCAGCACTTGGGTAGTATGTCAGCAGTCGATCAGCAGTGTCTTATCATTAAACTTGAACTTTCAGGCAAAATTTAATTTACACTAGATCAACATGGTTTTGTCCCTCTGGCCTTTCCCAAAATCCATAATACGAGTAATTAATTTTTTTTGGCTTAAAGTAAAAAATAAAAAATCCTATGGATTGATAAAAACTTTAAAATAGAGAACCCAAAAACACTTCAGGATCTTCCTACATGCACCTGACGCTGATGGAGTACAGAAATGGAAACCAACCTTAAAAACATTTTGATTAATTCCTAACCTTTTTAAATGTTTAATGCTGAGCAAATTGACTGAACCTTTTAGTAGAAGCCATTCAAGCACTGATGGCCGTGTTTAATTCCAGTACTCCAGAAAGTGATACAAGTCTGCACATCTACATCATGAAAGCTGGATACCGATATACTGCTATGAACTCTTTGAATGGCATTCTTGAAATTGGTATGATGAAAAATTTGTTAAAATAGACAAAAATGCTGCATGTTCATTGGCATCAAAACATTGCCTATGCAGAATAAAGAAGTTGTAAACCTATTCATGAATAGTGTCTTCATACTAGATACACCTATGTATACAAGCAAGTTTCCATGTACGATGCAGCTACTGCATGATTACATGAGTGCTGAAATAAGTTTCATATGCACACAAGTGCAAATCTAGCTGAATTTAGTTGAGGTGCATTGGGTTTAACACCGCTTTCAAGAGAATTTCATTTATACTGCTAGTATTATTGCAGGGAGAAAGCCTGCAAAGCCATGGTGGCTATGCATTGTAGTGAAACCTGCGAACATTGGCTGGAACTAGCAACCATGGGTAGTACTGCACTGAAATTCAGTGAGCGCTGCACCCAAACTCAACTGGATAAACACAGCACTTCTGTGATGATGTACAGCTTACTTACACACATACATTACACATTGATCACTCAACATTCAAGGTTCCCGCCAGGGGTACGGCAACTATGTCTGTGGTGGAGACTGTTCTACATGCAGTAAACCTTCTTGCATGTAGATCAGTTCTTTACCGCAGACCTGGCAGGTTCGAACCCTGGACCTCTTGATCTGAAGAAGAACGCGTTAACCACTGTGCTATCCCACCCCCGCAAATCTTGCTGGTGACTGTTTGATACTGATGAAGCTGTGTTGACAGGTGTTTCTGGTTAGTATATACAGCTGCTATACAATACATATGTTATAGGATATATAATAAATTTGATGCATGGCTGCATATATGGTGCCATATACGTATTATATGTGTATATGTACATATCATTTTTGCATCTATGTACAGTTACTGTATTTTATCTTCTGTGTCATTATTAAAGAATTGACATTGCCAAAACTTTAGCAAAGTTGTTACATTGATATACATTATAGCACTTATTTACCAATATTGAATCCAGCTCATAAAGCGTTGTGCTGATGCATCTGTGTAACAGGTGTCCTGGTTGATATACATAGATGGCTACATGAATAATGGTATCAGTGCTGGTCTATAACATACATATTTCCCTATGAATAATGAAGGTTGTACAGATCGCCCTGGTGTAAGGTCATGATTTATTTAATTTATTCTCAACAACACCCTGTGGAGTATTAAAAGGAAGCAGTCATTACAACAAGAGTAATTTTCCTTCAGTTATAAAACAAGTTCTCTATGTCCCTATATTCGAATTGACTAAGAAAATATCAAATGAAAATTATTTGAAATTGGAAATTATATAAATAATCCAACCTAAGTTGTTTGAGTGCAAAAGTTTAAAGTAGATTTCCCAAATATTCATTTGATATATTTCGAATATGTTAGATAATAAATCCACTCATAACCACCTGACAGATCGGAGATGTGGTTACCAGTAAGATGTGCTTCTGGGACTAGTCTGCCCCCTAGTGGCAAGTCTTGGAACTACTTAAGATGAATGGCCTGTCTCATTCATCATGTAGCGTTAGCTGCACGAGCCCTCAACTTGATAAACACAGCACTTAATTCTGTGATGATGTACAGTTATCTTACACACATACATTACACATTGATCACTCAACATTCAAGGTTCCCGGCTCGGCAACTGTGTCTGTGGTGGAGAACTGTTCTACATGCAGTAAGGTTTGGGTGCAATCCTACACTGAATTTCAGCGTAGTACCACTGATGGTTGGCTAGTTCCAGCTGTGCTCGCAGGTTTCACCGCAATGCATATAGCCACCATGGCAATAATACTTGCAGCAGTGATATAAGTGAAATACTCTTGAAATCCATGTTAAACCCGAACTCACCGCAGCTCCTAATATACAAGGTGTGGTATGGAGGTCAGGAGCTCAGTGTATGTATGGTCTGCAGCTGGTCAGGCAAGATGACTGAGAGCAGGACGGATATTGCCCTGTAATTACTGGTCCTACACACCCCACTGGGATGTAAACTGCTGATAATACTGTTTAATCAGGCTGAAATTTGGTGGCAGTGCCAGCACATAGAACATCAAGTCCCCTCATCAATCTTTAACTGACATCTAAGTAAGTTCGCTGCATCAAGTTCTAAAATCTCAGTGAGTCCACTTCATCATACACTACATAAGTCCACATTATCAACTCTAAACTGACATCTCGGTCAACTGCATCTGCCTTCTGCTTCATTACACTTTGCCATTCCACTCTCTCCCAGTCCTCAACCTCAACTTACCTCAACATTGAAGGTATCCTGGAATCTACACCAAATATGGAGCAGGATTGAGAAGAACTTAATCTAATGACAAAATTTTCACAAACATTATTTTAAAGCATAAAATCACCCGCATCGCTTAACAAGTCATAGAGGAAGTTACCCATTAAGCATGTTTTATATGTTTATCAACTCCCCAGGGCGTATATGTACAACTAGACAGTTATCAGTTCATATATTATTTATATAACCAATGAAATACCAATATACCATAAGTTGTCATCTCTCCAGACACCTAATGAGATGTAGGACAGACCAAGGTACACTTAGTCTGTCAAACTGTTTGATATACATGGCTAACCGGAGACCAATGTTTAGTCTAGAGGGCACGTTTAGAGTTGAGTATACTGGAGACCAATGTTTAGTCTAGGGGGCAGATTTAGAGTTGAGTCTACTGGAGACCAATGTATAGTCTAGAGGGCAGGTTTAGAGTTGAATCTACTGGAGACCAATGTATAGTCTAGAGGGCAGGTTTAGAGTTGAGTCTACTGGAGACCAATGTATAGTCTACAGGGCACGTTTAGAGTTGAGTCTACTGGAGACCAATGTATAGTCTAGAGGGCAGGTTTAGAGTTGAGTCTACTGGAGACCAATGTATAGTCTAGAGGGCACGTTTAGAGTTGAGTCTACTGGAGACCAATGTATAGTCTAGAGGGCAGGTTTAGAGTTGAGTCTACTGGAGACCAATGTTTAGTCTAGAGGGCAGGTTTAGAGTTGAGTCTACTGGAGACCAATGTATAGTCTAGAGGGCAGGTTTAGAGTTGAGTCTACTGGAAACCAATGTTTAGTCTAGAGAGCAGGTTTAGAGTTGAGTCTACTGGAGACCAATGTTTAGTCTAGGGAGCAGGTTTTGAGTTGAGTATACTGGAGACCAATGTATAGTCTAGGGAGCAGGTTGAGAGTTGAGTCTACTGGAGACCAATGTATAGTCTAGAGGGCAGGTTTAGAGTTGAGTCTACTGGAGACCAATGTTTAGTCTAGAGGGCAGGTTTAGAGTTGAGTCTACTGGAGACCAATGTATAGTCTAGAGGGCAGGTTTAGAGTTGAGTCTTCTGGAGACCAATGTTTAGTCTAGAGGGCAGGTTTAGAGTTGAGTCTACTGGAGACCAATGTATAGTCTAGAGGGCAGGTTTAGAGTTGAGTCTACTGGAGACCAATGTTTAGTCTAGAGGGCAGGTTTAGAGTTGAGTCAACTGGAGACCAATGTTTAGTCTAGAGGGCAGGTTTAGAGTTGAGTCTACTGGAGACCAATGTTTAGTCTAGAGATCAGGTTTAGAGTTGAGTCTACTGGAGACCAATGTTTAGTCTAGAGATCAGGTTTAGAGTTGAAACTACTACTCTGAAATTCCCATTTCTCAGAGACTTCTTTGCCATTTTAAATAAAATGGTCAATTTTTAAGAACAGATATTTTCCATGAGACTAAATGTCTGACTTATGTTGAAGGCCTTCCTCTTGATCAAAGCAGAATTAACAAGCCATCATTAAGGTAATTCATCCATGACCGCTGATTTAGACAAGAGCTCAGCATGTAGCTAAAACTCTTCCAAGGAAATACTCAATAGATCTGTTTAACAGCTAATAAGATTTTATAGACACACATATGAATGACAAGTTATTTCGTTGCTCAAGTTCTGTTTCCATGGCGATAGTTTTCTTTAAAGACCAAGGAGAAGAGAAAGATGATACCTCAGTGCTGATCAAGCACTGTCTCCGATATCGATTTCAATGTTTTGTCCCTATTGATCAGAGGCAAGTTTTCTCACTGCTTGTACATTCAAACATCCAGCCTCATCTATTGTGACTGTGTAAAGATTATACAGCTAGCGCACAGATTGTCGTGACATTAGGTTTTTGAAGAATGCTTTCAAGGGAACAAGCTGACTGAATAACAACAAGTTCTACTTATCCAACAACCTGCACTATACAGTTCTCATTCTTTCTCAGGTGATTTCTGTTTAAATTCTGAAATTATGCCAGGTAAATACAGACAGACCAAACAAGTTTTGTTGTTTTTTGCATTTTGTTCCATGTTTCTCAAGATTTTGTGAAAATGTTCAATATTTACAAATGTACTTTGTAAACATAGTTCAATGGGACACCATCCAACTTAAAACTGCAATCAAACCTAGGTGGGATTTGAACCACAGACCTCTTTGAAACCTGGTTAAATTCAACTTAAATTTCCCATCTGGCCTCTCAGATGTTTGATAACTAACTGCCTGCATCTTGAGGAACCGGTCAAATTTGGAGAAGGGCTAAAGTTGAATTTTCAAACCACAAGCCCAACTCCCAAAGACCATTACTAGAAGTTCATCCGCTGTACTGGTGAGGGATTCTGATATAAGTGAAATTAATGACATGGCCATTCTTAATACTGTCAGTCATATACAGCACTAAGAATTATCTTGCTAGCCCTCTGAGAGACTTAAAGTTAGTCTATTGGCGGGAGAGGATTGGGAAAGGGGGAGGGGGGGGGGGGGGGGGGTGCTATATCACAGATATATTGCAAGCTATTGGAGAGACAGAAAGTATCAGTACACGGAGAAGATACAAGAACCTCCACTTCTCGCTGCATATACCATGATACACTATCTACCTCTGTCGAGGTCTTGGTGACTGAGTGGATAAGCTGTTGGGATTGTCAGTGCTGGCAACTGGTGCCTAGGGATTTGCAAGGGACTTGCCCTAAATAGATACAAGAACTTTGCAGAAAGTGTGATCTCAAATATAACAAAGTTACAGATTGTGTTGAAAACATGTCAACATTGAACACAACTGCAGGCATTTTCAAGATGAACTTGAAGATGAAAATATTTGTTTATATTATACTGTAGTTGCTGCATCCCATGCAGGATTCAACATAAATCTCGATCTTGATCAAAGACAAAAACCCAATACGCTGCATACCCCAACCCTCAAGACTGTAAGCCAATATCAATGCCTACCACTTAGGTTTCTCCTCAGAAATCTATCTCAGTCATGTTACCACTTGTATCCTAATTCATCTGCACAGAAACAATAGCGAAGAAGTTAGACAAATACAAGTTGATAGCTGTTGAAATCAATGAACAAACCACGAGCTTTGTCTGCTCATTAGACAGCCATTGATTGGTTCACGCTCATCCGCGTGTACATACCCCGCTTATCTCGTTCTCCTGTTGTCGACATTGATCTCCTCTTGTCATTGTGTGTTGTCTGCCTGCGGACCACATCATGTTCAACCATTATCCACTTCCATTAACTACTGATTCTATCAATTAGCAAATAATCTTCCCAAGTAAACACATTTTCCCATTCACAGCATTCTGTAATTTATACATACTCAATACAAGAGTTAAAAACATCCCCAATTTTCAATATTTATATATGTATTCAGTACATATTTGATAGTTGAGTCTTATAATAGTTAAAAATTTAATTTTGGAGTATGCATTTTTTGTCAATTTATATATTGTAGTGATGTCGAGTAGTTTATTGCTTACTCCCCCCTTTTGGCTGTACATGTTATACCAATTTATCAGGACAGCAGAGGAAATAAAGGTACTCGTATCACAATGTATTTGTCAACTTTCTCTATGGTTGTGCGTAAGGCTGTGCAATATTATTGCAATACCAATATATTGCAATACAGAGTTGTGCAATACACGTATTGCAATACGATTTTCATATCGCCATATATTGCACCAACAAATATTAAGTCAAATTTATTCATTTATCTTGTAAAATACACATTTACTGGCTTAACTTGTATTAAAAAATATATTTTGAAGTTCTAGAATGTATGTTGGACTGTATTACACATTATCTGAAAATCATTTTATCAAATGTGTCATGTTTAAACTGCAAAAAGAAGTATAAAAGTTGAATGTAGAGTTCATTTAGCATGTTGTAATATCATTGGCACTAGTTAAAATGGTGTCTAGAGAAATACATTGTCAGGCGATCTTGCAATATATTGTGGTACGTATTGCTTTGACAATTTAACAAAGAATATAGCACGAATTCAAAAATAAAAATGATCTTCGATGATAGATTATTTGTTACTCTGTGGCTATGCTATCAATATATATGTTTCATTATCTAAAAGTTGTAAAATTACTAAATATATAGAGGATATTTTACATTTCTCGTCGAATACCATGTATATCTCATCGAGTGAAGTAGAAATGTATATTTTCACGAGTGGCGCAGCCACGAGTGTAAGTATATTATTTCTTCTTCACGAGATGAGATACACATGGTATGTGACGTGACATGTCAAATGTTCTATTTATTAGATTTAACAAACCATGCATAGTTGGTAAATGACGTTCATTTTATAAACGGAGCCTCCGAGATCGCCTTCCTTTCCAAGGCCATCCTATGAGGTCATCCTATTGTTACGATGACGTCATGCTATCGAAAGTGTTCTTTCATGCAGTAGAATAACATGTTATTTCACTCAGTGAAAATACGGATTTTATTTTAACCGATAAATGCCGTATTTCACCACTGAAAATCAAATAAAATGCCTTATTCTCACTTCATTTCATGTGTTGCACAAAAACAAAATTATTAGGATACTTCGTTAGAATCTTCCTTAGAAGTCAAATCAGCTAGTAATATCCTTATTTCCTGGTGATCAATACAAGAGTCTACCATATTCATGAATCTCCCTGCAAAATATGGCTACAGGCTACCACAGCAGGTTCCACAGCTGTTTATCTTGAGTTTACATGGATAAATCATCAAGATCAATATTGGGAGAAGAACTTATAAGATGAGCTTGATGATACTCGAAGGTTTGGGCAGTGATGGTTAAGTACACTAATTCCCCTTCATATGACTGTCGTGCCTGACGACTTATCACCACTCATCACCACTCGCTATTTCCCTGCAGGCTCCTTCAGAGATGGAGAAGAATATTGCCTGATGTCAATATCCTCTGGATCTTGTACAGCATGCTGGGTAATACCAGTGCATGCTGGGTAACGTGTTAGTATGATTACGGACCAGAACAAACAATAACAGTGACGGGGACCTCAGTCCAGTTCCCCTGCTAATCTTGCTTCAGCAGCTAATGAGGCATCTGACTGTAAATCTACTCTCCTACTAGCGGTTCACCAACCCACTTTATTCAGTCAATGTTTGTACGAGAGCATCTCTCAGGTTTTACCCTGTCTGTCGGCATTGGGTGGCTAGGGGACGTGACCGGTGGTCTAGTATGATAGTGTCAATCTTGACCAATGCCTTACTCTAAAATCATTTGAAAATTATTTGATTTAGAAAGAAGTCAAGTTATTAATGTCTAAATATCAATGTTCCGTATTATCTCCAATAGACGCCAGGTCTCGAATAAATGCCGGGGGTATGACCCTTTGAAAGAAATAGATGCAGGCTCAGATGAGCAAAGTTTAAGAAAAAAACTGTAATGTTTTTTATGTTCACGCATGGCTCTTAAAGAATATATTGTTCCCGTTCAATAATGAATAAGTATGCACTAAAACAAATTTATTTAAGAACTTTTGTCATCATTGCACTTCTATATATGAAGTTTGTAAGTTGGATGATTTATATTGCCAAATATTTAATAAACGCCGGTCTCGAATAGATGGCGGGACCGAAGGAGGTCTGAAAATATAGATGCTGGGGTGTGCATTGGAGGAAATAGGATATAAGCAAAATCATATTAGGCATTGAATGATTTGGACTAATGAACTAAGAGTACGTTGAATGAAACCATAGCATTAAATCTGAACCTAACTGCAGGTGAAACAGCTCTTGACAACAGAAAAGATGCTGATGGAGTCAATGGCAGACCTCTTCATTCTTATCTGAGTGTAAGTACTAAATATATGATTATGGTTCTAAGACCAAATTACCATGGTGTCAGGATAAATAATATCAATACTCTGTTTCATTCTCACCCTGGAGAACAGAATACAATGGAAGCAAAATACAAGCTTATCAATATAATTATATTGTTATTGAATATGATATGAATAATATATATCAATTAATGAGGATGTGAGTATATTATAATCAACAGCCCATAAATAATTCTGATATAGCCCTGTTTACAGCTGTATGAACCCAATATGAGATGGTGGGTGTTTATCTCCTTACAACAATCAGCTGATCTGTCCATGCTGACGTCTCATATTACAAGAGGTCATCAACACATTCCTGTATGTAAATGCATTCACTCCTGGGATGCCTGACAATTAGTTGGCTCATCTCGCCGGCTTCAGACAGTTGGGGTGAAGTGCTGGGGACATCTATACAATCATTACAGGGCATCCTAGACTCAAGCAGCAGCCTATATACATGGGAATATATGTACATGAGATTAATTAAAGTAATGAATGAAGATGAGATTGATTGAACATTCAAGAACATTCTATTACTATCATGATGAAAATGTCAAGGAGAGGCCACATGTCGATAATCAAGAGGCTGAAGACTAAGGTGGATCTGTATCAACCACTGGACTTCCAGTAGGAGTGACATGCTGCAATCAAACTGTCACTGAATACACAGGACTCTTACAATCAAGGCAAATACACTTAGTATGCCAATAAACTAACATTGAACCAGATCGACCCAACTTGAGGCAGATATATATTAACCAGAGGGTTATTCCAGAGAACATAAATTAAAGTCTTTGGTTTTTTCATTTGGCATGAAAACAAAGGACATGATCAAAATGTCTTTGCATGCATAGAACCTTTATACAATCAAGACAGAGCTGCCTAGTTAAAATTATTAAGCCAATAAAGAAAATGTTGAACCGGAGGTCTTTTGATCTACATCAACCACTAGACATTGTCTTTGACATGAAAACAAAGGACATGATTAAAATGTCTTTGAATACAAGGAACCTTCTTACAATCAAAGCAAAGCCATAAACACATGCAAATTGATAAAATGCTGAGCCCTGAGGAATCATGGGACAGGACATACTCAGGGTAGAGAGATACATGGCAGAGTTTAATGAAGGGTGAGTGGTGGCATTTAGTCAACACAGGAGGAATCATGGGACAGGATCTACTCAGGGTAGAGAGGTACATGCTAGAGTTTAATGAAGGGTAAGTGGTGGCATTTAGTCAACACAGGAGGAAGATATGTTATGAATCGTTTAACACAGAACAGCTCTTACCACTCAAAGTGTTGAATTCATTAGCGCCAAACCATTCTGATAAGTCAATTACCAGGAATCATTCAGAATTGTTCACTGACTGAAGAACTTAACCAGTGAAGTGCTGAGAGTACTAACACTATCTTCTAGACATGGCACTTGTATTTTGGCCAACCAAAAATACGAAATATGCTGGAACATCTCTTTGGCAATACTGTGATGGAACCGTTAATTATCTTAGTGCAGCATAAATGAAATGCTAATTGTTCCATCTAGCCTCATAATGACACTGTATAACTGTTTTGACTTTGAAGGATAAGAACTCTTTCTTGATGGAAGTTTATCATCAGAATTTTAGCCATAACATATTTGTTTTAGCCCATAATGCTGAACCCTTGGCTAGACAGCAGCAACTCCCTTCTTTTAGTTTCTAATGATTCTCTCAAACCAACAACATGCTGTCAATCATAACTTGATATAAATTAATTTATTTTATCTTAGATGTTACAATAACACTGTGCCTTTTTGTTCCTTGGAGAGTGAACTTTGCATACCAATAAGTTAAGATTTTGAGTTTTTATTAGTACATTAATTACTTGAAAAGCATATTCCTCTTCTTATTTTGTGAACCTTATAGATAATAACTAGCTTACAATGCTCAGTATTTTAAGTCTTCAAAGACATTAACTTCTTTACAGTGTCTCTGGGTTACTTCTTGCCCTTTTTCTCAGGTGGATGAAAAAATCAAAGAGCTTTTTATCCATAAGATGTCTTTTGTAAAGTTCAATATGTATTGCTTTACTTTGTTTTTATTTTTGAAACCTTGTCATATTTATTTTCAAAGTTTTATTTCAGAGACTAGAAGTGACTTGTGCACCTAGTACAGAAGCACTCCATGCAAAAACCACCAGGGAAAACTTTTATACTTGATCTGTAAAGTGTCTTTGAAGATACAAAGATGAAGATTTACGTAAATATCTTGGACAGTTATTTCCTCGTTAGTGGCGTCTTCTCGTACATTCAGCGTCCGACTTCCTCTTGAACTCGACAAACTCACTCCATAATCAATAGGAACTGAATGGTACGAACCCATGTATTATCAAGGTAAATATTTGTCTACCATAGACCTACATGGCAACTAGACTGTGCAGACTTGTGAGAGATGACTTCAAGGGGATACTATAGTAGGCTTATCAGAGGAAAATATCAAACAAATGTGCACGGACAGATCCAGGATTTTTTTTTGGGGGGGGGGGGGGGGGGGGGGGTGCATTCCATTAAGGGTTTATGAAGGCATACCTGCACCTGAAAATGAAAATCATTTTCATGCTCTGTAATGTTGTTAATAAAAATGTCCTTTTTACACCCGAGTTTAGATTCACAAACCTCTCTTACTGCTAAAAAAGTCATAAGGCAGTATAATTTGGAAAATTTTGTTTGAAAAATATTTGACCCAATTAATTTCAAAGATATATATATATCATATATATCTGTGCAATCAAAGAATAATCAAACATAACCTATGTTTAGCAAGCCAGTGCCCAATAATCGTTTAATTTCCTTTATTAACCGTCATGCACCAATGAAATGACCAGGTAGAGTTCTGTTGACCATTCCCATCATATACATGTGTGTCCAACTGACCCTGTAAACTGTCAAGGTCCTCCATTACTTGATGCTCATGCAAAACCCTCGTCAGTCAAGATTGATGACAGTCGTACAGAGCAGGCCAACAATGGATGGTATTAACGGATCTGATGAAGGAAAGACAAGGTCGTAGAAACACAGGAGACTGCTATACAGAGTTATCCTGGTCTGTTGTCAGACAACCCAGACAACTACAACATGTCAATCACATGTACATTGCAGAGGTCAGCCCTGGATACTTCTACTGTCTGATTGTGAAGACTCTTTTAGTCTTACACTCAGATTCTGAAAACAGTATTTATTCATAAAATATCACCATTTCATCAAATATTTAAAAGGATCCTATGAGAAATGGGATTTTCAGAAAACAATCTGAAGCCCCTTTCAATTTTTTTCAGAATCTAAGTGTTAGACTAAATCTTTTTCAAGATGTTCAACTTGTATAATACTATTATTTTACCGTAAATAGTCAGGATAGATTACTTTTTTAAAACAGATTTGAAACATTGTATAGGACGTACCCTCTGAGGAGGGAGGATATTAAAATAACATAACAAGCTCAAGATGGAAACTTGCCCTAAAAAGAGTCTCCTGTTGGGAGTCAACTATGAACCAGATGACTATGAGAAAGTCGTCTGATGTGATATCACAGGGGCTATGTATTGAAGTGAAACCTGCAAGTATATGTTAGAAACAAACAATGTTTTAATAGATTATTTATTTATTGCACAAACACCTCATAAAGGCAGAGTACAGAACTAAAGCTAGGATAACAATATTAACATTGGCATAATATAATGGTGAATAGGAAGAAATAGTATAGTTATACAGTATATAATATAATAATAATATGTATATGTAGCATTAAATACATATCACTAAACATGCATTGAACGAGATGGTTTAAAACACTGCCATACCAAGACACCTAATTCCATTACCTCACACCAAACCTTTCCAATGGTTATTTCTTTCATAAGTGGACCAATGGGTGGCTAATATACTGAGTTATACACTGCTGGTTTATCAAGTACCTATGAAGAATATTCCCCATGATTAATTCAAGTGATGATAATAATGAGAAGGGGAACTGAACACACAACCCTTGGTGAACCTAGACGACAATGAGCAGGTTGTCTGTCATCTGGACCCGAGAGCAGAATATTCAACTACCGACCAGCCCAGTCTAGAAAATTATAGCAAGTCTAGATGCCTCAGCTCAGAAATCAAGGCATCTTTAGGGGCTCCATTTTTCATAACTGTTTGAATTGTTTGTCGACGGTAATTGTTGTTTTTTAAAACAAAAACTTATTTCTGAGACTAAAAGTAAGTCCACCGAGCAGGCTGAGCAGGCACCTGTTTCTTCATGTGGAGATGATGTGCCTATGAATAAAGATAACCTTGCAGCTTTCATAGCAGTAATTTTGTCAATCATAGAAAAAGGCATGTGGATGTGAAAAACATTCAAATTTAGCGGAAATCAATAAAAACTTGGCAATGCATCATGATATTGATTAGTTCCTCCCTGGCTCAGGGGTGATCAACACAGAGGTTGTTTTTAATCTTAAGATTTGGTAACCTTGGAAATGGTGTACATAAGTACCAAAAAGACGTAACGAACATACACCAAACTGAAGGGCTGCCAATAGGCCCCAAGACTCCTTTAGGAACACGACTGTGAATTGATTCAATTTCACATTCTCAGCCCAAATGTCTTATCTAAATTAAATCTATTAAAGGCTGCATTCCCCATAACAAAATGATCCACTGGGAGATCCTATTTTCAAATCTAGCGAGCTAATGTACAACAAATCTGATAGGATGCACAAGAGACAGTCAAGTGGTATTCCTAGCAATTTGAAGTCCTGGAGGTATACACTAGACATACACTTGAGGTTGCCAACACTAGACATACACTTGAGGTTGCTAACCATAGGTACTCACATATTAACGGTACAGTATTGATGGCATACAGCAGAAATTGCTCAACTACACTGGCAGCATGGTATTGATGGCATATATAGGCATATAGCAGAATTCACTCATCCACAAACATTCACAATGTGGCAGCAAAGTATCAAAAACACAGACATAAAGTCAAATTTGATCTAAAAATACTCAAAACTGGTCATGACAAAACCTGAATTTGCCAATCAACAAATACTCACGACCTTGGAACAAATAATAATTGGTGAATGGACAGGGAGAGATAACATTGAGTTTTCTAATGAAAAATACTCACAAAACTGGTGGCATGATGTCCCGATTGAATGAGTAAATATTTGGCAGTGGCTGCATGGGCAAAAAATAAGTATCCAAAGGTGGATCTCACGAACAATTCAGGATGTGGGTTCACAATGAGTTCACGACATTGGTTTACAATGAGTTCCTGTTTTCAGAAACAGTAAATTTTACACAGAATTCATCTTGGTTCACAATGAATTCATGACATCGGATAACAATGAATTCACGTCACAAAGCAATGAATTCATTTTGGATGGCAATGAATTCATCTCGGTTCACAGCAGTTTCATCTTGTCAGTTCTTAGTTACAGAACTCGTCTGATGAAAAAACATTTAACTATTCACTCATGTTGTCAGAAATGAGTGAAAGAGAAGAATGGAACACTTTTGTGGGTTCACAGCAGAACCACAATGTCAGATTTCAAAGATCCACAATGTCAGATCTCGCCAGACTCATGAAGCAGCCAGTCAGGCAATGGTGGTTCCAGCTGTGATCACAGCATTCCTCCAGTGTCACCCAGTATGCACAGCTATGCTGCTCTCTGTCTGTCTCTCTCAGGTTTTGCTCCTGTGTGCATCCCCATCACTACTCAGCATTGATTTCCAGCCCTCCATTTGTTCATTGACCACAGCCTCCTTCCCCGACCACTTGCTCCATTCACAAGGGGAGATGTAAACAATCTCCACTGGCGCTGGAAATTTCACCTCTCCACAACAGCATCAATTTGACATCTCGGCTCTCCACAACAACGGCAATTTGAAGTATCGGCTCTCCACAATGGCATCAATTTGAAGTCTCAATTCTCCAAAACAGCATCAATTTGAAGTCTCAACCCTGCACAACAGCATCAATTTGAAGTTTCAGCCCTCCACAACAGCATCAATTTGAAGTCTCAACCCTGCACAACAGCATCAATTTGAAATTTCAGCCCTCCACAACAGCATCAATTTGAAGTCTCAACCCTGCACAACAATATCAATTTGAAGTTTCAACCCTCCACCACAGCATCAATTTGAATTCTCAACCCTGCACAACAGCATCAATTTTAAGTCTCAACCCATCACAACAATATCAATTTGAAGTTTCAACCCTCCACAACAGCATCAATTTGAATTCTCAACCCTGCACAACAGCATCAATTTGTAGTCTCAACCCTGCACAACAGCATCAATTTGAAGTCTCACCTCTCCACAATTATCTAAGCTTCAATTTTCCATGACAATGGTGAGGAATGATACTGTATGAATTGTGAAATATCTTGGATGCAATAAACTAGAGTGATGGATCCTTCCCATTGCTGTGTACAAAATAAGAGCCTTTCATACAGTCTAGGACCTTATGGAGCAAGTCTAGATAAACTGAATATGGAACTGAAAGTATTAAAAATATATAATCATAAGGAAGGTAAAGTAATCTTTAAAATTCCATAGACAGAATTTTAATCCAGGTCCTCGTCCTGAGATAAATACAAGGACCAATATAATTTCGAATCTTCACTATAGCATTGATCTAACATGACAATTGTGAATGAGTCTGGATGAAGGCAGATATTGCATGAATCTGTAGAAGTAGAGTGTATCTTTGATGCATGTAGTACAGGGTGATGGGTCCTCCCCTGTAACATTAATACAAGGATCAAAATATGCTCTTGACTCTAAACGTCTCGAGTCCAAACAAAAGTACTATTAATCTAACATGACAACTGTGAATGAGCCTGGGTGATGCAGATATTTTATGAATTGGTAGAAGGAAAGTGGAGGTTGCTGGATGCTTACAAGCATTACAGAGTGATGGGTTCTGTATGATGGGTCCCTGTACGATCAATACACGGAGAAATAGTCTGTGCTGACCTGTCCTTGGGTCTCCCTATTCATTCTCTCTGTCAGCGATATATAGAAATTGTGATCATTAATGAATTAATGCATTCACACTTCTCACCATCAGTGATATACAAAAATTGTGTTCATTAATGAATTACGTATTCACACTTCTCACTACCAGAGATATATGATATTGTGATCATTAATGAATTAATGCATTCACACTTCTCACCATCAGTGATATATAGAAATTGTGTTTATTAATGAACTAATGCATTTACACTTCTCACCATCAGTGATATATAGGAATTGTGTTTATTAACAGTTTTACACATTAACACTTCTCACCATCAGCTATATATTGAAAGTTTTCATCAATTAATTTACATATTCACACTTCTCACTGTGTCAGTGATATATGGAAACAGTGTTCACTAATGAATAAATGCATTCTCACTTCTCACTACCAGCGATATATAGAAATTGTGTTCATTGACAGTTGTACACATTCACACATCTCACCATCAGCGATGGAAATTGTGTTCATTAATGAAATCAACTGTGATATTTCAATATTTTGTTATTGAAATGAATTCATTCATAAATTCATGATAAAAAACAACTCTAATAACCGCAAATTACATAACAGAAATGAAGAATGCATTGATTTATTTTCCCTCACACCTCACTCTATTCTTTCATTGATTTTTCCTCCCGCCTTTAGCAATATCGTTGCGTAGAAAAAGCTTATGTAATTATTTTTTCCTGAGAAGGTACATACAAGGAGGCTAGGACCACGGCCATGCATTATGTGGTATCCCTGGAGCAGCAGCCAGTGTCAAACCCTCAGCATCACTCCATAAACTAGCTACCAGTGGAATATTCTTAAGGATGAAATTATGTCAAAATCGATGAAATCGTCTCAGGAAAATCTAATTTTCCTCGTCAAATCTGATTTGATTCCATCTCTGATTGAGGCTGTTATTGTGAGTGCCTGGGTTATTCAAACATTTCTACAAACTCCTGCTATGATATCATCTGTAGGAATATTTTTCATCAGTATTATACTGTGATATGACATTTGGAAACATGAACTTCAATAAACCAATGTAAATGTTTGCTCTTTAGAAATAAATATAAATATTTAATATCATTCTTTAATTGCCTTCAAAATGTTTAAGCGATGAAGATCTTAATTATGTACTGGTAGGAAATTTTTATGGATATACAACATGTTTTTTGACATAGCTTTAATGTTGTTATCAAGCAAATGAAAATCACTTGCTTGCATAACAAAATTTGAAATGTGTCAAAAGGTCACCTTCCTGGAATAAAGAAGTTGTATCCAGAATGAGTGAATTTATCACAGTTAGTATGAATCGAACATCCACATCCTCAATGTATTGTCAGGAATAAATCTCTCAGTGTAATCCCTCCAAGAGTGAACACAGTGCTACATCCTTACCAAGAGGTTTATCTGCTCCATTCACCAGGAAATATACAACTAATGGTGCAGTTTAAGCGCTGACCGAGGGATGAGGTGTTTGGGGTTAAACTTTGCTTTCATGGACTATACTGGAGCCAGTGGCGGATCCCCCCCTCTTTTTGCATGGGCGGGTATGGGAAAAAACATTTTGGACCCCAACCCCCTTTTCAATTGGTGGACCCCCCCTTTCAAAATTCCTGGATCCGCCACTGAGAGCAGTAACCATTGTTTCAGGAAGAAACAATGTCGCTTTGTTTTACTATGAAACTTTCCAGTATCAGGAACAGAGAATTAATGTTATGGTCTGTGGTTGGAACAATCATGAATGAACCAAGAGAAAAATAAACTCAACAAGTACAGATGCAACTGGAACATTGAAATGGCCGCTCGAAGGAAGTGCAAGTGGTGTAAGACTGATCGATGTAGCGATACCTCAACACTCAAGTAGAGTTTTAAATTTGGTACAATGATGGAATGCTTAACCATCTTGCTGTCCGAATACTCTCAAATTCTCATGAGACCTACAAATCTACCACTATCGCTTAATATGTCTCACCATTTTCTTCCAATAAGGATAACTGTTTTCTATGGATATGGCTTTAATAATATTCGGTTGTGTAATGAGTTGTTTTACCCATTAAGGTAGCAATTCATTCTATAAATTTTAATAATAAATGGTGAATTTGAGAACAAATTACATGCAAAAATGTGCTACGGCACCATTAAAGTGTTGGACTAAAACTAAGTGAATGTGTAAAGGCACCGGTATGTGAATCTGTCCCACACAGGAGCACATGAGTATATCCGTCACAGCCATATCTGTAAGATTCCAGTGAGTCAGACACCTAGGAATGGTTTAATTGGCATCCATTAATACAACAGGTAAAGGATTAAATTGTATAGAAGAAATGTGCTCATGATGGCCTAATTACAAGACAAATGAGAGCAGATATTCGCTCCTCAAGCGTTGACATGTTTCCTGTCACAGGAAGTCTCTGTCAGCCAGACGAGATTATAGGGAGCACCTGTCATCAATGAAGACGGAAGCCAGCTAAACACTGATTGGTCAGTTGGCTGTCTGCATCACAGACTGGTGACACAGTGCCTGCTGAAGAAACTAGAGCAGTACCTGGCCATTGTTTCAACATGAACACGCAATATAACAACCTCTATTTCTTGTCTGTCATCTAGATCTTAACCTATATTGAAAAGATCTAGTCTAAGATAAATTGTATAATCATTTGTTTCCTTCAAATGTGAAAGAAGGGATTTTCAGGGCTCTTTTAAAAATTTTCACTAGATTTTAAATATAACTTATAACATCAACTCTTTTAATATGTAATGTTTAAACATACTTTGATTCGATTTAACATAATCGATTGTAGACTCATTTTAATCTTATTCTGTAGCATTCCATCAATAACATTGTTCGCCTAACAGGGATGACAATTGATGTTTATGACATATATTTCTTCTTCCAGTTATAGTAGTATATCCTTCATATACACACATGCATATTAATCTTTGGAAATAACTTAAATGTTTACTTTTTCTTTAAAAATCAGTGACACAAATAAATACATAATCAAAGATATTAACATTATAAAATTGTAAAAAACATTAGAATCATCTATCATAGGGCAGGGATCGAGGCGGCCATATTGGATTTATCGGATCAATAAATGTTCATCACATCAAGTTGATGTTGACTGCATCAATTTTCCTTGTAAAAAAGTTGCTTTAGCGTCAGCTGAACAGTAGGGGTCCTAGTCTCCGAATTAATCTATCTCACATGATGGTTAATTTCTCTGTTAGCCTACCTAACATGATTGAATATAAGAAAAAAATTAGGGGGGTCAAAGAGGGTGGGCAGACTTATATTCTATGTCTGTATTTTCAAACTGAAATTTCAGAGGGTATCGTATATACCAGCACAAAAAACACACAAATCCCTGAGAAAAAATATATACTGAAATTTTACTTTTTTTTGTTATTTAACATAAATAAAAGGTCACTTAGAAATATCCTTAATATTGGAGATATTATCGGGTTTTTTTTTAACATTTAAAAAAATAAAACGTATCCTTCATTTTTAGTCTGATTGAATGTTTTGGGCAATAAAGATACCATATCAACATCACACGACCAAGCTTTTATAGCACCCCCTACTAGAAAATTTGAGTACATATAACTCCTCCAAAACTTTCCATTTGCCATTCGTGAAGCAGGTGATACATTAGTAATTCAGAACCCTTAATTCTTTGAGAGCCTAGGCAAGTCTACAACAAGACAACAATATAGAGATCTCAGATCAGATTACATTTTACATTTAAAATGTTTTAATTTTTTTATTACTGAAAATATATCTAAAATTTAAACATTTGTCTAGTTTATCATTGAGAAATTCTATTATATATTATATTATTATAATATATTCATTCATTAAAGATGGCCAGAGCATGGATATTGACAGATACATCATTCCTGCAGATGGCAGCCTGGTAGAGCTGTATGAAGTCGAACAAATAGACTCTGAAGAAAATGTTAAAAAGGAGCCTCTGAAAATCCCATTTTCATAGTCTCCTTTTCAATTTTAATAAAATAATGCTGTTTTACGAATAAATACTTTTTTCAACGTCGAGTGTGTAAGGCTAAGCTGTATGCAGCCATGTCCAACACCGAGCATCAAAACCGGGCAACAAGCACCGACCACGAAGCACCAACATGATGCACCGACCACTAAGCACCGAACACGAAGCAGCCAGACGTGGAACAGTCTCTTGAGGCAATGTGCGGACTTCGAACTGACTCAAGTGTCATCAGAAACAGATGAAGCAAACAAAGTTCAGTGATAGGTTAACCAAAATCAAATAACATGCAGCATCATGTTCTTCTTTGGTGCAGCTCCTGGGCAGATTATGCTTGATTTCTTTACATTTCTAAAAGCATATGGCAATTTAAAAAAATTAATTAGAAGACAGTTCTTCCTACGCTGATTATAAAGAAAGAAACGTATCCTTCATTTTTAGTCTGATTGAATGTTTTGGGCAATAAAGATACCATATCAACATCACACGACCAAGCTTTTATAGCACCCCCTACTAGAAAATTTGAGTACATATAACTCCTCCAAAACTTTCCATTTGCCATTCGTGAAGCAGGTGATACATTAGTAATTCAGAACCCTTAATTCTTTGAGAGCCTAGGCAAGTCTACAACAAGACAACAATATAGAGATCTCAGATCAGATTACATTTTACATTTAAAATGTTTTAATTTTTTTATTACTGAAAATATATCTAAAATTTAAACATTTGTCTAGTTTATCATTGAGAAATTCTATTATATATTATATTATTATAATATATTCATTCATTAAAGATGGCCAGAGCATGGATATTGACAGATACATCATTCCTGCAGATGGCAGCCTGGTAGAGCTGTATGAAGTCGAACAAATAGACTCTGAAGAAAATGTTAAAAAGGAGCCTCTGAAAATCCCATTTTCATAGTCTCCTTTTCAATTTTAATAAAATAATGCTGTTTTACGAATAAATACTTTTTTCAACGTCGAGTGTGTAAGGCTAAGCTGTATGCAGCCATGTCCAACACCGAGCATCAAAACCGGGCAACAAGCACCGACCACGAAGCACCAACATGATGCACCGACCACTAAGCACCGAACACGAAGCAGCCAGACGTGGAACAGTCTCTTGAGGCAATGTGCGGACTTCGAACTGACTCAAGTGTCATCAGAAACAGATGAAGCAAACAAAGTTCAGTGATAGGTTAACCAAAATCAAATAACATGCAGCATCATGTTCTTCTTTGGTGCAGCTCCTGGGCAGATTATGCTTGATTTCTTTACATTTCTAAAAGCATATGGCAATTTAAAAAAATTAATTAGAAGACAGTTCTTCCTACGCTGATTATAAAGAAAGAAACGTATCCTTCATTTTTAGTCTGATTGAATGTTTTGGGCAATAAAGATACCATATCAACATCACACGACCAAGCTTTTATAGCACCCCCTACTAGAAAATTTGAGTACATATAACTCCTCCAAAACTTTCCATTTGCCATTCGTGAAGCAGGTGATACATTAGTAATTCAGAACCCTTAATTCTTTGAGAGCCTAGGCAAGTCTACAACAAGACAACAATATAGAGATCTCAGATCAGATTACATTTTACATTTAAAATGTTTTAATTTTTTTATTACTGAAAATATATCTAAAATTTAAACATTTGTCTAGTTTATCATTGAGAAATTCTATTATATATTATATTATTATAATATATTCATTCATTAAAGATGGCCAGAGCATGGATATTGACAGATACATCATTCCTGCAGATGGCAGCCTGGTAGAGCTGTATGAAGTCGAACAAATAGACTCTGAAGAAAATGTTAAAAAGGAGCCTCTGAAAATCCCATTTTCATAGTCTCCTTTTCAATTTTAATAAAATAATGCTGTTTTACGAATAAATACTTTTTTCAACGTCGAGTGTGTAAGGCTAAGCTGTATGCAGCCATGTCCAACACCGAGCATCAAAACCGGGCAACAAGCACCGACCACGAAGCACCAACATGATGCACCGACCACTAAGCACCGAACACGAAGCAGCCAGACGTGGAACAGTCTCTTGAGGCAATGTGCGGACTTCGAACTGACTCAAGTGTCATCAGAAACAGATGAAGCAAACAAAGTTCAGTGATAGGTTAACCAAAATCAAATAACATGCAGCATCATGTTCTTCTTTGGTGCAGCTCCTGGGCAGATTATGCTTGATTTCTTTACATTTCTAAAAGCATATGGCAATTTAAAAAAATTAATTAGAAGACAGTTCTTCCTACGCTGATTATAAAGAAAGAAATATCATTTATAGATATTGATTTCTATTTCACAATTTTTTTTATATTGGATATAACTTTTTTATTTATTCTTTTATTTTATTTGGTTTTAATTCAAGGTAATTGAAAAATTACAAAGATAATCAGAAGAAATTTTCATCATAAATTGACATGAAGAAAAACAATGAAATATTTCATTTTCATTTGAAAATGTTATTTTTTTAAATTATTAAATTTTGAATATAAAGATATAATGTCACATGTTTAATTCATGAAAGTAATTTGTGAGCACACTTCCTTCATTTATAAGAGACATAATCATGTAAAGAGGAGAATTCAACATTCATTAAACTAATAATATCACCCTACTCAAACTCCACTCTATTCATACTTTCCACTTGACATTTCAACTGAAGATAACTAATATAATTTTTCTTTGGAACACTTTTAAAGAACACTTACTGTGCCATTAGTTTGAATGAAAAGTTAACACTGAATATATGAAAGCAAAAATTGTAGTGAAAAAACCAGGGAAATATATAGCTTTGGAAATAGTTAAATCTACAGAGGTCCATGCATCTTTTGTTATAGCATATTTGCTCAAGATATCATGACTTCCAGTTATCCATCTGTTTATACCCCTTACTTCTATTACGCCAGAAATGACTAGAAATAATTACAGTCATTACATTTCTGTACGTTGCGTAGATTTGTATTTCGAATAGTACATTCTGGTTCCATATGTGTTAATGACCTAACCTTGTCTACAGTAGACTTTAGGTTTTAACGCAGCTTTCAAAAAGTATTCCACTTATACACGGTTGCTACTATTATTGCAAGGAAAAAGCCCTCAATGTTTTGGAGGCTATGAATTGCGGTGAACCTGCGAGCACAAGCTGGAACTAGCAACCGTGGGTGCTACTGACTGAAATTCAGTGTAGCATTGCACCCAAATATAATTGGTGTAGAACTGTTCTCCACAGCAGAAAAAGTTGCCAAGCCCATTGTTGGATATAGCAAACTTGAAGACATTAGTATGCATACCAAGAAAACATAGACCTGTATTTTTAACAACTACGGTATGTTCTGGTTGTGTATGTGTTGACCACACCTTGTCTGCAGTAGAGAAGATGTGAGTATGCGTGCCAGTAGGACAATGATCCTGATCAGTCTAATCCTCTTCTACATCCAGCCATGCTACATGAAGATGACACTGGATGTTCACTGAAGGGATGTTGGTGTGATTATTTGGCTTCTTGTTTGTCCTCCAAACAATTATATCAAATGAAAGTCTATCAAATATATGTTTAAATTTAAAATGCTTGTACTGAAAATAAAATGAAAAGATCTCATAAACTCCTTTGCTTATTTTCATTAAATTAACATTTATTACCATTCTTTTTTACGCACTCAGCAAAATAGATGGAACTTTTGTAATATTAAACTTTAGGTTGCCATAACTACGGTCAAGATTCATGTTCTATTTTGGTACTCCCTACAATTATTCCAATGGATCGATAAATAAGAGATGAAATCAATAAATTCCAACATCTCTCATTTCAAGCGCAATTTCAGTAATTCTTTAATAGACAGCTAGCCCGGCTTTATGTATACCTCAATAATACAGAGAAGAAAGGTCAGCATTCTTCAGTCAACTTTGATGATCAAAGTCAAATTTATTCAACCCATGCTCAGCTACTAAAGATTCACAAACTGTCAAAATTGTGTTGAAGATCTTAAAATATTTGACAGTTTATTCCAAAAAACTACAGCCAAAAATGACATTAAATGATAAAGCCATCACACCATGCTGCTAATGGACTGGCAGTATGTACAGACAAGTTTGAAAGAAATAGTCCCCAATTTAGAATCTCAAATACCCTCCAAATGAATCAAAATTCTAAATGTCACAGTCACATATATTTTCAGCTCCAGTTGTTGATGCATCGAACTGATGCAATGAATTAACTTGTGCAGAAGACTGATGCAGAGGACTGATGAAGTGGACTGATGAAGCGGACTGATGAAGCGGACTGATGAAGTGGACTGATGAAGTGGACTGATGAAGGGGACTGATGAAGTGGACTGATGAAGTGGACTGATGAAGCGGACTGATGAAGCGGACTGATGAAGCGGACTGATGAAGCGGACTGATGAAGCGGACTGATGAAGTGGACCGATGAAGTGGACTGATGAAGTGGACTGATGAAGTGAACTGATGAAGTGAACTGATGAAGTGGACTGATGGACTTGAGTGAGTAGTTGTTGATACAGTGGACTAGCAGATGAAGAATGTGATCTCAAGGAAATGATATTGAGGACTGATATAGTAGACTGATGCAGTGAGAGGGGAGGGGGGGGGGGGGGGGGGGGGGGGGGTTAATGGACAGATACAGAGGACTAAATATCGCTACTTTATCAAATATTGAAAAGGAACCAATGAGAAATGAGATAAACAGAGGCTCCTTTTCAATATATTTTTCAGAGTCTAAGCGTTAGACTAGACCAATTGACATGTCGTTAGACTGATGCAGTGAACTGATGGAGGGGACTCACTGTTTGTCGTTAGACTGATGCAGTGAACTGATGGAGGGGACTCACTGTTTGTCAGTAGACCGATGCAGTGAACTGATGGAGGGGACTCACTGTTTGTCAGTAGACTGATGAAGTGAACTGATGGAGGGACTCACTGTTTGTCAGTAGACTGATGAAGTGAACTGATGGAGGGGACTCACTGTTTGTCAGTAGACTGATGAAGTGAACTGATGGAGGGACTCACTGTTTGTCAGTAGACTGATGAAGTGAACTGATGGAGGGACTCACTGTTTGTCAGTAGACTGATGAAGTGAACTGATGGAGGGGACTCACTGTTTGTCAGTAGACTGATGAAGTGAACTGATGGAGGGGACTCACTGTTTGTCAGTAGACCGATGCAGTGAACTGATGGAGGGGACTCACTGTTTGTCAGTAGACTGATGAAGTGAACTGATGGAGGGGACTCACTGTTTGTCAGTAGACCGATGCAGTGAACTGATGGAGGGGACTCACTGTTTGTCAGTAGACTGATGAAGTGAACTGATGGAGGGACTCACTGTTTGTCAGTAGACTGATGAAGTGAACTGATGGAGGGACTCACTGTTTGTCAGTAGACTGATGAAGTGAACTGATGGAGGGGACTCACTGTTTGTCAGTAGACTGATGAAGTGAACTGATGGAGGGACTCACTGTTTGTCAGTAGACTGATGAAGTGAACTGATGGAGGGACTCACTGTTTGTCAGTAGACTGATGAAGTGAACTGATGGAGGGGACTCACTGTTTGTCAGTAGACTGATGAAGTGAACTGATGGAGGGGACTCACTGTTTGTCAGTAGACCGATGCAGTGAACTGATGGAGGGGACTCACTGTTTGTCAGTAGACTGATGAAGTGAACTGATGGAGGGGACTCACTGTTTGTCAGTAGACCGATGCAGTGAACTGATGGAGGGGACTCACTGTTTGTCAGTAGACTGATGAAGTGAACTGATGGAGGGGACTCACTGTTTGTCAGTAGACTGATGCAGTGAATTGATGGAGGGGACTCACTGTTTGTCAGTAGACTGATGAAGTGAACTGATGGAGGGGACTCACTGTTTGTCAGTAGACTGATGAAGTGAACTGATGGAGGGACTCACTGTTTGTCAGTAGACTGATGAAGTGAACTGATGGAGGGACTCACTGTTTGTCAGTAGACTGATGAAGTGAACTGATGGAGGGGACTCACTGTTTGTCAGTAGACTGATGAAGTGAACTGATGGAGGGGACTCACTGTTTGTCAGTAGACCGATGCAGTGAACTGATGGAGGGGACTCACTGTTTGTCAGTAGACTGATGAAGTGAACTGATGGAGGGGACTCACTGTTTGTCAGTAGACTGATGCAGTGAATTGATGGAGGGGACTCACTGTTTGTCAGTAGACTGATGAAGTGAACTGATGGAGGGGACTCACTGTTTGTCAGTAGACTGATGAAGTGAACTGATGGAGGGGACTCACTGTTTGTCAGTAGACCGATGCAGTGAACTGATGGAGGGGACTCACTGTTTGTCAGTAGACTGATGAAGTGAACTGATGGAGGGGACTCACTGTTTGTCAGTAGACTGATGCAGTGAATTGATGGAGGGGACTCACTGTTTGTCAGTAGACTGATGAAGTGAACTGATGGAGGGGACTCACTGTTTGTCAGTAGACTGATGAAGTGAACTGATGGAGGGACTCACTGTTTGTCAGTAGACTGATGAAGTGAACTGATGGAGGGACTCACTGTTTGTCAGTAGACTGATGAAGTGAACTGATGGAGGGGACTCACTGTTTGTCAGTAGACTGATGAAGTGAACTGATGGAGGGGACTCACTGTTTGTCAGTAGACCGATGAAGTGAACTGATGGAGGGGACTCACTGTTTGTCAGTAGACTGATGAAGTGAACTGATGGAGGGGACTCACTGTTTGTCAGTAGACTGATGCAGTGAATTGATGGAGGGGACTCACTGTTTGTCAGTAGACTGATGAAGTGAACTGATGGAGGGGACTCACTGTTTGTCAGTCGACTGATGAAGTGAACTGAGTGGAATAACAATGGGTAATGAAGCAGAAGGCAGATGCAGTTGACCGAGATGTCAGTTTAGAGTTGATAATGTGGACTTATGTAGTGTATGATGAAGTGGACTCACTGAGATTTTAGAACTTGATGCAGCGAACTCACTGAGATGTCAGTTAAAGATTGATGAGGGGACTTGATGTTCTATGTGCTGGCACTGCCACCAAATTTCAGCCTGATTAAACAGTATTATCAGCAGTTTAAATCCCAGTGGGGTGTGTAGGACCAGTAATTACAGGGCAATATCCGTCCTGCTCTCAGTCATCTTGCCTGACCAGCTGCAGACCATACATACACTGAGCTACTGACCTCCATACCACACCTTGTATATTAGGAGCTGCGTGGAGTTATATGCTGATTTCTAAATATCTAGACAAACTGAATACACATATGAAGACATAAGTCCTAAATAAAGAATATGATTTGTCATGACAGGGTTTGAGAAATGAATAACACAATGCTTTGTTTTACCTCAATTGAAGTAGATTTGAATATTTTGATTGATACTGTAGAACATACAACATTTACCATGTATAAGGCCATGGATACAATATTGCAAACAAGTTTCTATTATGAAGATACTCAACAGCATTAATAAAGATTTATTTGTATTCCATGAAAAATTGAGCAAACATTCACGACTTCAAAAATATTTTTTGAAGGATCGATTATAACACACTTTAATCTGCAATGTTATTGATAACAAGACAAGCTCAACTTGGAGAGAGATGATTTATCTATAGCTTGGCTACCATACATCACAGAGAATGCATTGGCATACATGTTTTCATGAAGGGTTTTGAATATTCATGGCCTTAAAGTGGCTGTCCTATCAGTAGAATCAGCCATCATGGCTTTTGCAATACATGGAATACATGCTACATTTTTATTAAATTTACAACACTATTTCCCAAGAAAGTGTGACATATGGTTTTTACTAAACAAGTGTGAGTTTTTGTATAACCTGAGTGAGAGAGACGGTTATACACAAACTTGCATGAGTTTTGTAAAAATGGTATAGGCACACTTCAATATGATAATTTAATTTTCCTTATCTCCCTATTCAGAAAATGGCCAACTTCTCTAATCTGGCCTGCTATAGGGACATGACAAACGATTGGTTTATGAGATCACAGACAACAATTTATGGGAACTGACGCTAACACAATCATTGCTAGGTTAAATTGATATGTGCCCATGTTCACACATGACAATTATTACATTGCTTATGTTTCGCCATACTGGTAATAGGAGTGTTAATGATAGCCAAATCGAGAATATTAATGCATTAGCAGTTACAGGTTAACTCAACTCCTGCGGTCATCCAAATGCTTTATTCTGACTGAGATACGCAGCAAACAACAGAGCTATGCCTCCAACGGCCACACAGACCCAAGTACCCTTTCTGCAAGGGTAATCCATCTTGTCTGGCAATTATCTTTCTGCTTTAGTGTAACTCCATTCTATCAGCTTCTAGCTAAAATCATTTTATGATTTCCAATATATATTATCCAGAAAGCAATATTGTATTACTGACAAAACTGATTAAGGAAACCAATCTAATAATTTTCTTGAACAGCTTTATAAGCCGGCAGTCATAGATTGGGTTGACTTTACAGAACATGACTCTACTACTGTAGTATAGCGAATTGTTGTAGTTTAATTGTATTCAATGCATTGCTACATCTGCTAGTGTTGTAGTTTGTATTTGTAAACGCTATATGCAATTGTTCGCCCTTGACATGTGTGACAAAATCCTTGCCTTAAATCAGTGTTTTAATGTCAGTTGGCTTGTAATGTTCCGGAGAGAGGCGACTGTGAAGTGAAATTATCTTTACCCAAATTTTGAGATGAGCCATGACATAGCCAAAGAAACTCAACATGAACTCGAAATCCCTGCAATCAGCCTACAACCATATTTGTATATCATCAGTAAGTAAGAAATTACCAATACATCTACAGCTAATAACATCCTGTCTGTTCCAACTAGCAACAAGAAACTCCAAGGAAATGCTGTTTACGTGACTGTTCCATGGCCAATCTACTAGGTAATCAGTTAAAACAAGCAGTTCAATAGCTCATCAGACTCCTGCCATGTTCCACCTCTTCCATAGCAGTTTGCAGTTCAGTTTGGATGGATGGGAGATCACAGGGGAAGCCAGACAATAATAACAAACCTTTGTATCCGTGTCCACTGATCATAGCAAAGAATTCGACATGAACATCTGAAGATTAACATCTGGTGAAAAGACAATTGATATGAGAAATCTTGTAAAAAAACTGTAAGCAATGGCTAGAATGGGATAATAATGTCTAGTACATTTGAATGAACTGAATTTTCTGATGTATTCCACTTCTAAATCAACCCCCTGATAACCCCTTCTCCCCCTGGATCCAGCACTGAATGAATGGTATTGTCAAAAACTAAAGGTGAAGTTGTCTTTGTCCCTGGAGACATTTGAAACCATGCAGGCCCTCTTGTTCCCAAACCAAATACTTTAATCATTCATGAACACATCACAGGTCACAGTGTGAGGATTGATCTACTGTACCAAACAGACTTCTCTCCTCTCCCTGACCACCCTTACTTCTTGTAACACTCTCAGCAAGATGGCAAACCACCAAGCTCATAGCTGTCTCTCCGCGAGTCAAATATAAGTCTTTGTGTAACAAATATTAGCCTTTGTGTAACAAATATAAGCCTTTGTGTAACAAATATTAGCCTGTTCGTAACAAATATTAGCCTGTTCGTAACAAATATTAGCCTGTTCGTAACAAATATTAGCCTTTATATTAGCCTATGTGTAACAAATATAAACCTGTGTGTAACAACTATTAGACTGTGTAACAAATATAAACTGTGTAACAAATATAAGCCTGTGTGTAACAAATATTAGCCTCTGTGTAACAAATATTAGACTGTGTAACAAATAGAAGCCTGTGTGTAACAAATATTAGTCTCTGTGTAACAAATATTAGACTGTGTAACAAATAGAAGCCTGTGTGTAACAAAATTAGGCTATGTGTAACAAATAGAAGCCTGTGTGTAACAAATATTAGCCTCTGTGTAACAAATATTAGACAGTCAAAAGTGTTATTCAAATGATCATTTGCATGAAAATGGTAGTTACACAGAACTGTCACACTCATGCAATAATGAAGTTGTAAATGTTTTTAAATCCATAGACCTTGTTTCTTATTAAATTGCAGTGTTGGATCAAGATGGGGTTCAAACAATTCTAGATTCACAAATGAGTTTGTGTTTTTTGGAGTATTGGGAAATTGGGTACCTAAATTTGGACATCACCGTAGAAAAAAACAACTTACGTTTAAAAAAAATCTAAGTTGAAATGTGAACTGTTATCTGTATATTTCCTTTCTCGTACAATGGTAGAACTATAATTGAGATGTGACAGATATTAATGCCGAGCTTAACACAGAGATCACTTTCATAGGTAGCACGCATGTACCTGTCAGATCTAAACATGAGATAAATCACTGTAAATGCAATGACAAATACAGAGAAGTGAATATATCTAGATACAATCGTCAGAGTTGTTTTGTGTACATGATATGGAACAGGTGTCATATTCTTTGAAGGACATTCAGATGTAGTATATACTTTACAGATTCCTAGATAGGACAAAACAACTTATTGTGAAATATTGTGTATGGTGTGATAATCCTTTGATTGAAAAGGATAAATTTACATGTATAATTAAGTGGTCTCATTATTGAAATTCGGGATAAATACTTTTCTTTATTTTACAGTAGTGAATTCATGCAGGAAATATACATTGCTCTGGCTGGTAAAAGCTTGGTGGATCTGATAAGCTAATAGGCTTGAGTCTGGTAAATGTTTAGAGAAAGTGTAATTTCTTTTGTTATTTTTGTTTATTTATTATTTTTTAAAAAGTTACAACCTGTCATGATGCTAAAAAGTAAGATTTTTTTGCTAAAATTAACCGAGGGAAGACTCTTTCTGACCAAGAATTAAAGCAATAGAAGTTTTCCCCATTGTCCACCAGCACAGAACTTCTGAGGTTAAGGTGAAAGTAACTCAATGTTCTTACCATATAGACCTCCTAGGAGGCTTGTGCCAGACCAGTTTATTCTTTCAAGACAAACTGGCTCAGCAGGTTGGCGGCATTAACTTGAAACAATTTTACACTGGCTAAAACACAGAGGCACGTCGCGGAATCTACACACCTTGCAGCCTCAAGATTAGCTCGTTAACCTGAATACTTGAATTCATACACGGGAACACCTTGTCAATTAGAGTGGAATGAAAGGAAAAAGGATGGTCGATCTATGAGACAAAGATCATGGGTGCAACCTCGGAAATTATACAAACTAGTGCCAATACTTGATATTTTTAACGTTCTGTGGCAGCAGGGTTAAAAAATTCACCACATGACTGAGCTTATACACCTTGCTTCCTCCAGATTAGCTCATTAACCTGGATACCTGGATATGTACATGTGTAAGTATACAAATCTGGCTTCATACCTTGAAACACACATCAATCACTGAGGAAGGAAATGGCATATTTTGACAGAATTCTTTCTCAAACACAAGAAGATTTGATGAATTGGTGTAATTCTTGCTTAAGCCCTCATCAAGGAATGCATCAAATAACACACATATATACCTTGACATATCCAAGCAGATAGACTGACACAGTCTCTGAAAAATATTAATTACAACTTTTAATTATCATGTTTTGTTTAATATTGCAATTATGAACCCCTGAGAAAAGCCAAATATAGACTTGTTTTTCAAGAGGGGGGTATCATTCAAACTAGGTTGCAGTTGAGGTTAATGTATTATGAACTACCATCTCTGATTTCCATACTTGCATTTGCTTAGTAAAGGATAAAGACTGATTATGAGGGCTTTCCGTTGAAAGAAAGCCAGATACGGGAGGGATCTGTCAAGGGGAGGGCCTTAGCCTGGCCCCTCAGCTGATGCCAAAGGGAGCTAGCTATAGGCCATCTCAGCATTACAGTAAACATATTTGAAGGGATATTCCAAGATAATATCTCTGCTGGGAGGGCCTTGTAAACATTAATAAGGCCTTGACATCAGGGTATATCTGAGTTTAAAAAGCCCTCTCATACAAAGCCGGGATATTCCACTGGGATAAAGACTGAATTGTAAAGGTCTTAACACATCCGTGAGATATATATAATCAAAGAAAAGCACTTAATTGACAGCAGAGATACAATTAGAGAGAAAACTTCTTTCTTTTCCTCTAAAGATTTGTGATTTTAATGGGCACGAATGTATTTATTTTCAGTTGAGACAGTTAATCAAGCAGTTTCCATTCTATTTTCAGCAGTTTACCCAGTACAAGAGGAAATGGCAGCCTAGTTGGTATACACAATATATCTACATGTCATTAACTACTTCTTTAGTTGTATTTCACATGCAGTGCTTGGCATGTACACCAGCGCCAGGGTGGAATTTGCAGATTTAATTACTTAATTACATGCCCTAATGTAAAAAAATGTTTTGAAGGATACGCCGTCTCTGAAATGTTTGTTTAAAGAGCAAAGTTAAATTTTAAGAAGCACAGAAACTAGAAGGTAGTGCTATATATAAATCAGTTAAATAAATACAGGATAACATTTCAATAAAACAAGTCGCAACTTCTGACCGTAACACAGGAAAGCAATGCAAACGAAAATTTCTATTCAGGTGCTTTGACGCCATTCTTGTATTCAACTTTCTGAAGTAAGGTTTGAACAATTGTTTTTAGAATATTATCAATATTGAGGGGACAAGGGGGGTATCATTAGTCTCACACAGTTATTAGTTATTGGAGTGCAGTGGTTTAATGTGCTGGCCTCTCAAATTTGTGACATGAGTTTGATGCTGTATTGTGTCCCTGGGCAAGGCACTTTGTCCACATTGCACTCAGTCCACCTAGCTGTTTAAATCGGTACCTGAACACTAAAGGTAAAGGGCCCATATTTTCGAAGCTGTCTTAGTGCTAAGACAGTCGTAAGTCAATGTTAATGTATGGCACTTACGACTATCTTAGCGCTAAGATAGCTTTGAAAATATGGGTCCAGACCTATAAGACTGGAGGATCTTAGCTGCACCAAAAGTACAAAAGGGTAATGATATAATTTGTGTGCTTGGAGCATGCTCATACATGGAAACAAATGGACTATTATTATACCAGGGTGAGACCAACATAAGGTGATTACTGTTCAGTGGTGTTTATCTTTCACATAGATTCCATTATGTTATAAATCAGGAGTTCAAAGAAAAATAAACATACGACATAATGTCATAAAGCTTTGCATATGGTACCATCTAAGCTGAGCCGAGATTTAGGAGAGGAGTTGTGTGGTATCTGACATAATACATAACCATAAACTCTCCAAGCTTGTGGATTAATATTTCTATTTTTCTCGTTTCTGTTACTATTTGTGAAGTTGGTGTGTCATCTTCATTGAATAAATTTTACTCTGCAATTTTCTCCAAACCTAATCTCTGCATATGATTGATGACTATGGGGCCAGGTCCTCATTTCGCACACACAACAATTTACCTACACCTCATTCGGTCTACAATAATTATAATGCGAAATAGCATCAGTCCTATTCTATAGGAATGGAAATGCTCAACTGTTGCACATTAAGCCGACATCAAAGAATACTTGGTGGATTATCCCCATTTCTCATCTCAAAGGTAAACTCTGTCAACATCAAAAAAAAGATTCTGATGAATACAAGGCTGTAAAATACGTGGTCTGGTATTCCATGAAACTCTTGTCATGGAGCCTGCACTACCTTAGTTGGTTGTATCATGGTGTCTCCTACAAGGGAAACATTGGTGGTATGTATTGAATTTCAACGTTGAATTCCACCCAAATCTGCATATGAGCAGACAATGTCATTATTAGATTAAGTTCAGCAACATCAAGGGTGGTATCTTACTGGGTGGGTGACCTGTTCCATCAAATGGATAAAATAAGAGAATTGAAAGTTGACAGACTTGTAGTGTAATATTTTGACTTTGTTGAAAATGGCCCTTGGTCCTCAGCAAAACATTTGCATAGGTAAATGGTAGTAAAAGATGAAACTCTGAATATTTAACCAATTAACCTTTGAACGTCAAGTCCATCGAGAAGTTGAGAAATATAATATTCTGTAATCTGTGAATTGTTGTAAAATGTCAGGAGGATACAATACATGTAGATGTATTGTATAGTGCAATAAAAAATGGGTTTTTATTTTCATTCAAACGAGGACAGATTGACAAATCTGAGAGTATACCAAATCTGTAGGGTAAAAGCACGAATTGTCCACAAAAGTAATAATTCTAAAAATGGTTTGAGGTTTAACCCTTACGTTGTGTATATATATTTTACCATTTTTAGCCCCTGTGGCGGAATTAACAGGCTCGCAGCTCGCAGCAGTAGTTTCCAGGCGGCGATTCCGGTACCGTTTTTACGAAATATACCGCATCTACATGGCGAATAAGGACTATATACGGGTGTTCAATACAAATTCAAGTAGCGACACCCGTACACAAATGGCTAATTCACACCCGAAACTTTGAATGAATTTTCTATGATTTTTCGTTTTTATTCTATTACTTTCGAAAGATTGTCTTTATTTCGGGCCTCGTAACATCATAAATACCAAACGAAAAAAAAATCCATTTATATACGGAATTGAAGACAAGATGTCTAGCTTCACAATGATATAAAAATTATTAGAATGCGACCTTTGGTTATAATTCTATAGCTATGTAAAGTTTGTCTTTATTTCCACCTATAAAATCGTCAATACTTACAACATGTATGCGGCATTGCAAACGGTCGTTCATCGCACTTTTCCAAGAAATCATAATCTCGAACCAGTTGACAAATAAGCACATGTCAACCCAAATATGGTTATGTTGTTTGACTTTTCAAATAAACGCTAACCTCGAACCATAACTGATGAAAATATGTTGATTAGTTTGTGTGCCGTTTGGTTTCACATGCCTCTCAGAAAGGTAAAATTGTATCTTTATTTCTGTGAATAAATCTGCGCATTTTTTTTTGTAGTCCATTGTTTCCCCTTTATTTTGCCGTATTTTTTTTTGAAAACAAACAATTCGCTCACATGATATGAAGTGCGGGAGTAAGGCGAGTTAGCGATTTTTTTCCCCGTCTCGCGAGATGCGAGGCAGATAGCAGTCTCAGGCGAGGCAAACCCGAGGCAATACAAACACGTGGGTGAAAATAGCCTCAAGCGAATTAATGCTTCGGGGGCTAAGCCCGACAAAATTGGCCTTTTGTAAAGCTAATTATCAATGCGTTACGGGTCAACAATGCACACGCAATTTGGTGTGAATTTTACTTGATATTTCGACCGGACATTCACACAGACTCGTTATCGTGGCTATCTGCGAGATGTATGTAAACAAGTTTTCATGTGGCGATATACGGACACACTTCGTCTCGCATTTCGCCTGGGGGGCAAATATAATTATTACTGACCCGGTAAATGCACTAAGTCGTACGGGTCTCGCCAAGGGTTCTAACATTTTTCTCTATGAGCCTCCCGGATAATTACGGGACCCGCAAGTTAAGGGTTAAGACACTGTATTTTTATTTTGAAATTCTAATGTCTTTATGACATTTTCATTTCCAGATACTAAACATTGGCCATAACTGATCTTATAAAATGGAAGTTACTGTATCAACAAAGGCTCATATCGGTCAAGTTGTCACATAGTGCAAAACAAAATGTCTGATCTCATGCAAGTTTCACTCCAAGGACTTCAATTAAATCTTAGACAAACATTAATTTGCTTCAGGCTTGCTCTGAGAGAGGACACTGACTAGAAGACACATTGTCAAAACATAATTTGAAGGTCTCACATATTCCTTTATATTTTATTAGCATGTTGAAACTTCTAAACTGTTAAACTTCTAAAGCCACAGACAGACATATGGAAGATGAGAGTCTTGATCTAAGGCAGTTTCACTCCCTAGCCTGTCTATGGTAAGTAAATATGGCAGATAGGCTTGAGATCAAAGATGGTAGAGTAGGCTTTCCTCCACTCAGACAGACATGTGTTCCTATTAATCTAATGCAATAAGGATGTTAACAGGAAGTAGCGGTAAAGCGGGATTCCAATAGATAGGATTTGACTATCAGATATGTATTGTTACATATGCACACTCATTCATTTTTTTTGTGGCATTTTGCAATTTTTTGCATCATATAAAACCAAGCTTTCCTCTCCATATTGATATGGCAGGATGTAGCATCAGATTACATATTTTATTCATGTGTCATATTGTTTTTTCCAAAAATGAACTACTGGATTTAAGGCACAATGTTGAGTTACATAGTTATTCAAAAGAAACAACATCAGTGACATTTTCTAACTGCGTAGGTTAATTACTCAATTTTTTTCCTCCAAAGACACATCTCAATCTGCTACAGGTGGGCCAGAAGTTTGGTTTTACTAACAACACTAACTGTGTTCCTCTTGTAACAGAGCTTATGTGGGAAGGAATGACATGAGTATTTATTATAACCTCTGTTGGGATTAGACATTTAGGGCCCATATTTTCGAAGCTGTCTTAGTGATAATATAGTCGTAAGTCATTGTTAATGTATGACACTTACGACAAATTTCTTAACACTAAGAGTACTTCGAAAATATGGGTCCTGGTAATGATATTGAGGTCTTGGTTTTGAACTTGTGTGAATCTAGTGACATTATATCAAATATGGTTTGTTTACAGTAATCACAACCAGTATTGCCTTTGAGGATATATGAATTCCTTATTTCAATCTCCATCTAACCTGGACCTGCAAGTTAAGAGTGACTGTTTCAGTCTCACGTTAGTTTTGGTAGAATTCAATTTACTCTGCCTCACAGGAGAATATGAACTGGGTATTTGCCATAATGAAATTACATGCTGTTATGCATTGACCTGTCAAACGTGAAATATTGATGCAATAAAAAGTCTGCTGTGAAATGATTATCGATAATTTATTGCATTGCCTGGGGTAATAATAGCATGTCTGGAACCTAATACAAAGTGTACCAAAACAAAGTCAACGCAAAATGAATCAATCTATCTGAATTACTGCGCTTTTATGTAATTCCTAAAAAGACCCAAATTACCAATATGAAGTTTAGGATTCTGAAACGTCAAGGTTAACACAAAACGAATCAATCTGTCTGAATTACTGCGAATTTATATAATTACTTTAGTGACCCAAATTATCAATTTGAAGATCGGGAATCTGAATTGTGAAGGTTAATGCAAAATATATCAATCTGTATTAGTAACTGCGAATTTATGTAATTCCTGAAGTGAACCAAATTATCACAATGAAGTTGAGAAATCTGAAACACATATCTATCTGAATTACTGCAAGTTTATGTAATTCCTGAAATGACCCAAATTACCAATATGAAGTTGAGGAATCTGCAGCATGAAAGACTAAACCTTCAAGTTTCAGACTAAGTCTCAGTCCAGCCTCTCTTCCAGCATACAGCCACAACAAGCTTCTCTTGTTATTATAGACTTATCCACATGAATGCTTCAATTATCTTGTCATTCAACATATACATCACATAATCATTTCCCAGATGAACTGTGCCCAGTCATGAAATGTGAGTTCAGCAAGGAATATATGAAGAGTCTAGAATTTAGAATGGAGTTCATAAAGAAATATATGAGCCTGGAATTTAGAACACCACACAACATAAGGAAATGAAATACAGAGCTGACCCAGTAAAATCTTTCCCAGTCTCCTAATTCATAGTTATTCTTTTAACCTCCTTTTTATCTGTATCATGATATTCTCGTGCAAGTTTGATTTTGCAACACTTAAAAGCAACAATCAATAACAATTTCCTACATTAAAAAATATATCCTAAAACATACTCAGAAGTTTTTCAGAGACAAATTGACTATAGACTAAGAGTAAGGCTTGTTCCAGATTTACATAAGACACAAATACAGCTGGCATGGGCTGTTGTAGACTGATATTTAATCTTATAGAGTTTATATATTCACCATTACATGCAACCTAGACCTGATGCAGAAATTTGGAATCAATCGAGTGGATGCATTGACGGTACTGTAGAGAATACCCAGTTCCAATACAGCTACATGAACAAATCAATATTTGCCCAATTTCTAAGGGCAATTTGGGCTGCGTATAATGTTTTCCTATTGGAAACAAACATACATCGCAATTTTTATGGATGACAAATTCTTCATTGTTATCTCTATTGTCTGTTATGATATTTGCTTTTGACTTAAATACCAACTTCAAAACTGCAAAACTTCATCTAATCCTACACGACTTACTCGCCTCAACTCGACTCGACTCGACTCAACTCGATTCAACTCAACTCGATTCAACTCAACTCGATTCAACTCAACTCAACTAGACTAGACTTGACTGACGAAGAGTTGATAATCTTACTAGAAAACCAACATCTTCATTTAATTCATTAACATTAGCAAGTCTGATCATAAGAAATCAGATAAGAACATTGATTTTGACTAAAAGCATTTGGACGGATTGCACAAGGACGTTAAACGAGACAGGCATGTGGAGTGTACCTCTGTCTATTTGTGTCGTGATCTGGGCGGTGGATGGTGTTGCTACTAGTTCTGATTCAATTACACCACATAACTCTGGCTGTAGCCACTAATGTCCCCAGTTAATCTGTCTTCCTGCCCATTTGCGTCCTGTTAAACCATTAATTATCAAATTTGCTGCAATCTGATTAGAGAGACCCAACTGAATTCAACTGACTGCAACATTTAATAACAGTCAGTTTAGGTTAGGGATAAACATAGCGAGGACCTAGCTTAAATGATAAACTCTAAGGTCTTCATTCTTGTTGAAGTGACTGTGGTAGCATGTTGTAAAATATGTCAACCACATCTTTATAGTTATCTGAGTAGGATCAGATTGAAGATGAACCATACAGATCACAGAGGAGTCCTTTTATTTATTTTATAATGTTTCAAAAGAGCTTTGATTTTATGAACTAATAGGAAGATAAAGATGTTCACATTGTTGATTAGAAGGGATATACAATCAATATACAATTGAAGTACCTAAATCTGTGTATAATTGCTTAACAATAATTTCCAACACTTAACTGACCCACGCAGTCCTCGTTCAAGGCAGGCTGCATTTCTCTAAGGCATAACATGCGTTTGCTAATTTTTAAAATTGAAACAAAAACTTCTTTAATGGAAATCTTATTGTGGAAATTAATATATACCCGGTAACATAAGTTCTTCAAATATTGTTGAAAGTAGTATAAATTCAAACCCATATGTATGTAGGAAGTATTTACAGCAAGAAGATAATCACAACGTTGTTTACATCAGTTAATTAGTCTATGATTATAAATATACAGGGAGGGCTCTAACCCAGCGACGATTCGACTATTTGAGGCAGACAATTATTCCAGGATTAACGCTACATGTTTTATCTGTAATAATTGCAGTTATAATCTATCAATTTTCTTTTTCCAATATTGACAAATTATGATTTAAGGGAAAAGGAAAAAGCAAACACATCAGAGATAATGTTTATGCTGTAATCAAATATGATAACAGAGTTGCAGATAAAGACAGATGGTGCACTGACAAAACGTTCCTGGTAGAAATGAATTGTGATAGGCTAGCTTCCTTCTAGCCAATTGAAATTGAAACTGACAGCATGAAACTAAAAAGCTATGGACAAAGATTCCTAATTGACACTGACAAAGCAACTTTCTTACAAGTAGATGACAGCTCCAACACTTTCAATAACATCAATTATAAACTTTTAGAAAAACAAGTTTGTTTCATCTGAAAGGAGTTCCCTGATTGACTTGTACAAATACTCATTTCCTACAGTTTCAAAGTAATAACTTTCCTTTCAACTGCAACTGAAAGATGTTTTAAAATGAGGTCGTTATTTGGACTTAGCAGGTATTGAGACGACACGATTTTGAAATTGTTTGCAAAGGATAAAACTTGTGAAAATGACAAAATGCATTCCACAACACATTTTGTGTTTAATGCTAGGTAAGAAAAAAATTAATTTCTTTCAAATTAATTTTGAAACAATATAAATGATATAATTTTGGTGTTTTTGTGAAAATTAGAATTATGGACAAGTACAACGGATCAATGGCCGATGTAAGCAGTCAACTGGATCGAGAGATTTATGTACAAACTAGAAAATGTATCACTATTTTTATTCATAATCCTCTATTCTTACAAACCATTTTAGTATTTGATACAAACCACCAAATATAATCCTACTTTCTCCTGTATGTAGAAGGATTTACATGAGTAAATGTACAATAAGTACAGTAATGGACAATAAGAAATGACACTTGTAAACACCATAGTAAATGTTGGAGGTCAAAAGAGTCTATTGGCAGTATCTATTTAAGAAATCCAATTTAACAAACATGGCTTCTAATATTTTTGGGGCAGAATAGAGCAATGGTTAGTGCATTCAACCTTGGTTTAAGAGGTCTTAGGTTCGAATCCAACCAAGGGTTCGGTAACTTTGCTGTAGAGAACTGTTCTATATTCAGTAAGATTAGGGTGCAATGCTATGAATTCCAGCATAGTACCACCCATGGATCACTAGCATTACTTTCAGCCGATGCTCGCAGGTTTCATTTTAATGCATAGCCACCATTGTTTTGCAGGCTATCTCCATGCAATGATATCAGCAGTTGTGATAAAAGTGAAATATTCTTGAAAGTGTTGTTAAACCCCAAATCACCTCATCTTAATTACCTCTAATATTTCTAAAAGTGAGGAGAGCTGATTTGGGATTTTAACACCTCTTTCAAGAGTAGTTCATTATTATCATGGCTGCTAGTATTATTGAAATTCAGAATAGCATTGAACCCAAAACTTACTGCATGTAGAACACTTCCGTTCCTAAAGAGGAAAACAATAGGTATGAGTTGTACATTTAAAGACACTAAGTAGTTAACAAAAAATAAGCCTTTAACCTTATCAACACTAACGCTGAACGCAAAATTGTTTACGTGGGTAATTTTCAGCAAGTAGGGATGAAAGGGTATAAGTACACGTACTATGAGTTACAAGTTCTCTGAAGTAGACCGTCCCTTTAAGAGGTAACAAGGGATAGTGTACGGTACAGACAAATTGCAAACAAAACCACAGACAATCATCTAATGGCTAGAATGAAGAAGGATCATATTTTTCATCTCCTCACAAATAAAATACTGACACACCGGCTGGATATATACTTGATATGCAATAGATTGTCTCAGAGACTATCAGAGGTGATTTTCCTGATATCAATTACACTAGGAAGATATTGATTGCAAAGGAACTATATTCCACGCAACAGTAAATTCACTTTGATAAAATTATGATCATGTGAAATAAGAGAATAATTTATGAAAAATGACTTTAAAACTCTTGTAGTACCTAATTCAGTAGTCTTACACTCAGTATTTATTCTGAAAATAGCACAATTTTATCAAATATTGAAAAGGAGCCTGTAGGAAATGAGATTTTCAGAAAAGAGGCTCATTTTAAATATTTTTTCAGTTAAATATTTCTAGATGAGATAACATATTGTCAATACAGTGGTTTCCAATACAATGACTTAGTAGCAGGTATCTGCCTACTATCTGGTTTACCTGCAGTGTGATATCATCTGCTTAAATCAACATATATCAAGCCAGTATCAAAATTATTAAAAGGACCTTTTGAAATGCAAGCTATTATCATATTTTGATATAAATTGATAAACAAAATCTTAAAATATTTTGACAATGAAAGAAATAAGAACTTACACATACTCATAAGCCATGTCAAGCCCTTGTTGATAGACTCTCACACAAGGAAAAATAGTCTGGTTTACTATGCAGAGTAGGGGCAGAGGGGTTACATAACCAAGACCACAACATGCATTATACAAAGCAATTGAAAAGAGTACCCCAAGCATGACCCGGAAGATCAGCAATTGAATGAATCACTATACTTGTTTGGCTTGGAAAGGCTATTTATTGACAAATTATGTTTACGTTTACAAATACATTCACTGCATGATCACATCTTATAGAAAGTAAGGAAAATTAGTTAACTTTGACGTTTTCTTTTATCATTATAATATATATCATACCAATTATCATGAGTGATAATAAAGACTTTCTTCATTAAATTTAAAGATTTAATTTATTGCTTCCTTTCTCAATTTATTAAAAAAACATTGTTATGTGAATAAGAAATTAGGATAATATTAATTGATTAATTAATATGAATAAGTTTAACATTTTACCATCATCCATTTTTAGATGAAAGCAATGGGTTTTCAAAATTTATCTAAATTTCAAAAAGGGAAATAATTTATACTGCCTCTATAAAGGGTATTTTAGTGGATGTCAAGACAAAACATATATCATCAATCTCCATGAAACTGAGTTGAGGTGAGGTGAGGTGAGGTGAGGTGAGGTGAGGTGAGGTGAGGCGAGGTGAGGTGAGGCGAGGTGAGGTGAGGTGAGGGTGAGGTGAGGTAGGGGTTAAATGCTGCTTAATTTCTAGAGTATTTCTCTTATATCTCAGCTGCTAGTATTATTGCAGGAAGAAAGCCTGCAACTCCATGGTGGCTATACATTGCACTGAAACCTCACTGCATATAAATACTCTTCTCTACTGCAGACACATTGTACGATCTAAGAAAGAGACATATAGACTTACAAAGTCTCCAAAATGTTTTTAAAAAAAATAATTTTTTTTAAATAAAATGAAGAAAATATTATAAAAGTAACGTTTAAGGTTGTTTCATTTTGAAGAATCTAGAATTGCCAAAAGCTTATAGACTTGTGTTTACTTTTGTTTCATATAATGAAGGACTTAACCCACTGCACCCACATCAGGTCGTACTGACCCAGATAAACCTTCCGTCTATTTCACTAGGAATGACTGTCAAGTGCATATATTCATCTGACCTTTCACCTAGGTCAAACTCCCATCACATCTTGCCAGACTGTCAACCATGTCACCTATATACAGCAGATACATACTTTCCACTCTAACCCATCAATCAGTGTGAACTCGTTCAGTCTACACATGTCAACAAAGATAATCTAAATTTAATGAAATAGTTCTTTCGTTTTTAAATAATGCCATGCTTTTCTTAACGGTTTCTTGGTTTTGGAGTCTGAAATGAGCTGCTTGTTAAGTCAAGAAAGCAAAACTAAAACTAAATGAAGAGATCAGAGAGGTTTGATCGATATCCTTGTCACCTTATGTAATCTATCTAATGTCAATTTTGACATTTTGCTTTTATTATTATTTTCAGTTAAGAGACTTAATCTAAGTGCTAACATTTCATTATTTGTAATAACTTCCAACAGATTTCTATCGTAAAGTTCATGTCTACATCGACAGGTCTATCGCCCAAATCATTAAAATAAAGCTGTTAAGTTGTCATGATTATGGAGATCTTCAAGGTCAGTGATTAGAAAGATGTGGGAAGCTGGCAGAGCTAAAGAGAAGTATGTGGTTGAAGCAGACAGCTGGGTTACAGCTAGAACATGTGTGTCCTTGTGTTATGGAGGCCTCTTATGAAACTTGTGACACTGAGGATATTCCATACTTCTCCTTGATAACCATGTATCAACTGAAGCAGAAATTTATATTTTCATGTCTGTCACAACCACTATGGAGGAAACGTATAATTTCTGCTTCACAAGATGAGACAGATAAAACTTTTGTCTATGGAATTACTGCAGCTTCATTCCTATGATGTTATTTCTTGAAGATTTTAGTTCCATGTGTATTCAAATTGTCTAGACTTGCTGAACAAAGAACTAGACTGTACTGTATTTACACCAAGTCATGGAGCAGGACTATAGATGAGATACAAATGATATTCAATGAGAAATGTAAAATTTTATATTCATCACATTCTAAAACTAATGGAAACGTTTGCACACAAGATTCATTTTATGAGTGGAGTATTAAAATTTCCATGTATATCTTATGGCATCATTCTATTGTTAAATGATTTCATATGATATGACGCATTATATTCACTGAGTAGAATAACATGTTATTTCATTCAGAAAAAAAATGGATTTTATTTTAACTGATAAATGACGTATTACATCACTAAAAGTATATCCTTCCGCCAGTATTTCACACCTACACAGTAACTTTACAGATATATTCAACACTTGATACGCTATTTCAAACTCTGACAAACACAGCCCTTCCATTTCTTGCTGGAGACCACCACATCACAACACGGTGATTAACTAGTTGCAATGTGAAACCTTAGGGTGATATTGATTCTTTAAACTTTTGATATTTTGAAATATTCATCATATCATTTTATAAAATTGTTTCACATTCAACAGCTCCAATATGTTGTAAATACATGGCATATGGTTTAATATTTTACTCTTCATTCCAAATGGAAGTCCAATAGATTTGATGTTTTATTCAAGGAGAAATGATAATTGAAACATGGTGACACATGTTTTTTGTTTGATTAGGCAGCAATGGAGTCAACTCAACTAGGTTAGAGCGATGTCAAGCCTGTTACCCACAAGAGCAAAAAGCTAACTCAAAATGTTCCAACTCATTACTGCACCTGTTCTGTGACCAATGTGACAGCACAAGACATAATCGTTCACAGAAATGAGCAATACTTACAGATAAGTTGTAGAATTTTGATTCTCCATCGGCTCGATCAATTAATCCACAGAACGTAGGTATCATAGAGAAAACATACTTTCTCTTCCAAAGCTAGAAGGTAGAAACTCCTTGCAGCTCTGTCTCACCGCAGTTTGAACCAGCTGAGACTCTCCCTCCCTCTCTCTGCTGTTGTGGCTCTCTCCACAAGCTCGCAATATCTCCCATACACGGTGGGCATCAATCACAGCTCTCAATCACTAGGCAGCAACTCCACTGCACTACACGCTACTATGACAAGCTGATTTGGACCATACAATCTGACTCAAGGTCTGAGAAGGGAGCCAAGGGATAGCTCCACACAGAGACTTGTAAGTGAGGTCATCGGTCCATTGTTGTGTAGTGGTCGGAAGCACCATGTAATTTCCAGTTGCCGACAGCTAGAGAAAGCTGCTAATTGCTCACATTGTACAGAAATACTTTTTGAGAGAATTGACAGCACTTGAACTGATTTCTTTGGTTTCTCTCTTATTGAACAGTCAACTCCTGGGGTCACAACAAATCTCTACCTACACTGTTGTGCGTGATGCATCATCTTTAGAAATATAAATACCACTATAAAATATCTCCCTTTTTCAAACATTTACTAAATACATACATAATTTGACTAAATAATCTCTGATGCATATGCTTCTCTAAATACACACCTCCTAAACACTGCTATAAATACACCATTGTACATAATACTCATCTAAATACACCTTGATACATAATGCTGGACTAAATATACACTTCTATTACATTGTTCTGCTGAGAATACACTATCATACATATACTGATGTTCTAAAATACATCTCTGATACCTATAATTCTGTTTTAACATACACACCTCTGTGCTGCCAAGAATTCCAATGGTACATAGTGCTCTTCTAAATACATCTCTGATATTCATAAAAGCTGCTCTAAATATACACACCTCATAAACACTGTGCTGCCATGAATACACAATGATACATAAATGTTGTTCTAAGTACATCTGGTATATAAATGCTGATATAAATTCACCCACGTACATAATACTGTGCAAAATACATTCCAGTACACAACGCTGTTCTAAAACATTGCTGTTAAATACTGCTTTTAAGAATATCTCTTTGGTACGAACTGCTTGTCTATAAACAGATGAATTTATCTTTATAAATATGCTGCTCTGAATACATCCCAAAAAATGTACCTCTACATACACACATAATTCTACTATGAATACACATATTGCTTCTTCTAATAGTCCCTGCTACAAACTCCTGCTATAAATGTCCCGGTACGTACGTCATGCTGCTCACCATGTTGCATGATGCTGTTCTTAGTACACACACCCTGGTACAAAATACTCTTCATAATACATGGTGCTGCTCAAAGTAACACAATCCCGGTACATGATGCTGTTCTTAGTACACACACCCTGGTACAAAATACTCTTCATAATACATGGTGCTGCTCAAAATACACCATGTTGCATGATGCTGTTCTTTGTACACACACCCTGGTACAAAATACTCTTCATAATACATGGTGCTGCTCAAAATACACCATGTTGCATGATGCTGTTCTTAGTACACACACCCTGGTACAAAATACTCTTCATAATACATGGTGCTGCTCAAAATACACCATGTTGCATGATGCTGTTCTTTGTACACACACCCTGGTACAAAATACTCTTCATAATACATGGTGCTGCTCAAAATACACCATGTTGCATGATGCTGTTCTTAGTACACACACCCTGGTACAAAATACTCTTCATAATACATGGTGCTTCTCAAAATACACCATGTTGCATGATGCTGTTCTTAGTACACACACCCTGGTACAAAATACTCTTCATAATACATGGTGCTGCTCAAAGTAACACAATCCCGGTACATGATGCTGTTCTTAGTACACACACCCTGGTACAAAATACTCTTCATAATACATGGTGCTGCTCAAAATACACCATGTTGCATGATGCTGTTCTTTGTACACACACCCTGGTACAAAATACTCTTCATAATACATGGTGCTGCTCAAAATACACCATGTTGCATGATGCTGTTCTTAGTACACACACCCTGGTACAAAATACTCTTCATAATACATGGTGCTGCTCAAAATACACCATGTTGCATGATGCTGTTCTTTGTACACACACCCTGGTACAAAATACTCTTCATAATACATGGTGCTGCTCAAAATACACCATGTTGCATGATGCTGTTCTTAGTACACACACCCTGGTACAAAATACTCTTCATAATACATGGTGCTTCTCAAAATACACCATGTTGCATGATGCTGTTCTTAGTACACACACCCTGGTACAAAATACTCTTCATAATACATGGTGCTGCTCAAAGTAACACAATTCCGGTACATGATGCTGTTCTTAGTACACACACCCTGGTACAAAATACTCTTCATAATACATGGTGCTGCTCAAACTACACCATGTTGCATGATGCTGTTCTTAGTACACACACCCTGGTACAAATTACTCTTCATAATACATGGTGCTGCTCAAAATACACCATGTTGCATGATGCTGTTCTTAGTACACACACCCTGGTACAAAATACTCTTCATAATACATGGTGCTGCTCAAAGTACATCATGTTGCATGATGCTGTTCTTAGTACACACACCCTGGTACAAAATACTCTTCATAATACATGGTGCTGCTCAAAATACACCATGTAGCATGATGCTGTTCTTAGTACACACACCCTGGTACAAAATACTCTTCATAATACATGGTGCTGCTCAAAATACACCATGTTGCATGATGCTGTTCTTAGTACACACACCCTGGTACAAATTACTCTTCATAATACATGGTGCTGCTCAAAATACACCATGTTGCATGATGCTGTTCTTAGTACACACACCCTGGTACAAAATACTCTTCATAATACATGGTGCTGCTCAAAATACACCATGTTGCATGATGCTGTTCTTAGTACACACACCCTGGTACAAAATACTCTTCATAATACATGGTGCTGCTCAAAATACACCATGTTGCATGATGCTGTTCTTAGTACACACACCCTGGTACAAAATACTCTTCATAATACATGGTGCTGCTCAAACTACACCATGTTGCATGATGCTGTTCTTAGTACACACACCCTGGTACAAAATACTCTTCATAATACATGGTGCTGCTCAAAATACACCATGTTGCATGATGCTGTTCTTAGTACACACACCCTGGTACAAAATACTCTTCATAATACATGGTGCTGCTCAAAATACACCATGTTGCATGATGCTGTTCTTAGTACACACACCCTGGTACAAAATACTCTTCATAATACATGGTGCTGCTCAAAATACACCATGTAGCATGATGCTGTTCTTTGTACACACACCCTGGTACAAAATACTCTTCATAATACATGGTGCTGCTCAAAATACACCATGTTGCATGATGCTGTTCTTAGTACACACACCCTGGTACAAAATACTCTTCATAATACATGGTGCTGCTCAAACTACACCATGTTGCATGATGCTGTTCTTTGTACACACACCCTGGTACAAAATACTCTTCATAATACATGGTGCTGCTCAAAATACACCATGTTGCATGATGCTGTTCTTAGTACACACACCCTGGTACAAAATACTCTTCATAATACATGGTGCTGCTCAAAATACACCATGTAGCATGATGCTGTTCTTTGTACACACACCCTGGTACAAAATACTCTTCATAATACATGGTGCTGCTCAAAATACACCATGTTGCATGATGCTGTTCTTAGTACACACACCCTGGTACAAAATACTCTTCATAATACATGGTGCTGCTCAAACTACACCATGTTGCATGATGCTGTTCTTAGTACACACACCCTGGTACAAAATACTCTTCATAATACATGGTGCTGCTCAAAATACACCATGTTGCATGATGCTGTTCTTAGTACACACACCCTGGTACAAAATACTCTTCATAATACATGGTGCTGCTCAAAATACACCATGTAGCATGATGCTGTTCTTTGTACACACACCCTGGTACAAAATACTCTTCATAATACATGGTGCTGCTCAAAATACACCATGTTGCATGATGCTGTTCTTAGTACACACACCCTGGTACAAAATACTCTTCATAATACATGGTGCTGCTCAAACTACACCATGTTGCATGATGCTGTTCTTTGTACACACACCCTGGTACAAAATACTCTTCATAATACATGGTGCTGCTCAAAATACACCATGTTGCATGATGCTGTTCTTAGTACACACACCCTGGTACAAAATACTCTTCATAATACATGGTGCTGCTCAAAATACACCATGTAGCATGATGCTGTTCTTTGTACACACACCCTGGTACAAAATACTCTTCATAATACATGGTGCTGCTCAAAATACACCATGTTGCATGATGCTGTTCTTAGTACACACACCCTGGTACAAAATACTCTTCATAATACATGGTGCTGCTCAAACTACACCATGTTGCATGATGCTGTTCTTAGTACACACACCCTGGTACAAAATACTCTTCATAATACATGGTGCTGCTGAAAATACACCATGTTGCATGATGCTGTTCTTTGTACACACACCCTGGTACAAAATACTCTTCATAATACATGGTGCTGCTCAAACTACACCATGTTGCATGATGCTGTTCTTAGTACACACACCCTGGTACAAAATACTCTTCATAATACATTGTGCTGCTCAAAATACACCATGTTGCATGATGCTGTTCTTAGTACACACACCCTGGTACAAAATACTCTTCATAATACATGGTGCTGCTCAAAATACACCATGTTGCATGATGCTGTTCTTAGTACACACACCCTGGTACAAAATACTCTTCATAATACATGGTGCTGCTCAAAGTACATCATGTTGCATGATGCTGTTCTTAGTACACACACCCTGGTACAAAATACTCTTCATAATACATGGTGCTGCTCAAAATACACCATGTTGCATGATGCTGTTCTTAGTACACACACCCTGGTACAAAATACTCTTCATAATACATGGTGCTGCTCAAACTACACCATGTTGCATGATGCTGTTCTTAGTACACACACCCTGGTAAAAAATACTCTTCATAATACATGGTGCTGCTCAAAATACACCATGTTGCATGATGCTGTTCTTAGTACACACACCCTGGTACAAAATACTCTTCATAATACATGGTGCTGCTCAAACTACATCATGTTGCATGATGCTGTTCTTAGTACACACACCCTGGTACAAAATACTCTTCATAATACATGGTGCTGCTCAAAGTAACACAATCCCGGTACATGATGCTGTTCGAAAAACATGTCTGATACATAATCTTGCTCTATACAGTGATTAATCTACAAATATGACGTTTAGAGTACAGGGACTCACTATCACAAGCTTTTATGAGTCCCAGAAATATAAGCGAGTCCCTTCATAGTAATTCTATTAGTATGAATAAAAACCTTGCATCTCAGGGACTCGCAGTTTAAATTTCTATGAGTCCTTTTCAAATTTTGTGAGTAAATAAAGCAGGACTCGCAGGTAAATTTATCCCTGTCTATATATAGCCTTCGATAATTTCATTCTGAAAGAGAGGATTCTATCAGGGTATTTTTCTTTTTCTTTTTTAATGGGCATTGTTGTTTATACATGGTTATAACACAGTCTAGTTGAAACGTGTTATTTACTCTCATATTTAGATGGCTTAAGTTAAATGATAAAAACAGAGATATATATATATATATATACATATATATTGCTTTTATCTCTATATATAGATGAGATTGTTAAGCCTGTTGAATTAAATGCTACTTAAAACACCAATGCAATAAGAAATATTTCATCTAAACAATAATTGAGAGTCAAGTTACATCATTACTGGAATTTGCAAAAGATGAAACAGTTTATTGTCGTCAACAAAGCAGACTCAAACAATCTTTTGACTTGAATTAGGATCATGCTGAATTAAGTTTAATTCAATGTTATCACCAATTGCAAGAAATCATTCCCTGAAATTTCATTAAAAGTTATTTGCTGAATTATTTTTTCTTTCACATCATCAGATACATATCTGTTTCAAAATGTTCATAATTGTCAAAGGTGAATAAATTTGCAATTTTGACACACAAAAAAAGAAAACAAAACATTGGATTAGACAGTTTAAAAGCAATGATTTGTCAACAAAATATTATTCTATTTCTTATATAGTAAATTAGGGTTTAATTGGTAAATGATACAGGCAAATTATTATTTTTTGGTTGAGTACAAAACATTTAGCCTTGATAAAACATAATAAAAGTTTATAGTCATGAATACATGTGTTATAACTAAAATTCATTGAATGCACTTGAAAAGAATGGAAAGTGGAACATCAATGTGGAGAGAATGGTCTGATGAGGTGTAAATGCCACCGAAGCACGTCACATGTAAAAAAAATAATTCAAAAACATAATTAAATACATAACCAGGAACCGTCTTAACATGATTATTTTATTTCATTAAGTTCATTAGTCTATCAACTTGATCCTGCATCACTTAAGATGAACTTGAGATGAATTTGTTTTCACTAGCAAATATTGAAGAGCCACCATATCCATCTCCGTAAGAGAGAGAGCGGAGAGAAGTGTATTTACAGAAAGCAATTATGAACTGGACATGTGTAATAATTTATACCTTTCAACTATCCACTTTCTTCCCTCTGAGAAAAATTGCTCAAATTGTTGCAGTCATGCAATTTATGGAGGTGACCATGATAATTAGATGCCAACCTTTCAGAGTTTGGAGTGGTCAATTATTGTGATAATGATAGACTACTAGTGTTGCTATAAATCTTCCTTCGGTATTAGTCCTACAACCCAATTGTGTTGTGCAGTCAAGTATAGGTGTAGAGGTTAGGAAATATACAGAGAATACTAAACGACGTCCCGTTTAATAACATTTTTATGAAACGAGTGAGTGGTTTGGTATTTAACGAGCGAAAGCAAGGTTAGATACTGATACCATTCACGAGTTTCATAAATATGTTATTAAAGGACCGAGTATAGTATTTCATTTCTTACGCACTGATTAAGTTGCACGAACTTATCAATAAATGGGACAAGCTTTATTGCGACCGCGGCGCTGATATTTTAATGTTTTAACCATTATGACGTCAAGTCAATCCGCAGCACGCGATGTTATTACACAATGTGTGTAATAACATTGTAGATTTATTAAACTGTGATATCTTCCACGGGCGAGTAATAAATATATATATACAGGGTTTCAATGAGCATTCAATGGTTCAGCACTTTCTCTTTAGGACTCATGAACTGACACAAATTAAACATAGCTTATGATTTATATGCATTGGATTTGGACTTTGTTCAGGGATAGGATTGTTTCTGGATCACAACTTCAAAACTCTTCATGATATCTTCCTGAAACTTTGCATGTGAATCGCCCATCTACTGAAATTGTGCCTTTCGATAATTTCAGATTTCTGGAAATTTTAATTTGTTTCATTTTCATAGAAATGCGTTGGATTTGGACTTTGTTCAGGGATAGGATTGTTTCCGGAGCACAACTGCAAAACCCTTCATCATATCTTCCTGAAACTTTGCATGTGTATTACCCACCTACTTAAGTGATACTTTTAAGATATATAATTATTTTTCAAAGATGTGTTTTACAAATTATGTGGGACCAGTGGGATATATGTCATCTGCTGATGACTATTGTTATCTTAATATGAATTGCTTTTTTGTTCTAAGAACGAAGAATGTTTTCTACCACAATAAATTATCTCATTGGCTACTGTGAAAAATCAGAGACTTGTTGACTTGTTGACTGCAAGAATACACTTGTTGCCAAGTAACAACAGCAACCATGAATGTGATAATTCTCCAAATGCTTGTACATGCACAAACATGGTTTTAAAAGAACCTTTGGAATATTGGAAATATTTGTAAATAATTATCCATTTAAGCCTCACGCTACACATTTCAACTTTAAATTAAATTAAGAGGTATACAGCTGTGAACAAAAGTTGGTTACATTACTATGTTTACCTGACGTTTGAGACTTAATACACAAATAACAAGTTTATAAATGGTTGTATTGTAGCACTATTTGGTATCAAAAGAAAGTACATCCACTCAGGAATATGAATATCTTTTGTTTTTCTCAGTACCTGTATTGGTTTAGACATGAATTCCTGGAAACTGCGACAGGTATCTTTTTAAACAAAATACCAATATTTATTTACCAACTTTCAAAGCTCCTGGCTTGAAGTAGGCAATCCCTTAGCAGTTGTGTTACCAATAATGTCCCAGAGAGTCCAAATAGGGTTAATGTTTTGGGAATGCCAAGGGTATTCCAATTATGGTATGTTCTGAACAGCCCAAAATGAATGACCACTCTTAGAAAATTGAGGAATTGATTTTATTTTGCAGAAATCTGATTTTTTAATCAGAAATACAAGACATTCTTATTATGTTTAAAGTCGTTAATGATCCAATTCTGATATTTCTGGGAATTATAGAATACCAACCACCATTTAAGATTCCAGCAGCAATTTTCTGACAATATCCCCAAAAATGGACTTGGGGGTTGGTGTTTCACAGTCACCTTTGGGCAATAACTTCTGTATCTCTTACTTTGAAAACGCCTTACTTACATCTTACGAATATTGCTAAAACTTGTGAAAATAGATTTGTCAGCGAAAGGAACATGGTCCCAATTTGGCCCCCAGTAAATTATATGTGCTCTTCTCCAATTTCGTCTTAGTTTTCTCTCCAGTCATTCAAAATGAGTTTTCTGCACGAGGACTAGCATTTAAACCAAAATTGTTGAACATGCCCGGATATAGTCATTTGGCTGATCCACAAATCAACCCTTTTCTGCACAATACCCCTCAGAATGTTAAGAGTTGAGACTCTGTTCTCATACACTAATTTCGTGTCAATCTCACTTCTCCTTTAGTTGTGTTTCGTTGTCTGCAAGATATTCCTGCAGGAATAACATGTTCTGTAACATGAAATTTTTAAATCAACTTATTCACACCATGATTGTTGACCATGCACATGTATATTTCGATCATTACTTTTGAACTGGTATCCATTCCATTCAGGTATGCCTGACGGTGGCAATCCAGGTTATTTCATTAAAAATCGTATTTCGTCACTCTAACATATTCACTGCATGATAAACATATATTACCAGTTGTCTGAGACAATTATGCCAATGAAAGCAGATAAATTATTCATTTGCAATATAAATTAGTAGAGGTAACGGGCAACAAGTTTTGAAACATTTTTCAGAACCTGTGTAAATTTTTAAACCTTCCCATTGGATTAAATAATGTACATACTTTATTCAAAAGCAATTTATGTGTTGAAGAAATATGCAAAAGTTATGTTTCAAAACATTTTAAATTTGATATGCAAAACAAGAATGAACTCACCGCGACGAACTGATGATACCTGCAGTATTTATATTTACAACTTTAGCACTAATTTCAGTGCAACCATAATCTAACTTAATATATGCATAATATCAACAATTTCCTAACTTCATTTGCATTTAAAATGATTTGACTACCTTATTATGAGAAGAAAACACTACGTTTATAAGTTTTGTGGAAAATAATGACACAAATGTTACGAGTGTTGTGAATGTAACAAACTTTTGTTCAGCAGCTGTAATAATAGACACCAAATACTGAAGTTTTTAAGCTATTCTTTGATTCTACAAAATTCTTGAGCAGATTCACATACATGTTTATTATCTCGGACAATAGGCCTATATTTATATATTGACTAAGTCACTGTGGATGAATTTTGCTCATCTTGAGAATGGAGTATTTAAGAACAGGTTTTTAGGATATCCCATGATGTCTTTAGGCTACATTCATGATTCATATGTTATCAAGAACAAAACTTCCTTTTTATAATGTTTATGGGACAATATTGTACACAAAAATGCCATGTGATATTCAATGTTTTGTAGACTGTTTATGTCAATGGAAGGGTCTCAGAGCAATTTATGTTTTTTTTAAAGTCAGTTTCATGTTTCAATGAATATCATGCAACCATAAACTTTAAAAAATATCATATATTATTGACATACCGTATATTACCGGGTATAAGTCGACCCCGCGTATAAGTCGACCCCCTTTCTCAACTGCCCAAATACTGGTCAAAACCCTATATCTCATGTATAAGTCGACCCCCCTTTTACCACTTGCTGACTGACACCGAGTGACAAGTCGACATGCACAAGAGTCAACACAGCGGCGATTGGTAAGCAGTGATGTCGATCGACTTATCAATTGTTTTGCCCTAAATATTATTAAATGATAATTTATTTTTCAGACGTTGTAAACAACCAATAAAAAAATACAACTTGTGACTCACGGTGTCTGTTATTATTTGTTTCAATCAAATTACATTTTCCTCTCATCAAGCCGAATAAACTACGACCAACATGTTGACAAAACTTTATTAGATAACCGGTGAATAGTTAAATTGTTACCTAGTAGAAAAAGAAGTAAAAAAACATTGCTTTTACTTTTGAGATGAGAATTAAGTGACAGGCTTTAATTACTGTTAATTACTATCAATTAATGTTAATTAAACATCAAAGCTTAGATAATTACCGGATGCGCTAATGAATCACTGCCCTGACTGGCAATTAACAAATCTATTCACAACCTTAATCACACGTACGTCAGTCTATTAACAAGTATTGAATATACACTATTATACAAAATGAACATCTCAGTAACAATACAATGACAATCGGCAATTAACATTTCTCTAAATATTTTTGAATATATGCTATTATGTTAGAACATCTCAGGAATTATACGTCTACTCGTACCAGTAATTTGCACTTCTCACTGCGTAAACACTTGATTATTTTTTCATGAGTATCTATCTCGCATGTCACCGGCTTCTATGTAGAATCTCATTGGTCCACGTGACCTTATCGGGTCACACGACTTGCATCAAGGCTAGATATCGATCGATGTTTGTCAGGTAATAGTGAAGATTATAATATAAACTTTAATAAACTTTCGTGATTGAAATGTTATTTTTTATTCATATATCACGCTATATTTGTATTTTAAAAAGACAACAATAAAGCATATGTTTTTTATTCAATGATTTTAATATTGACTGGACATCGATGTTTGTGAATTGTTTCCGGTGTAAACATCGTCCGTTCGACTTGCTGGGCTACTTTAATACCTGGCCTCTAGATTTTTGGGGCTGAAACATAGACCTCGTGTATAAGTCGACCCCCCTCCTTGACCCCCTAATTTTTGGTATCAAATTCTCGACTTATACCCGGTAATATACGGTACTACAATACGTCAAAACCCATGCTTCTTGTTTATCTATATCAGATGCATAAAGAAAGGTAAAATGTTTCATATTTATCATAAACTATAACTAAAGTTTAAACAGATGTCTGATCAACTCACTAAAATAAGAATAACGCCTTTATTTCCTCTTAATCAGACACATATGATAAAGAATATAACAGACCAAACATGTCCGAGATCAACTGATACAAGAGATAAGGTACATTATATGTCTTCAAGATTCACAGACAACCACGCACTGTCTATCACAAAACCATTTCTTTACCTGTGATGCCAAGAGGAGCCCAAAATATCAAATCCAATTAAGAGAATGGTTTTTCTATGAGGCCTCGTGTAAGATAATGTTTGAATCAACGAGAGCAATTATACCCATCTGTCCTAGGAGAACAGAGGAAGTGATTCTTTACGTGATAATCAGACCGTCTGGGTTCGTTGATCGCCAGTCACGTTGATGGACACATTAACAATGCAGCGACTTAAAAAAGGGTGGATTGATATGAGAGCAGAGACTACTGTGACAGTTTGGGTTGGATATAGAGCCTCTAGTAGGAGGTCTGTCCTCAATAGTATCTTAAAATTAGTCTCTACGGATCAAAGTTTTACATACAATACTTTTATATATATATCAATAAGATACTCTAATCAGACATATTAAAATACAATTTTAAAAAAAATATTTTACAAGTGGAAAATATTCTGATTATATTTCCAGATGGCAACATCTTAGCTTGTCTTTGCTGTAAATTCATAAATTCACATCTTAACAATTTTGTGGCTAATTAATTAGTGCAAAATTGTTTTGGTTAGTCAATTTACATGAATCACAATGACACATTAACGTAAGCATGTAATCCAGGACTATATAGAGGTTATCAACAGTTGCGGATCAGATTGGGGTCAGGGGGTTCAAAATTGTTTGCATGTACAATTGATGGAGCCCAAAAAGAATGCCCCGCCCCACTTTAATAAGTGATCCTAGAGACACCCTGGCTTGTGGTACCCTTACAGTTAATGATCTGAGAGACACTCCCTGGCTTGTGGTACCCTTACAGTTAATGATCCCAGAGACACTCCCTGGCTTGTGGTACCCTTACAGTTAATGATCTGAGAGACACTTGCTGGCTTGTGGTACCCTTACAGTTAATGATCCCAGAGACACTCCCTGGCTTGTGGTACCCTTACAGTTAATGATCCCAGAGACACTCCCTGGCTTGTGGTACCCTTACAGTTAATGATCCCAGAGACACTCCCTGGCTTGTGGTACCCTTACAGTTAATGATCTGAGAGACACTTGCTGGCTTGTGGTACCCTTACAGTTAATGATCCCAGAGACACTTGCTGGCTTGTGGTACCCTTACAGTTAATGATCCCAGAGACACTCCCTGGCTTGTGGTACCCTTACAGTTAATGATCCCAGAGACACTCCCTGGCTTGAGGTACCCTTACAGTTAATGATCTGAGAGACACTTGCTGGCTTGTGGTACCCTTACAATTAATGATCCCGGAGACACTCCCTGGCTTGTGGTACCCTTACAGTTAATGATCCCGGAGACACTCCCTGGCTTGTGGTACCCTTACAGTTAATGATCCCAGAGACACTTGCTGGCGTCTGTGGTACCCTTACAGTTAATGATCTGAGAGACACTCCCTGGCTTGTGGTACCCTTACAGCTAATGATCCCAGAGACACTTGCTGGCGTCTATGGTACCCTTACAGTTAATGATCCCGGAGACACTCCCTGGCTTGTGGTACCCTTACAGTTAATGATCCCAGAGACACTTGCTGGCTTGTGGTACCCTTACAGTTAATGATCCCAGAGACACTCCCTGGCTTGTGGTACCCTTACAGCTAATGATCCCAGAGACACTTGCTGGCTTGTGGTACCCTTACAGTTAATGATCCCAGAGACACTCCCTGGCTTGTGGTACCCTTACAGTTAATGATCCCAGAGACACTCCCTGGCTTGTGGTACCCTTACAGCTAATGATCCCAGAGACACTTGCTGGCGTCTATGGTACCCTTACAGTTAATGATCCCGGAGACACTCCCTGGCTTGTGGTACCCTTAAAGTTAATGATCCCAGAGACACTTGCTGGCTTGTGGTACCCTTACAGTTAATGATCTGAGAGACACTCCCTGGCTTGTGGTACCCTTACAGCTAATGATCCCAGAGACACTTGCTGGCGTCTATGGTACCCTTACAGTTAATGATCCCGGAGACACTCCCTGGCTTGTGGTACCCTTACAGTTAATGATCCCAGAGACACTTGCTGGCTTGTGGTAACCTTACAGTTAATGATCCCAGAGACACTCCCTGGCTTGTGGTACCCTTACAGCTAATGATCCCAGAGACACTCCCTGGCTTGTGGTACCCTTACAGCTAATGATCCCAGAGACACTTGCTGGCTTGTGGTACCCTTACAGTTAATGATCCCAGAGACACTCCCTGGCTTGTGGTACCCTTACAGTTAATGATCCCAGAGACACTCCCTGGCTTGTGGTACCCTTACAGCTAATGATCCCAGAGACACTTGCTGGCGTCTATGGTACCCTTACAGTTAATGATCCCGGAGACACTCCCTGGCTTGTGGTACCCTTACAGTTAATGATCCCAGAGACACTTGCTGGCTTGTGGTACCCTTACAGTTAATGATCCCGGAGACACTCCCTGGCTTGTGGTACCCTTACAGTTAATGATCTGAGAGACACTCCCTGGCTTGTGGTACCCTTACAGCTAATGATCCCAGAGACACTTGCTGGCGTCTATGGTACCCTTACAGTTAATGATCCCGGAGACACTCCCTGGCTTGTGGTACCCTTACAGTTAATGATCCCAGAGACACTTGCTGGCGTCTGTGGTACCCATACAGCTAATGATCCTAGAGACACTCCCTGGCTTGTGGTACCCTTACAGTTAATGATCCCAGAGACACTTGCTGGCGTCTGTGGTACCCATACAGCTAATGATCTGAGAGACACTTGCTGGCGTCTGTGGTACCCATACAGCTAATGATCCCAGAGACACTCACTGGTTTCTGTGGTATCCTTACAGTTAATGATCCCAGAGACACTCACTGGTTTCTGTGGTACCCTTACAGTTAATGATCCTGGAGACACTTGCTGGCGTCTGTGGTACCCTTACAGTTAATGATCCCAGAGACACTCACTGGTTTCTGTGGTACCCTTACAGTTAATGATCCCAGAGACACTCACTGGTTTCTGTGGTACCCATACAGTTAATGATCCCAGAGACACTCACTGGTTTCTGTGGTACCCTTACAGTTAATGATCCTGGAGACACTTGCTGGCGTCTGTGGTACCCTTACAGTTAATGATCCCAGAGACACTCACTGGTTTCTGTGGTACCCATACAGTTAATGATCCCAGAGACACTTGCTGGCTTGTGGTACCCTTACAGTTAATGATCCCAGAGACACTTGCTGGCGTCTATGGTACCCTTACAGTTAATGATCCCAGAGACACTCACTGGTTTCTGTGGTACCCATACAGTTAATGATCCCAGAGACACTTTCTGGCGTCTGTGGTACCCATACAGCTAATGATCCCAGAGACACTTGCTGGCATCTATGGTACCCTTACAGTTAATGATCCAGGAGACACTCGATGGTGTCTGTGGTACCCATACAGTTAATGCTCCCAGAGACACTTGCTGGCATCTGTGGTACCCTTACAGTTAATGATCCAGGAGACACTCGATGGCGTCTGTGGTACCCATACAGTTAATGCTCCCAGAGACACTTGCTGACATCTGTGGTACCCTTACAGCTAATGATCCCGGAGACACTCGATGGCGTCTGTGGTACCCATACAGTTAATGCTCCCAGAGACACTTGCTGGCATCTGTGGTACCCTTACAGTTAATGATCCCGGAGACACTCGATGGTGTCTGTGGTACCCATACAGCTAATGATCCCAGAGGCACTCGATGGTGTCTGTGGTACCCATACAGCTAATGATCCCAGAGGCACTTGCTGGCGTCTGTGGTACCCTTACAGCTTATGATCCCAGAGACACCTGCTGGCGTCTGTGGTACCCATACAGCTAATGATCCCAGAGACACTTGCTGGCGTCTGTGGTACCCATACAGCTAATGATCCCGGAGACACTTGCTGGTTTCTGTGGTACCCTTACAGCTAATGATCCCAGAGACACTTGCTGGCATTTGTGGTACCCATACAGCTAAAGATCCCAGAGACACTTGCTGGCATCTGTGGTACCCTTATAGCTCATGAGTCTGAGACCTCTAGCTGGCTTTTGTGGTACCCGTACAGCTAATTATTCTGAAGACACTAGCTGGCTTCTTATAACCACCACCTTTGCCATCAGTATGAGCATGTGAACATATATTCTTAACTTAATCACAACCATAAAATTATAGACCTCCAGATTTTGCTCACAACTGAAAACTACAAAATGTGATATCCACATTAGAGTATTGCAAAGCTCCACAAAGAATACTGAAACTTAAGCTGGAGTAAAAGACATCAGATATAGATAAGATGGCAACTGATGCAGAAGCCGGTGTCAGGCAATGGAACCAAAAGGAAACATGAGATTGAGCTTATACAGGGGGTTATTACTGGACACAAATAGCCTGTATTGCCATTAACCTATCAGGACTTGAGATAGGTGGATGGGTTTACTAGGAATAAGGAAGATCTAAAGAGCTATTGCTATACACAGAATTAACATTCAAAATAACCTACCAGAGAATTTGAAATAACAACTAAAAAGTATTCAAGTCACAGATTATTCACCCTGATGAACTCTACGACTGCCTATAGAGTACTGTAGAACAGTCTCAGCAAGTTAAAATAAGGTATAGTTTGTTTGGAGGTTGTTACCATGCACAAATCATCTGTATCTTCATTAATTTTAATAGACCTAGCAGTAATTAGATAGGATAGTACACAGACTGCAAACTCTTGAATGTACAGTAAGATATAGAGAAATGAGACAGAATTTGAAACATGTGTACATGAATTTAATGCAAATATTTAAAAATTTTGCCTTTTAGATGGCAAATCAATGTCATGTTAACAGCTACTGAGTAATACTAAAATAACAAACTCTACATCTCGAGGGGGCAGACTCCAATGATTTTTAGATGAGGCCATAACGGAGGCTTCGAACGAATAACACTAAGTCAGACACCTTCAACAAATAAACAGCTTGTGTCTTAACCAGATTAAGATAGACTTCTAAAATATGCATATTGATACTTTGTTTCGACACTATAGGTGAAAATGATTTGACAACATGGTTAAACAGTCATGAAAGATTGAACTTGCTTAGTTCTCTCAGATAAAGGCTTAATTACAAAATCATATAAGTAATGTTCAGATATACACACTTCAATGACTATAGAACATCTCTTAAAAGAGCACTATCATTAGAGTATTAGTGCAGAGAATTCTTACACTATGACATCATCCAGTCTATGACATCAAAACATTGTGATGACATCAGTTTTTCATATGTCATACCATTATGAGTCATGTACTAGACAATAAAGCATTATAATGTCATATAGTTCACTGTTATATAGTTATTGTACAACAGTATTTAGATAAGATTATATTTATCATTCACGATCTAAAGTTGAAGATCACACAAAAATTTCATCATTTAAAAAAGAAATTCTACAAAAGATGAAACATGCAGATATCTAATTTAATGATACAAGTTTTTATAAATCATTTTAATCAAATGTCAAATATCAAAATGTCATTCAAGAAACTTTCATCACAATACACATATTTTTGTTTACGATACTTGAATGAAGAATGCTATGTGAAGGTTAAACATATAAGAATTCTTTCCTCCCTGTAAGAGTTAAATATATAAGCATTCTTTCTTCCCTGTAAGAGTTAAATATATAAGCATTCTTTCCTCCCTGTAAGAGTTAAACATATAAGCATTCTTTCCTCCCTGTAAGAGTTAAATATATAAGCATTCTTTCCTCCCTGTAAGAGTTAAATATATATAAGCATTCTTTCCTACCTGTAAGAGTTAAATATATATAAGCATTCTTTCCTCCCTGTAAGAGTTAAATATATAAGCATTCTTTCCTCCCTGTAAGAGTTAAATATATAAGCATTCTTTCCTACCTGTAAGAGTTAAATATATAAGCATTCTTTCCTCCCTGTAAGAGTTAAATATATAAGCATTCTTTCCTCCCTGTAAGAGTTAAATATATAAGCATTCTTTCCTCCCTGTAAGAGTTAAATATATAAGCATTCTTTCCTCCCTGTAAGAGTTAAATATATAAGCATTCTTTCCTCCCTGTAAGAGTTAAATATATAAGAATTCTTTCCTCCCTGTAAGAGTTAAATATATAAGCATTCTTTCCTCCCTGTAAGAGTTAAATATATAAGAATTCTTTCCTCCCTGTAAGAGTTAAATATATAAGCATTCTTTCCTCCCTGTAAGAGTTAAATATATAAGAATTCTTTCCTCCCTGTAAGAGTTAAATATATAAGAATTCTTTCCTCCCTGTAAGAGTTAAATATATAAGACTTCTTTCCTCCCTGTAAGAGTTAAACATATAATAACTCTTTCCTCCCTGTAAGAGTTAAATATATAAGCATTCTTTCCTCCCTGTAAGAGTTAAATATATAAGCATTCTTTCCTCCCTGTAAGAGTTAAATATATAAGCATTCTTCCCTCCCTGTAAGAGTTAAATATATATGCATTCTTTCCTCCCTGTAAGAGTTAAACATATAAGACTTCTTTCCTCCCTGTAAGAGTTAAATATATAAGCATTCTTTCCTCCCTGTAAGAGTTAAATATATAAGCATTCTTTCCTCCCTGTAAGAGTTAAACATATAAGAATTCTTTCCTCCCTGTAAGAGTTAAATATATAAGCATTCTTTCCTCCCTGTATGAGTTAAATATATACGAATTCTTTTCTCCCTGTAAGAGTTAGATATATAAGAATCTTGCCTCCCTTGAAGAGTTGAATATATAAGCATTCTTTCCTCCCAGTAAGAGTTGAATATATAAGAATCTTGCCTCTATGTGAGAGTTAAATATATAAGAATTCTTGCCTCTATGTAAGAGTTAAATATATAAGACTTCTTTCCTCCCTGTAAGAGTTAAACATATAATAACTCTTTCCTCCCTGTAAGAGTTAAATATATAAGCATTCTTTCCTCCCTGTAAGAGTTAAATATATAAGCATTCTTTCCTCCCTGTAAGAGTTAAATATATATGCATTCTTTCCTCCCTGTAAGAGTTAAACATATAAGACTTCTTTCCTCCCTGTAAGAGTTAAATATATAAGCATTCTTTCCTCCCTGTAAGAGTTAAATATATAAGCATTCTTTCCTCCCTGTAAGAGTTAAACATATAAGAATTCTTTCCTCCCTGTAAGAGTTAAATATATAAGCATTCTTTCCTCCCTGTATGAGTTAAATATATACGAATTCTTTTCTCCCTGTAAGAGTTAGATATATAAGAATCTTGCCTCCCTTGAAGAGTTGAATATATAAGCATTCTTTCCTCCCAGTAAGAGTTGAATATATAAGAATCTTGCCTCTATGTGAGAGTTAAATATATAAGAATTCTTGCCTCTATGTAAGAGTTAAATATATAAGAATTCTTGCCTCTATGTGAGAGTTAAATATATAAGAATCTTGCCTCTTTGTGAGAGTTCAATACATAAGAATTCTTGCCTCTTTGTGAGAGTTCAATACATAAGAATTCTTGCCTCTTTGTAAGAGTTAAATATGTAAGCATTCTTGCCTCTATGTAGGAGTTCAATATAAGAAAATACCTTAAGAGTTGAATATATAAGCAGTGTAACCTTCCGTGTTTGTCAGTGGATTTAGGAGATAATCTAGCGTGGAGAGAAGATCTGTTAACAAGGTCTGGGTGGATTTATACACAGTCTGGGGTTGGAGATGAAAGAGTTGAAGAGGATGCAAACAGTCCGACTACCACGTGGCACTGATAATAGACACCTCAGCTCCTTCTGTGTATGTCTGGTAGATAAAGGCTACACTATACCAACTCAGGTGCGAGACTTGGCGTGGATATTATGATAAAAACAGGTTTGATACACATCAGGTTGTTCCCCTAGTTCTAGGATTAGAGCAGCTCTGGAATGCTGCCTTGAAATAGACAAAGTGGCATTTTAGATATTCAAGATTAGATAAATGACAACTATTATGTATGACAATTTTTTTTCTTCAGTAATGACTATTAAACTGCATTACATACATCAGTGTTATGGTAGGATATGATAACAAGAGTCTTGGTTAATTTGTGGGGCAGAGTAGATAGAGTAATGGTTAGCACATTCAGCTTTGGATCAAGAAGTCCTGGGTTCGAATCCTGCCAGGGCCTCTGCACCTATGTCTGCTGTGGAGAACTGTTCTATATGCACTAAGGTTTGCATGCAATTCTACACTGAATTTCATTGTAGTACCACCCATGGTTTGCCAGTTACAGCCAATGCTTGCAGGTTTCACCGTAATGCATAGCCACAATGGCATTGCAGGATTTCTCCCTGCAATTTTACTACCAGCTGTGATATAAATGAAACACTCATGAAAGCTGTGTTAAACCCAAACTTACCTCACCACCTCTGTTAGTTTGGGGCAAGGAACTCATCAAAGACAGTCCAAGAGACATGTATTCTAATTTAAAACAAAATCACTTCAAACTATTGGGGTTCACTCCAGTACCAACTTGTGAAAAATAAAGTGCTCAAGTGTCTTATTATTGAGTTTTTACTGATAAAACATTGGAAACCTTAATTTATACAATTGAAGTTTTACACATTGTTGTGTCTACTGGAACCAAAATACTGCCAAGGTTGATCTAAAGTTTACTTAAATTTGTTTTGAGTTCAGACAATCTACTGATCCCTGATCTTTCTATAACCAACCCATATTCTCTTTACATCCCTTGAGCAGATTTCACGCTGTGTCAATGGCAGTAACTTCAGGAGAGCAAACAAAATATTTGGCATGCCATTTTTTTTTAGTATAAAGTGTCTCCATCTTGGTCATCGAGATGCAATCTTGTGCACTCCTATCGTCTCTGTCTGTCCATCAGTGCCATATGGCAACTTCCGTCGTATTATTTTTGCATGCGAAATCTGCATGACAGTACCGGTGGACAATCTTAGGTAATACGGTTTTGAAATGAATTCACAAGATAGAATCTCAGGCTAAGATGGAGACATGTATACGCTACGAAAATGAACCTTAAAACAAGGTTTTGGAAAATTTTGACAGACCAGAGATTTTGCCACTCTGTCGATGTTGGGGCGCAGCTATAGAACTCTATAAATAAATAATGCCTCAGGATGTGTTTAGAAATGACCAGATCACTTATGATTCGATCTCATTAGAACAGTGAAATCTAGCATGATTGAGTTTGATTAGTGTCTCCCAAGCAGGTTAAAATGGAATTCAGGATATTTTTAAGTTAAAAATTACACAGCCAAGAATCTCCAAACAGCTACCATCTGGAGATAATGTGACACATACCTGTGACACCTTAATTGAAGAATCATATGCATTGGACTCTTGTTGTAACATGCGCCTTCACATGGCCTTGTTGGTGATGAAAAGTAGACCCACAATGGGTCTGCTGCTTTGAATCTTTTAACAATTGTTAACAAACGATTATTAACTAACGATTGTTAACTAGCAAGTCAACCGAAGGTTAGATAGTCTGACCATGGTCTAACACTCCACCAAGGCACGGTCCAACTACAAGAATAGATCTCTTAGTTTGCACAACACAACACTCGTAAACTTAATTGCGCAACACTGATAGTCCGACCAACTGGCCTATATCTATGCATGGGCAACAATTTCTTAATTTTCATTAATTGTTACCCATTTATGCATCAGTCGACTTCAGTCAGTTTTAATCCAATACAACGATCAGGCTTGCAATGCATTCGTATGGCGGCAGTGCATTGCAATGCATTCGTATGGCGGCAATGCGTCATGTCACTGACATCATTTTTCAATCTGCATCATGAGGAGCTGCCTCAGATTCTGATTGACATGTGATGAAAATCGGTCACACTCATGCGAAACTCTAATTTTCTTTTTCGTGTTGTCATGATTGGGACAGTGTGAAGCCCCCCTTATAAATCTACAACCATACAACAGTACATAGCACGTGGCATGAATGTAAGATGGAGTGAAGCGGACATGCTATCGGTTTGATTGACATTTGTCATCAATCACGTCTACGTTTATGATCAAGCATCATCATTTGTCTTAATTACCAGTATTCACAGCGAATCAATAATCACTGATGATAGAAAGTTGCATGAACTTAATATACTATGTGAAACAGACCTGTCTCAAAAACTCATTATATCGTCCAAAACGGAAGAAATCAGAAATAATTGATGGTGCGATTTGATGAAATGATAGGTTTCATCCAAAACTACATTACTTACATGTCACGATGAAGGATTGGAGGAGTCAGAATCTGTTTGTTTGAGAAAGGACTCTGGGGTTTAGCCGAGGTATATCCAAAACTAAAAAGTTCTGATGATGTTAGGGTTTTTCAGAAAAACTTAGAATCAAAACATTTACTCCGTTCAATGAAATGTATAATGAATTGGGGTTTTTTTTTCCAAAATATTATTCCTTTAAGAGATGCAAGTATATGGGGATTTTTTTTATTTTAGGAAAGGAATCATAACTAAAGATATAAAGAGAAACAAAATATTTTGAGCACATAAATTTGAAAACATTTGTGTCTTTGAACCAAAACATATTTAGTTCATATTGGTTAAAATAATTTATAATAATAAATAATTTGGTTAATATTTATTATCCAAAATGAAGGAACTGGATTATTGAAATATTGAAATCACGGATCTGGCATGTTATGATGAATTGACATTCTATATGAACGATTAATCGAGCTGCTTGTATTGATCATTCCTCTTTTGTCGTTGTTTTTAACCCAAAAGAAAAAAAGACCTGTTAATCCAAAGAAGAGCGCACTGACCACAAGGCTTTCCTCCCAGTGCCACTGGGCAACAAGCAGCCATATGATATTAAACTATAACCAGTATATATATTGTAGAGGATGAATCTCATACTGCTAGAATCGCCTCATCTTGTAGAAGCACTAACCTCACCCAGCCTTCTTCCTCCTACTCACAGACTTGGAATATCATATCACATAGCGGTGTGTGAACTAATGTGTTAATATTATTCGTATTGATCAACATCATTGAACAGAACTTGACCAGCAGTAATCATGGAGCATCATGAAGTCACCCATATTGCTTAGTCTACCGTATTTCCTCCAAAACAAGCCTGGAGTTTTATTTTGTTCAACACTCCCTTACCCCCGGGCTCTATTGCAGGTGATAGGCTTTAAATTCATATCTGAGACCAGAGTTGTATTTACCTCAGCACCACAAGACCAGAAATCAGGGTTATATTCGAGACCTTGGTTGTTTTCGAGGAAATATGGTATCCCATTTTCATCCTAACTCAAACTCAACCTATGTTAATAATAAATACAGAAGAAAATGAGGTGCAATGAAATATGGGCACTTAAACAGCAAGCTAAGAGCAACGGAAATGGGTATGTCGGTTCTAGAAATGATAGGATAGATCATTTATTTCTATTTCCATGAATACTTTAATTTTTTAATTCTAAAATAATATCATGTACCTGTAGACCTTCATATAATCATTTTGAGAGTACATGATATATATTATCTAAAGTGAATATAACATACATATATATATGATAAATATATATTCATAAAATCTTAGTATTTTTATGTACCATTTGTGTGAATTTTGTTGTGTTATCCTGCAAAACAATTACGTATGTATGTAAACATGTACCTTTGTAATAAACAATCTATTTGTACAATATGAAGGCATATACAGCTGTTATTCATAGTATAACAAACACAGACCACCCTCCTCAGTTATATGGCAATGAATCAGTCTGATTAAAATCAAACTTGTTCCGAGGAATAAAATTTGCAAAATAATATATCTACCGGGATACGAACAGGTTCTGTAGATTCCTTGCCACAAGGTCTGAGAACACCCCGTATAGGCGTGTGTTCCGAACCAGTTTAGTGCAGCTAAAGCACAGTGAAATAGCTGACCAATCACATCATAGTTTTTAAACGGTCGCTGTTTTGAAAGCATTCGGAATGGACAAAAGGATAGCTGTTTGGAGTTATCTGCCCCTAGTTTCTCGCACCGAAAGCTTTTGTTGGACGTCTTGTGATTTGTTTACTGAATTGCGTTTGAACATGGGCGTCTACGGGCTGTCACCAGACAGTTTGGCGTGGAAACCTCCGAACGATATGAGTTCGTATCCCGGTAGTTTTTTCCGCGGAATACCGTCGGTTTTAATCAGACTGGGCAATGAATTTGCTATGTTGACTTGCAAATTGGTATGTTCCACTAATAATGATAACAGCCTGCCACCAGGTCAGTAGGAACTACAACGTCATGACAAAATATCGAAAATAAAAGTCTGGCCTGATTTGAAGTGGACATCTGCACGCAGCAGGAAGAACAGCAACTTACCTGAAACAAAACAGAAACATGGTTAAGTATTAAATAATATGTAATTTACAAATTTAATTGTAAATTGATTAATAATAATCTATTCCATGCTGATAGCACTATTTTATAAACTGCAAGGCAAAAGAAAGTACTCACTCAGTTGATTTTATTATATGTATGATTTTCAATTGCAAATATCTGAAATTTAACATTTCTTCAAAAATATTTTTGATGATATACAATTTTGTTCATCGACATATAAGATATATGAAAATTAATAAATGTGCTTGATTCTGCACACGTTAACAAAATTTTAAAAAATTGTAGGGGTCATGTTGGCGTATTTTCATTAAACAAAGACATATTTTAACTAAAATTTAACCACAGTCAGCAAATTAATTCATTAAAACTACTGCAATTAAGATGCTTTATAGAAGACAAAGCGTTTTAGATTCTCCGTGTCCCTGACCTTATTTCTTCAATGAGGAATATTTAATACAAGGAATGTTTATTATCATCAAATAGTTGGTTTACTAATGGCCTTCGTGGTTTATTTTTGGCTGAAATTGATAGAACAGATATTTGAAAAGATATATTGTCCTATTGCCTGACTAAGCGAATTAGAATGATAGTTTACGTAACTGAAGGCTGATCGCTGTACGCTTGCGTATCGAGTACCTCTTCTGGTGTAGAATAACATACATCATTATATCCAGCTGAAGACCTCCACATAGTGGTACCGTAATAATCTCACAAATAATAGGCTATGAATATTCAGCGATCTGTCTTCAACTGCAATCGTTTTCAATCTTTATCTCCAATACTGCACGGACACAGCTAGGCGAATCAACAAAAATACTTCATCAGTGCACTCATCAGCAACGTTTATAATGAAACAATTTACATGTGCTGTTACATATAATCTATGTAATCTTAATAGAACAAAATTATTATCTGTTGTTCAAATGCATAGTGTAAAAGACTTGGCAGTCTTTAAACAAATTTCAAAATTTTGGGATCATAACAAAGAATTAAATTAATTATAAATCATAAATTTTTCCCAAAAAAATAAAAAGAAAGTCCTACCGCCCTCGTCACTATTGAAAACACGAGTGCTCTGAGAGTACAAGAACCCCTGTCCTATTGATGCCCAAACTATCCTTCATTTACATTAGACCCAGACAGTTTGAATGAAAAGGTAAGTCTTGGCACTGGCAAGGAGAAAGAATATAAGCTATATTTCATTTATTTTTAGTGCTACAGATATAAAATTGTTGCATTTGAAAGGTCATGAGTGAGTGAGTGAGTTATTGTTTAACGCCGCTTCGGCAGTATTGCAGCCATTAGCTGCGATAAAGGTCATGAACAGAACTTGATGATTATCAACATTTGAAAATAACACTTAAAATCATAAACCACTTCATTTTGAACCATGCCCTTATTTTTTAGAGAAGGTAATGAAATGTACAAATCTTGATCTCCATTCAGATCATATAACAAGCATTTGTCATGTCATTTAAAGACTTTGATCCCCTAGGTGCAAGGTACCTCCCTACAAAAGTTCTGCTTTGGGGATGTAGCGCGGTACAAATTTACGGATGCCGACCGCCCACCATCTGGAGGAGGGGTATGTGGTCAAGACCAAATGCATCAATTCTTATCCTCTTGGTGCAAGGCACAGCTTTGGGGATGTAGCAGTTCTGGAGAAAAAGTGGATAATAATTTAACTATACAGACAATACCGGTGTAACAGGCCAAAGTTTCCCCCTGGCCAAACTTTCCCCGGGGAAAGTATGGCCTAGGACAGACCTTCCCCGGGGAAACTTTAGCCTAGGCCAAACTTTCCCCCCCTAGGCTCAATCTTCCCCGGGGAAGGTTTATCCTAGGCCAAACTTTCCCCACCCTTGATACTTTCTCACCTATGATTACAGGGGTAGCAACTTTGGCCTGGCTAACATTTCATAACCTCCCTACTTCTTTACTTTTTTTCTTATATATAATGGATGAGATTATGGTTATTTCTTCATCACCTTTGTTTTTAAAGTAAAGGGGGGAGATTCTGGCCTAGCTAGGCTACTTCTTCCCCACCCTTGTTTTTATTTACAAGGGGGGAGACTGGCCTAGCTAGGCTACTTCTTCCCCACCCTTGTTTTTATTTACAAGGGGGGAGATTCCGGCCTAGCTAGGCTACTTCTTCACCACCCTTGTTTTTATTTACAAGGGGGGAGATTCTGGCCTAGCTAGGCTATTTCTTCCCCACTCTTGTTTTTAAAGTAAAGGGGGGAGATTCTGGCCTAGCTAGGCTATTTCTTCCCCACCCTTGTTTCTATTTACAAGGGGGGAGATTCTGGCCTAGCTAGGCTATTTCTTCCCCACCCTTGTTTTTATTTACAAGGGGGGAGATTCTGGCCTAGCTAGGCTATTTCTTCCCCACCCTTGTTTTTAAAGTAAAGGGGGGAGATTCTGGCCTAGCTAGGCTATTTCTTCCCCACCCTTGTTTTTATTTACAAGGGGGGAGATTCTGGCCTAGCTAGGCTATTTCTTCCCCACCCTTGTTTTTAAAGTAAAGGGGGGAGATTCTGGCCTAGCTAGGCTACTTCTTCCCCACCCTTGTTTTTATTTACAAGGGGGAAGATTCTGGCCTAGCTAGGCTACTTCTTCCCCACCTTTGTTTTTATTTACAAGGGGGGAGATTCTGGCCTAGCTAGGCTCCTTCTTCCCCACCCTTGTTTTTAAAGTAAAGGGGGGAGATTCTGGCCTAGCTAGGCTACTTCTTCCCCACCCTTGTTTTTATTACATTGTCCATTTCATACAGATCTAAGAAAATGTACTTGTCCATATTATTATTGTACATCACCATCTTTACAGAAAGGTATCTCATTATGCAAAAGTGATAATGATTATATTGTAAACATATTTGCAAAGTATATTTTCCTTTGACTTAAAGGCGCTGTAGCATTTGTTTGGCATAATGTGTTTTCTCAAATTTGTCATTTATTATTAAAGTCTATACAATATATGGGTATGTTGATGGATAAAACATCTCATTACATGAGCCAAAAGTAAAAGCTTACCTGTATAGTAAGAAATTGGCGACAATTGTGTGGAACTCTTCACCGGTAGATTTGTAGGTCTCATGATTTAGATCTCTTTTTTATTGACTAAAGATTATTATTTAGCCATTCATAACACTTATCAATAATTTGGTAAAACCACTTGATTACGTAAGAAAATCGTGCTAGAGCGCCTTTAAAAAACATGTCAAGTTCTGTAATATAATGCATTGGTGTTACACAAATAAGGTATTTTTTCACATTTTGATGTTTGGTAAGTTAGTTTCTTCTTTTGTCATTAACCACAAATTATTTCTTTTTTTTAAACATGATTTAACTTGTCTCCTTGTCTAACTTATATGTGAGAAAAATTAAATGGTAACAATTGATATTTTTCACAAAGCTCTTGAATATGTTAAGAATGTACATGTTTTACACATTGATTTTAAAGATTAGAATAGAATAGCATAGAATATGACAGTCTTACTGTAAAATTTGTTATTTAAAATAATTAAATCTTATGCATGTTACACCACTGATTTTTCTTGACCTAATTGCTTTTATTTGCCACTTAACACATTAAAGGTTCAATGGTAAATTCTGAACATTTAGATATAAAAAGTTATTTAAAATATATTAGAATCAATAAAATGAACATAATTATTGTAATATGTCGTGACACCAATGACATTTTTTATTGTCACACCAGTGATATTGTTTGTTACACCACTGATTTCCCTTGATTTTTATTCCGGAGATAAACCCAAGTTAGTTGCCTTAAATTGCTAATTAAAGGTACATCCATTGTGTTGTTGGGGGTCACATATTGCAAACGTTATAAATGGTGTTACTTTATCAAGAAGTACCGATTGTTACCGAAAACAATCATTTAATGATAGTTGACTTAGCATATTGTAGTGATTTTTTATCGAAAACCGGACAATGTACAGTGTGTGGCGCGCGTCGATGATTCAAACGTAATTTTGGAATCTTATTTATAACAGACAGAATGACAAATTTTGTGAGATAATGTTTAATGGATCATATAACTACTGTGCATGTCAATGGAACGTGCAGTTTCGGTTTCTACACATGAATAATGATGTTACTCAATTTTAATTTGAAACTAGTAATAATGATATATTTGGTGATTGGGGATAAAAATGCAAGCTGAGTGAATTTATTTGTATTGTAGACAGCACATGTGGTGAGTTGGAGCGTATTAAAGCCAAATAAAATTTTATGAAACACAATGGATGCACCTTTAATAGATTTTAATGTTTCAACAGGAAGTAAAGAACACTCAGATTTTAAAAGTTTACAACAGAAACACATTAGCATTGATAAAATGTACCAATTCAAAGAATACTGTTACACCACTGACATTATTTTGTTACTCCACTGACTTTCCTTGACCTAACTCAAACATTTAGCAGGCCTCCAAATAGCAACCAATTTTTTTAATTTGCTCCCTGTAATTTTGAGTTAGGAGCACACATGCTCCTTGGCAAGATTTGGGACCTAGTTAATAAATTCTGTTACTTCACCTAATTTAACCATCATCCATTACAATTGCTTCAAAATGGTATTGAATATTAGCTAGCTTACAATGTTCTACTTCTATTCATTGATTTACAGTTGATTTTTGCAAATCTCATTTCATATGTGCTCCTTGCACTTTTCTTTTGTTCCTTAGAAAAATATTTTAGGAGCGTATCCGCTCCTTGAACATTTTTTTTACTTTGAGGCCTGTTAAGACATTAAGACTAGATATTAAAAGTTTTTACAAAAATACTAAAAACATCAATACTTTTGCCATGTGACACCACTGACAGTTACACCACTGACCCATTCACACTTTTATGAACAGATAGAGCTTCCTAACCACTAAACGCAAAACATAAATGGTGATGTTTCATTAATATTAATTCACTTAAAACAGTACATATTGAACAAGTACATACTTGGAAGTAATCAGTGTTACACCACTGACTCGATCAAAAGTTATGCTTCATAAAAGGATCACAAAATTGCATCAAACTTTAACAGCAATTCAAATCTGGCCTTGATTAAAACTACTTCCATGAAGAAGCCATCAGCAAAGGGGGCAGTTGGTATTTCTAATTTATTTCAAACGTAGAAAAAAATGAATATCAAAATTTTATAATTCGTTACATCACTGACTGACATTTTAGATGCTCATTGTTTTTATTATGATTATAGGATTTTAATATTTTTTTGCAAAAGTTGATGCAGAAAAGTGTTTGTGAAACTTGTTTATCAATATTTAATGCAGAATATATATATATATAAATGTCTTGGAATTGAAAGATTTTGGTTCTGCAAAGTTACATTGACAGTGGTTTTTCTTCAAGGATGGGGAAGAAGTAGCCTAGCTAGGCCAGAATCTCCCCCTTGTAAATAAAAACAAGGGTGGGGAAGAAGTAGCCTAGCTAGGCCAGAATCTCCCCCCTTGTAAATAAAAACAAGGGTGGGGAAGAAGTAGCCTAGCTAGGCCAGAATCTCCCCCCTTGTAAATAAAAACAAGGGTGGGGAAGAAGTAGCCTAGCTAGGCCAGAATCTCCCCCCTTTACTTTAAAAACAAGGGTGGGGAAGAAGTAGCCTAGCTAGGCCAGAATCTCCCCCTTGTAAATAAAAACAAGGGTGGGGAAGAAGTAGCCTAGCTAGGCCAGAATCTCCCCCCTTGTAAATAAAAACAAGGGTGGGGAAGAAGTAGCCTAGCTAGGCCAGAATCTCCCCCCTTGTAAATAAAAACAAGGGTGGGGAAGAAGTAGCCTTGCTAGGCCAGAATCTCCCCCCTTGTAAATAAAAACAAGGGTGGGGAAGAAGTAGCCTAGCTAGGCCAGAATCTCCCCCCTTGTAAATAAAAACAAGGGTGGGGAAGAAGTAGCCTTGCTAGGCCAGAATCTCCCCCCTTGTAAATAAAAACAAGGGTGGGGAAGTAGTAGCCTTGCTAGGCCAGAATCTCCCCCCTTGTAAATAAAAACAAGGGTGGGGAAGAAGTAGCCTAGCTAGGCCAGAATCTCCCCCCTTGTAAATAAAAACAAGGGTGGGGAAGAAGTAGCCTAGCTAGGCCAGAATCTCCCCCTTGTAAATAAAACAAGGGTGGGGAAGAAGTAGCCTAGCTAGGCCAGAATCTCCCCCCTTGTAAATAAAAACAAGGGTGGGGAAGAAGTAGCCTAGCTAGGCCAGAATCTCCCTCCTTTACTTTAAAAACAAGGGTGGGGAAGAAGTAGCCTAGCTAGGCCAGAATCTCCCTCCTTTACTTTAAAAACAAGGGTGGGGAAGAAATAGCCTCGCTAGGCCAGAATCTCCCCCCTTTACATTAAAAACAAAGGTGGGGAAGAAATAGCCTAGCTAGGCCAAAATATCCCCCCTGTTCATGGAAAAAAAAGGGTGGGAAGGAAATAACAACCCTGTTTTAGCAGGGGGGAAACTTTGGCCTAGGGGGGGAAACTTTGGCCTGGGCCAAACCTCCCCCGGGGTAAAAGTATCCTAGGACGATCCTTCCCCGGGGAAACTACAGCCTAGGCCATTTACTCCCCGGGGAAAGTTTAGACCGGGGAAGAAATGGCCTGCTACACCGGGCATCAGATGGACGGATGCTAGAAGCTAGCCCATGCTGAGAAAATCATGGAATGGAAGCTATGGAATTTAAAAAAAAAGGAAAATTGGAAAATCTCAAACCCCTAAAAGACACGTCTACATGATATGGAGAGGCAGTACACCAAATTTAGTGTAGATTGGTCAAGTAGTAAAAGGTTTATTCTCTGGAGATGATGACAAATCCAACAGAGACGGTATTATGTCTCTCAACACTGAGAAACCAACATAGACAGTATTATAATGTCTCTCAACACTGCATGCAAAAAAATGAGAACCCAACAGAGACAGTATTATGTCTCCCAACACTGAGAACCCAACAGAGACAGTATTATGTCTCCCAACACTGAGAACCCAACAGAGACAGTATTATGTCTCCCAACACTGAGAACCCAACAGAGACAGTATTATGTCTCCCAACACTGAGAACCCAACAGAGACAGTATTATGTCTCCCAACACTGAGAACCCAACAGAGACAGTATTATGTCTCCCAACACTGAGAACCCAACAGAGACAGTATTATGTCTCCCAACACTGAGAACCCAACAGAGACAGTATTATGTCTCTCAACACTGAGAACCCAACATAGACAGTATTATAATGTCTCTCAACACTGCATGCAAAAAAATGAGAACCCAACAGAGACAGTATTATGTCTCCCAACACTGAGAACCCAACAGAGACAGTATTATGTCTCCCAACACTGAGAACCCAACAGAGACAGTATTATGTCTCCCAACACTGAGAACCCAACAGAGACAGTATTATGTCTCCCAACACTGAGAACCCAACAGAGACAGTATTATGTCTCCCAACACTGAGAACCCAACAGAGACAGTATTATGTCTCCCAACACTGAGAACCCAACAGAGACAGTATTATGTCTCCCAACACTGAGAACCCAACAGAGACAGTATTATGTCTCCCAACACTGAGAACCCAACAGAGACAGTATTATGTCTCCCAACACTGAGAACCCAACAGAGACAGTATTATGTCTCTCAACACTGAGAACCCAACATAGACAGTATTATAATGTCTCTCAACACTGCATGCAAAAAAATGAGAACCCAACAGAGACAGTATTATGTCTCCCAACACTGAGAACCCAACAGAGACAGTATTATGTCTCCCAACACTGAGAACCCAACAGAGACAGTATTATGTCTCCCAACACTGAGAACCCAACAGAGACAGTATTATGTCTCCCAACACTGAGAACCCAACAGAGACAGTATTATGTCTCCCAACACTGAGAACCCAACAGAGACAGTATTATGTCTCCCAACACTGAGAACCCAACAGAGACAGTATTATGTCTCCCAACACTGAGAACCCAACAGAGACAGTATTATGTCTCTCAACACTGAGAACCCAACATAGACAGTATTATAATGTCTCTCAACACTGCATGCAAAAAAATGAGAACCCAACAGAGACAGTATTATGTCTCCCAACACTGAGAACCCAACAGAGACAGTATTATGTCTCCCAACACTGAGAACCCAACAGAGACAGTATTATGTCTCCCAACACTGAGAACCCAACAGAGACAGTATTATGTCTCCCAACACTGAGAACCCAACAGAGACAGTATTATGTCTCCCAACACTGAGAACCCAACAGAGACAGTATTATGTCTCCCAACACTGAGAACCCAACAGAGACAGTATTATGTCTCCCAACACTGAGAACCCAACAGAGACAGTATTATGTCTCCCAACACTGAGAACCCAACAGAGACAGTATTATGTCTCCCAACACTGAGAACCCAACAGAGACAGTATTATGTCTCTCAACACTGAGAACCCAACATAGACAGTATTATAATGTCTCTCAACACTGCATGCAAAAAAATGAGAACCCAACAGAGACAGTATTATGTCTCCCAACACTGAGAACCCAACAGAGACAGTATTATGTCTCCCAACACTGAGAACCCAACAGAGACAGTATTATGTCTCCCAACACTGAGAACCCAACAGAGACAGTATTATGTCTCCCAACACTGAGAACCCAACAGAGACAGTATTATGTCTCCCAACACTGAGAACCCAACAGAGACAGTATTATGTCTCCCAATACTGAGAACCCAACAGAGACAGTATTATGTCTCCCAACACTGAGAACCCAACAGAGACAGTATTATGTCTCCCAACACTGAGAACCCAACAGAGACAGTATTATAATGTCTCCCAACACTGAGAACCCAACAGAGACAGTATTATGTCTCCCAACACTGAGAACCCAACAGAGACAGTATTATGTCTCCCAACACTGAGAACCCAACAGAGATAGTATTATGTCTCCCAACACTGAGAACACAACAGAGTCAGTTTTATGTCTCTCAACACTGAGAACGCAACAGAGACAGTATCATATCTCTCAACACTGAGAACCCACATCTTAGCAAGTCAAGATTAACTAATGAAGATGAAAGATACTGAGAAACTGGGCTATTTCTGGTATTATTTTCTTTAATTTGAACTATTTTCATTGATAGAACTCAAATTCATCTTGCCTTTATATCAATTCCCAAAGAGAAAACAAATTGCTGATAAAGTGACAGATAAAGTAATTTCATTAATTTTTGGATTCTCTAGTGACGTAGATAATGTACATTTATTCAAACGAGTAAGCTATAAAGCTAATAAAGCTCTCACTTCTCACCAAATATAGAAGATAACGTCATCTTCTGTCTGAAGATACTATTGTAGTTTTAATGACAAACAGCAATAAAGAAATAACCTTTTGTGTGTAGATATATTTATCCCGTAGAGGGACCAGAAGATGAGATATTGCGACACCAGGTGTGGGAGGAGAGATAGAGTGTTATATAGGACTGTTCTATGCTTTAGCTATCACAGCCTAGCTACACAATAATAGTACCGTATTTCTAATTAGCTTCATATTATCAGCGCTGCTCAAAGGCACAATTTTATCAATTTTCAAGTTAAAATTGAACAAAAACCTTTAAAAGCAAAAGTTACCAGGTTACCAACAGTCAGACGAGGCTCATTTCATATACTGTTGAAGGTCGTAACTTACTAATCAAGCTTTTTGTTGCATTATGAACCTTCAAAAGTATTTATTTGGTTGCTACATTATGTTGGCTTAAAGCAAATTAACTAAAGAACTGAAACATTTGTATCTGTCTTCAGTATTCGAGGATATTTGACAACATCTACCAAATGTGTTCAAGAATGTCCCATGATCTTCAGATCCTACTTACAGTACACTATGTTACACAACATAACATTTTACCTAGCCAGACATCTGATCTTGACAATCAGAAAATAGTTGGAAATGTTTGTTAACTAGAGTCAGAAATGTTTGTTTACGCAAGTCCTGAACATCTAACATATCTGAGCCAAGTAGAAGTTCACCAACTTAAGAATCCAGGTGAAGTGGCTGATTGGCTGATTTGAATTATTGCAAAAGGTTAAGCTGCATGACAGGCATGTGTTGTTGGGTATGGTCAAATCTAATTTGAAATTGTATCTAATGATAATGATCTTTAAAACCATTAGTCCTTCACCACCTGTTTCAGTGTGGAGCAGGGAGTAGATCAGTCAGCTGGTGTAGTGGATCATCCATCAAACAAGTAATCCTGTGCTTGCTGACAAAACCATAGTGTCAAACTATTCTTCAACGGGAAAAACTCACTAACAAATGGAATATTCCTGGTTTGGTCAGTGAATAATCATACCCGAAATTTTACTGCATAATCAAGGTTTTAGACAGGATAATTGGATAATTGACAATTTGTACAAAACCACAATGTCTATCTGAACACTCCCTCGGGGTTATTGACAACCTATTGACAATTTGTACAAGACCACAATGTCTTGCTGAACACTCCCTGAGGATTATTGACAACCTATTGACAATTTGTACAAGACCACAATGTCTAGCTGAACATTCCCTGAGGGTTATTTACAACCTATTGACAATTTATACAAGACCACAATGTCTAGCTGAACACTCCCTGAGGGTTATTGACAACTTATTGACAATTCGTGCAAGACCACAATGTCTTGCTGAACACTCCCTGAGGTTTATTGACAACCTATTGACAATTGGTGCAATAACACAATGTCTTGCTGAAAACTCCCTGGGGATTATCAACAACTTGCTAAAGAAGTTATCAGTATATTTATGAGGAAAATACATCTAATCCATTTATTTGCCGAATCAGTTGGTATCAAACCCTTCCTCTGTTTCTGAAACATGACTTCTCAATGACGAAACAACCCACCACTGATCATGGAAAAACAATAGCCAAACTTCCACCAAGAACATTACTGCATTCCCAAATTCCCGAATGTGTTTCTATTAACCTATAACAACCCACTTTTATAGATTTATACCATATCAAACCATGTATGTATAAGTTCATAGCTTCTCTATGTTAGTCTCAACAAGCATCTCCGTGAGTTCCTGACCTGCTTGACCATGCAGCCCCAATGAGGACAGCAGAGAACCAGCTGCAGGAACTACAGGAGGGAGGATGAGGAGATCTATACACAGATTTACAGTATTAATTTCCCTTAGAATTTAGTGTCTGATCCCTTAGCCTATTGGTGGGATCAAGTAGTCGGGGATTTGGTTACCATAGTGACTCAATGGCTCTTAACGCTGGCACATTGATCGTAATTTACTTGAATAGACATGATCAATATCGCATGAAATCAGAGAACATTTAAATTGTGATGAACCCTAATTTGTCTATCTGAATTAACCAAACTCGTAAACTTTATACTGGAAATGATTTGTAAAAATATTACGTTTTTCATCAACTGTTTTGAAGACACCTCCAATAGTGTCTGGCGTGGTCCATCATGCTGACACTAGGGCAAGGATTAAAACGATCCTTCCTGTATGGTTCAAATGTTTTATAGTGAGAGAGATCAGGTTAAGTGTAACTTAACTCATGCAATCTAAAACAATTTTTATCCAAATTAATCGCTAACAAAAATGAATTGATTCAAGCAAATATTGGTTTAGTTCACCTTGCCGATTCAATATGCTCAACAACAAGACTTGCAATAACATATCGCATAACACAAAAAACTTTAATAATCTCAAAACATTGTAAAACATTGAAAGATAATATGTGAAAGGGAAAGTAACAAAAACTAATGCCAAAAACCTCTGGAGAAAGAAAACCCATAAAACAGTCAGTAATTTGCCTGAAAATGACTTGGAGAGTAATCATATCTGAAAATACATCAGCTGTTTCAATAAAGGAATACAATTGGCAGAAGCCAGGAAATGTGTAACACAATACCGGTAGGCGATTGCCAATAAACGTCACTCGCTACAAGAAAATCTAATTCTGTCTTCAACCTCTCAAGTTCCTCAAGCTTAGCTGTATCTTTCTTCCTCTTTTGAATTTGTATCAAAATACCTTTCATGCTGCACATAGTTATAAGCACGATATGGGGGATATTAACATAAATCATTCATCGGTTAATCAATTTTACCTTTTACAAAAATCAATAAGGTGTTTGCTGTGGTATCATGTATCAGTAGAAGTTATGGAAGAGGAATTGGCATTACCTGTCATGCTGTTTGAATGAATCAATCTTATTTTTTTAAAGAATATGTTAATTTTTCAGAGACACTGACAAAAATTAAAGAGAGATTTTCCTGTATACAATTTATCTCTTCTTTTGTGACATGAAAATAAAGCATAGGAAACAGAGCATATATTTTATTAGAAACAATTAAATGTTTGCAAGCACATCTCCATTGTAATTTCTGCCACTACATGAACATACACTAGCACAGTGAGAGAGTGTTTGCTCAACAACTGAAAGGTGTGGCTTGATTCCTGGCAGTAACACCTTTAACTAGGAACAAAATGGGGCTGTTTGCTTCCTTGGTGGTAGAAACTTGTGTTGGGGTCTGGGGTTTAACTCCGCTTTCAAGAGTATTTCACTTATATCATGGCTGCAAGTATTATGGCAGGGAGAAAACCTGCAACGTCTTGTGGCTAAGCATTGTGGTGAAACATGCGCGCATTGGCTAGAACTAGTAGCACTGTACTGAAATTCAGTGTAAACCTTACTGGGTGTAGAACAGTTCTGTACTGCAAAAAAGTTTCCTAGCTCCTGGCAGGATTCGAACCCCGGACCTCTTGATCCAAAGCCGAATGCGCTAATCACTGCGCTATCCCGCCCCCTTGTTGCACCGTGGTTGATGTGAGAAGATCACAAAACAATATTTCCTAGAGACGATAAAGAGTTTTCATGATTTTCATCATCCTAAACAAAGCGTAAGAGGAATTTTGTTTCTTACTAAGAAACACTTTAGAATAATATTTTTAAGAGGGCTTTTAACAATTCGTATACCTATCAATTATATGCCCCACGGTTTTGCATATGTGATGTATGTAATTTTTCATATCATACCCATGCATATCGGTAAAACTCCTTTTATCTCAGTTTTTAAATCTAAAGGCAATGAACTATCAATCAATCAATATATAAATTAATATGTTTCAAATATCAAATTCTTCATGCCATATTTTATGTGACAAGACAATTGTTAACTGAACAACGACAACGCACTGTTTATTGGAGGATATTAAAAGTACCAGCTAAATTGAAATTTGGGCAATCACTTTGTGTCGAATTTGTAAATATCAATTTTAACATCTGATGTACCTTAAGTTACTTCAAGAGATATACCAATATATATGAAAGAGTTTTAAAATTGAATTAAATAAAACGAAAAAGCAATTATTTTAACTAGGCTCTGATGTTATATTTGTTTGTAGAAACAAAAATCAAGGGACTATTACTCTTTGTGAAAAGAGGTCCTCATCATACAACATGAGGTATAAAAGAAAAAGAAACAATAAGATAGATAAAGCAACTTACTCTATGAAGGCAGTGATGACTGAGGGTAGATAGGGCATGTTGTAGAGAGCAGATCCGTCTCTCCGTATGTACGTGTGTATGCGTGTGTGACTGCGTGTGAATGCGTGTGTGACTGCACAGATGCAGGTACGTATCTAGCTCCAGTGGATCGACTCACTAAGCACAATTGACATGAGAATTAACAACATCAATACAAGCCTAGCCTAGCCCTAATCTTACAGTCAATTTCTTCTCATGCCACAAATTACTCAATCTTTAATTCCCTAGATATTTCAAAGGTCATTACTTTTACTAGATTCCATTGCAGATGTTCAAGTGCATAAGACACAACAACAGCAGAATTATTCACAGAAGAAGCATGACACAAGTATAAGCATGTAGAAGACACATATTTTATGGATGATCAACTTTTTTAATAACAACAGCGAGATTTCAGTATACCGTTATCAATCATCTTCTTCATCACACCAACTTCTACAATGCCTCTCAAACAATTACGTAAGTATAAGGATGTTTGGCTATGTCTGTATGCCCTATAATCAACAGAAGGTTCTCTAACTTATACATATTCTAACAACGGTTCTCTAGGTGTCTTCAGTCCTTGGTCCAGACAGTGTAACCGTGGCTATAGCGTCACCAGATGGAGAGGTACGAGCAGGATGGGCTCTATGCTATTGTGTATAAAAGAAGTGCATGGATAAAACACCCCTCAAAAGTTACCAGTCCAAAAATCCATGATTTTGTCAATTTTGTTGGTGGGTCTTTTTACAAACATATATAAAAGATTCCACCCAATGAAGGATTAAGTATGTACGCCGATATGTCGTGTATTCTCACATTTAAGAAGTTGTTATCCTGAAAATCTTCCTGTTCCTATTGATAAACGAATTAAAGTGTTTATCATCAAAGTTATAGCCCAACTGTTTTCACTATTTTTCAATGGCATGAAGTTGGAGGTTAACCCTTTCACCCCTACATGCCTAAAATTAGGCACATAACATATTAGCATTCAGGCTTCTTAGTGGGGAAACTAAAGTCTCCAACAAAGGACATCTCCACTATCCATCTCTAGACTACATCATAGCACACATGCTAGACTTCAGTACTGACGGTACTAGAATTTAAACCAGATAGAGCTTGATTGAGCCCTATATTAATAGAACAATGAAACAGATTAAATAAACAGTAAGTTGTAAGATCTTGTATGGTGTCCATTTCCAATCAGTTTATCTGAAGAACAGACAAGATAAGAACGCAGTGGTGCTCTACAGTGACACTTTTATGGAACCACTAACATGGCTTGGTTATATAAACCTTCACTTAACTCCATGCATTTTTGACACTGACATTTTCAGCTTTCGGTAATCGTTATTGTCAACTCTTTTTTAGACAGTCTGAAACTTTGTATTCCTTAAATTACAGGGTAATCGATTCTGATCTGGTAATGTCATGTTGGTAATGATTCAGTTTTGTTCTCCTACTAGTTCCAATACACACAGCACAAGACAAGAGAAGACAGAGCCCAGCCAGCACAGAGCAGGAGGTTGATGGACTGTAAGCTTCTTACCCACTGGAGCAGACTGGTAAGATACTCTGCTATTACATGAAGCTCCTGTCAGAGAGACTCACCACATGTCCACCTGTCTGGTCAGCTTGAAGAGAATACTTTGTGTAAGCAGTGTAGTATCACTTATCACTTATTGAGTAACGGGATCGCTCAACATTTCAATCATTTGTTTTATGCTATGAAAATCAGGCTGAAGCATAACAACTCCAAAATATTTTTGCACTTTCACCAAGCATAACCCTTGTTTTTGTTGAAGTCTCAGTGGCTGAGTGGGTAAGCTTTTGGGACAGTCTGTGTACAGTCACCATGTACTAAAAATGTTATTCTGAACATCCCATGCCAAATGGATTTTTAAATAGAAATCATTAACAATTTCAGGGAAATATATGCCACGCCCACATTTGAGGGGGGGAGCTAGGTACCTCCCCACAAATTATCAGCTTTGGAGGTAGAGCAGTTCAGGAGGTGAAGTCCAAAAGGTGAACATTTCCCGGACGACGAACAACAGACGATGGACCATGCCATAAGCCCATCTGGCCTTTCAGGACTGATGAGCTAAGAATGTTGAAAGTGCCACTGGTTGAAAATTTCCTTCTAACTACTTGAAGTTTAAAAAGACTACGATGAAAGACACCAAAGTCTCTTGGTGAAGTCATTGATGAGCATTGTTCTATGTGCTGCTTCCATTTTCAGAAATGTTTGATAAAAAAAACAACTTTCAGTTTGTTTCATCTCCAGATCACAAACATTGTATTCAAATGAAGGACTTTGAAGCTCAGGTTTTCAATTTTTAAACAATTAATTTTTTCAACCATAAAATCTACAACAATTAACATTTTCAAAATAGACTTCCAACAATTTATTAAAGTTTTAGCATTACAAGAAAGTGTACGTGGCATTTACACATATTTGTGGGCAGTCATACGGATATAATTATACTTATAATATCTATGGATAAGATCTGCAGAATTCTTCAAGCTCAAGAATTAATCAAGATATCTTGACAAGAACAGTAGTTAGAGTAAATTGCGGGTTGAGCGCATCGGGCCTAACACACCCTAAAAAAAAGGCCTCCTAGGTTAGGGTAGTAGGGGGGTACGAGAAAAATGGAAAAGTGAGAAAATAAAAAAATGCTCAAGGTGAGAAAATAAAAAAGTGAAAAGTCTAAGAGGAACAACCAGGATGTTGATCAGGGTGAGAAAAAAAATGCTCCTATGTGAGTGTAGTAGGGAGTACGAGAAAGTAGAAAAATAATATATAACAAAAAAAAGGAACTAAGAACCATTAATTTTAAAAGTGAGGTGAGGTGAGGTGAGGTATTTTGGGGGTTTAATGCTGCTTTCGAGATTTTATCAATTATTATTTTCTATGAAACTGAAGAAAGGAGATATCTGAGAAGTTACACGAAATTCTTTACAATATAATAACATATATGAGGTGAGGTGAGGTGAGGTGAGGTGAGGTGAGGTGAGGTGAGGTGAGGTGAGGTGAGGTGAGGTGAGGTGAGGTGAGGTGAGATGGGGTGAGGTGAGGTGAGGTGAGGTGAGGTGAGGTGGGGTGAGGTGAGGTGAGGTGAGGTGGGGTGAGATGGGGTGAGATGGGGTGAGGTGAGGTGAGGTGAGGTGAGGTGAGGTGAGGTGAGGTGAGCTCCTAGATTTTTACAGGTATTTTACAGTTTCTTCAAAATCAACTATACAGAAGATTTTATCGGGTAGAAAATCTTAGAAAATACTATTCCCCAGAACATAGAGCCATTTGCTCTGTAGCTCATCAAGCTGTACATAATAAAACCATATAAGATTGAAAATTAATATTTTCGAAAAAAGTATATAGTCGTCAGAGAAAATCTACAATTTATAACCAAATTGGCCAAAGTTGTAGGGTGTAGCCTTGGTGGCCCTTGTTTGAAGCCACAGCGATACCAAATCTGAAATGTTGTGTACAGACTCCTCAGCCGAAAGGGATCATAATTTGCAGACTTGGGGACTCCCAGGGGTCTCTAATGAGGCTGGGGCTGTGAAAATATTCTTGAAAACAAAAAAGCCTAGGAAGCTGACATCTTGTTTACAATAAATTTTGCATTTGAAAATCAGTGATTTCCTCAAAGCATCTGGTGAATTAACCAACGGTTTCTGCACAGAGATATATATATAAGCTAAAGACAGTAAACCATGTGAAAGCCTTGAGGACCAGCAAGAAGCATTGTGTTTCAAATGTTCAAGAACTTTTTATGTTTGTTTCTTCGACAAAGTGCATCAGAATGCCTTCTAGCAAAGTCAGTATTTAAAAACGAGGTTGTCATAGAAACATGACGTATTCCATTGTGAAAGCTTTCAAAGTTGACATATTATGAAAAGCTTCTTGTCCGTATAATAAAGGCTGAATATTCCGAATACATGTAGTAGGCTCAACAATGTGGGCTCTATTTCAAATTTCTGAAAGTACAAAAAGAATTCTGAAGAATTCAAATAACTCTGCTGATTAGAAATTGATATAAAATGTTTTTGTCTCAAAGTAATTTTGCTCTAAACCTTTAAATATGAAAAAATAAATTCATTACTTTTTTAATATGGCAGGTTCCAAGATGACAAATCCTTAGCGAGATATCAATAATGGATGGTAGGATCTGTTCTCTGTAAACTGATCAAGCTGGTAAAGTACTAATGTGACTTTTTTTTTAAATTATTGTTTTTCTTGATACTTATAAAGCTTAATTCTGAACATTCTGGAAACAACTCTCAAATCTTAACTATACATACAGCTCTACCGAAAAGATGAATACAAACCTTTTCCAATATATCATTGCAACTTGATTAAATGATCACTATTTGATTATATAAAATAAAAGCTTTTTTTTTCATGAATCTATGTATGTATACTTTTAAGACTAACCTTTAGCCTTTGAAATGAAAATGTACATATAAAAGATCCTTATTCTTGAAAATGAAGATAAAGATAAAAAGTTGGATCTGACATCTCGTCATATACTGTGACCTGAATTACACCTAACATGGCAGCCATCTTGAAATCAAACAGGAAGTTCAACTTCAATTTATAATATGGGTCGACAATTAACATATGGGTGTCGCTAAGTCAAAAAGGAAACACATTTTCTTATGGCATTGTCACATACGTCCAGTACATTTAGCAAGTTCGGAGAAGCTATACACACTTAAGATACTGCTGCCTTCCAATCTTGTAACTATGTATCAAGCAGTGTGATGATTTACACATATAGTGGTTTTTTGCAGGGGCGGATCTAGAGGGGGGATGCAGGGCTGCGCACCCCCCCTTTTCATTTGACATTTTAAAAAATGACCATTGAAACCAACATCCAAACACTGGTGCACCCCCCCTTTTTGCCACAGCGATAGTACATTTACACCGTATATTCAGGATTAATATGTATCACTAAGCATGAGCCCCCCCCCCCCCACTGAGAGCATTTTCAAGGAAAAGTGCACCCCCTGTGATATGAATTGAGTAACCCTTTGCTACATAGCCGTTACAACCCCCCCCCCCCCCCCCCCCCCCCCCCCCCCCCCCCACCACCCTGAATAACCTGACATTACTTTTTCCCTTGTCAGATTATTTACAGTAAGTCATGAGCTAGCATAAAATGAAATAATAATTAAAAGCTTATAATCATATTTGTAATGTACACTATATAATTCAATTGATCCAAAACACAAACACATTATCTGAGAAAGTACACAATTTTGGCAAATTGTTTACAATATAATGTCAATATATGAGGTGAGGTGAGGTGAGGTGAGGTGAGTTGAGGTGAGTTGAGTTGAGGTGAGTTGAGGAGAGGAGACTTGGGATTTAACGCCACTTTCAGGATTACTTCACTTATATAATGACTGCTAGTATTATTGTAGGGAGAAAACACCATGGTGGCTATGCATTGTGGTGAAACCTGCGAGCAATGGCTGGAACTAGCGAACTATGGATGAAATCCAGTGCAGCATTGCAAATGTAATGAAATATATACTTACATTTTAAATTTGAAGCAATGATTTATTTATCAAAATAGATCACAAAGCTACCAAAGTAAATATTTTAAAATGAAACAGAAAATGGAATAAATCTAAGAAATAAGGAATTATTATCTAATACATTAAATATATTTGTTTCTTTATAGATATGATAGTAATATATCAAAATAAAAACACGAAGATAAAAACTTTTCCATGCAAACTCCAGATGAGATATAAACTAACTAAGCCAATGAGTAAAAGGAGAGGACTTCCTTTTTCTGGTTGTCAAAAAATACACAATTCCAATTATCTCTTCAAATGTCAGAGAGCAGGGGACAGACATGGGAATCAGTGGGGCGGATTAACTTTAACCCTCGTCCTGCCAAGGTAGGGTCAATACTGCAGTTGAGCAAGAAACCTGTAAGAGAGTTTGTTCGGGGAAAATAACTTAGTTAAAAAAACAAGCAGCTAAGTTGTCACTAAGGTGACATGATCCCTGTTGCATATTATCACTTCAAAATTGAAAAATAATGTCAAGATCAGCAAAATGGACTTGGTTTGTGAATCTTCCCTAAAAGAACCACTGGTGCGAGATAATGATGAGAATCCAATGAACAGTTCTTGTGACGCTGATCCGCCTGACGAGCTTAACATGTCGACAAACACGAAGTTTCAAGGTCATCAAAATCTAATCAACCCTATGTCTTCCCTAGGAGGTGCTTTGTGTAAGATGTAATGAAATTCCAGTGAATAGTTCTTGGTGTATGGGGGATGGGAGATGATCAACTATTCCATCATGATCGTATTTAAAAAATTAATATCAAATACCAAATGTTTATATAAGTTCCACTGCATCTCCAATAATCAATTCCAAAAAGTTATAAGGTCAAGCTTCATTATCCAAAGTATAACAATCATTTAATGTCATCCCAAATTGAGCCACAATTGAAATCAGCCATGATAATTTGATATTTGAAAGTTTTACTAGTTTAGCATTAAAAAAATGTTTGATACAGATCGAAGTAAACACTCCATCATTCAGGTAACTCCCAAAATGTCAACCAGAATTGAACTAAGATTGAAATCAGACATGTATATAAGATATTTAAAAGTAAAACTAGCATATCAGTAAGGTGATTTCTAAAAATGCATATACAGGAAGAAAAAAACAATTCATCATTCTGATAACTCCCAAAATGTCAACCAAAATTGAGCGGAGATCAGAATCAGCCATGATGGATGGGAATGTCATTGCTCTGTTTTGAAAGGCAGGCTGGCAATGTTTTACATTTATTCATGCCTCAAGGGTTTTGTGCATATAGCTCAGACTGCAATTAGTGAAGTTCAGCAATGATGACCATGGTTAACAAGTGGATGGGTGATCTGTTCCATAGATTATCAATATGAGAGTCTGACAGGTTGATTCCCTGCCCACACTGATACAGGAGTAGGGACACTGTGGACTCACCTTGAGGCTTATTCAAATTGTGCCTGTGTTTAATAAGCAATATAAGTGGGTACCTGGTAAAGGTTGTGACCTTTCAAGTGGTATCATTTGCAGCTTGGGTTAGACCAGGGTAATAATGATATTGAGGATAGTTTAACTCCATGCCAAGAAGAGTATGCTCAAAGCGCACAGACAGTATTACCCTGGTTAATTAAGACCAACATTGTTCCTTCTTTCATTCTCAGTTCACTGGGAGTATGCAACCAATTAAGCTGCTAATTAGGGTTATCTCTCACATCACCTTCACTTCCATACCAGGTACTCAATTGTACTGCTGAGTGACCAGGTCAGGGAATCTACCCTTCAAGCTCTCAGTTGGTATCCAGCAATGAAACGGGTCACAACCCAATCGGCGAGCCACTCCATTTCTTGTTGAACTTCACTGATAGCGGTCAACTGAGCTCTTCACAGGACTACACCACCATAGAGGCACATAATGCAGGGAGCACCCCGAGCATGCCTTTCAACATGGATGGGTGAACTATATACATCACATAGACCACTATATATATCAGTCACGTTTAATAGCATTTATATGAAAGAGCGTGTAGTTTGGTACGTATTGAGTGAAATTAAGTTTGATACAGATACCATTTACAAGTTTCATAAAGACTTTACTATTCATTATAACTTGCTGATTTACATTGCAAAGAAATCATTAATAATATATAGATTAATAATAAATAAATAATAAATAGAACATACACTATTCTGCCATGCCGCTAACATTCCGTCACGTTATGACAACTGGACGCATGCATATGCAATCTTATAAATTACACAATGTGCAGTAATAATACTAATTTATTAAGCAGTTCATATATTCAAGGAGTGAATAAGAAATATATCTTCCTCATGATCCTTATTGTGAAACTATTTCAACCCTGTTGTTTTACCAGTGAAGCAGTTTAGTTCCTGGTTTCTATGACGAGACGGTTACATAACTTAACATGAGGCTTGTAAATCTGTCTGACGTTGTAGTCTGTAACCATAGTACCTTGAGCCTAATGTCAAATGTTAATGGCAAGTTACAAAACAGTTTAGTTAGGATTGACAGGCTTGCAAAATCTGAATTTCAATTGGTGTATATGAAATAAGTATGAAAATTATCAAATCTGAAAGTGTAATTTTGTCAATTCAAATGGTAAACAAATATTTGGATCAAAATGTGAACAAAAGAAAACAGTCCGACTATATATAATGTAAGTGACAATATATATATATATATATATATAGAGTATATTTTGGGTTTTCACTGCAATATCACATATCTCTCATCGAGTGATGGGGAAAAAGCTGATATTTTTTCACGAGTGGCGCAGCTATGGGTGAAAATATTGGCTTTACCCCATCACGAGATGAGAGATAAGTGATGGGACGTCATACCATTGTTGCTCTATCACCTAGCAACGGCAATGATATTGCTTTGATTGTAACGTGATGTCATACCATTGTACACATGATGTCACCCCTATTGTGATATTTTCACTGCGTTGATAAAGTGATATCAAACTGCAGTGATGAGAACATATGTTCTCAAACTGAGAAAACTCAGTCTCACATTGCTTAGCTAAACCGACTACTGTGTGTAGAACAAATCATTTACCAATTAACAGAAAGCTTGAGCATTTTACAGCTGCTTCATTCACTTTGACAAAATTTCCCAAACTGATATCAATTTAGAGTGCAAAATGAACAGGAAAAGTATTCAACTTAAACAAACAGATTTATTTTTTTTATTAAACTAAAAATTTAGAAAATTATCAATTTTGACTTATGAATTATTTCAAATGACAAAATCTCATATGCCGCATTGGAATTGTAATATTTCGTAATAAGCTGGACATTTTTTAACATGATGATACACTAAGACAGAGGAAAAGAATCTACAAACAGAATATGTTAGCCCTTCATTCTCAACAGCCTCCATAGTCCTGTGGTAGATTGTTTGGTTTATGGAGCTAAAGAATACAAATCCTAACTACTCAACTGTCAAATTTTTAACTTAACTAGAAATATGTGCATGTGATGCACTGTGATGTCCCCCGCTCCAACTTTCAATCCAACCTAGTCATATTACCCTGATTTTTCACTTATGCTAAGCACTAAGTTCAATACTGCATTAATAATGAGAAATAAAAAATTCAGAATAGCCAAAGTAGCAAAAGGCACCACTCTATCACTAGGTCTGAGCAAATACAAAGTTTGGTGAAAAAATATTGAACGGTTTTGGAGATAGAGGCCGGAAAAGGTCCCTACCCTCAATATGCACTAAGTTAAAATTGTTTCCATGGAAAGCAGAAAAAAAAAAAAATTCAGAATAACCAAAATAGCAAAAGGCACCACTCCACCACTAGGTCTAACCACATACCAAGTTTCGTAAAGAAATACTTGATAGATTTTGAAATAGAGGCCGGAAAACGTCCCTACCCCCAATATGCACTAAGTTGAAATTGTTGCCATGGAAACCAGTAAAAATAAAAAAAATCAGAATAGCCAAAGTAGCAAAAGGCACCACACTATCACTAGGTCTAAGCAAATACAAAGTTTGGTGAAAAAATATTGAACGGTTTTGGAGATAGAGGCCAGAAAAGGTCCCTACCCTCAATATGCACTAAGTTTAAATTGTTTCCATGGAAACCAGAAAAAAATTAATTCAGAATAACCAAAATAGCAAAAGGCACCACTCCACCACTAGGTCTAACCACATACCAAGTTTCTTGAAAAAATATTGAATGGTTTTTGAGATATGGCCTGGAAAAGAAAGCATTTCGGAATAACGGAATAACGGAATAACGGAATAACGGAATAACGGAATAACGGAATAACGGAATAACGGAATAACGAAATGACGGACGGAGGCGAAAACATTATGTCTCCCGAAAAAAAAATTCGGGGGACATAATTACTATGATAATATTTTACTGTAATTGTCATGATTAGAGTTGTCATAGAAATTTTTTTTTTGGTTAACAACGGTCACTGAAAACAGGTCTTACTTAATTCACAAGTAAAATCACAAAACAGCTAGGTCTTACTTCAAACATCAAAACTTCATAAGAAGTTATTCTAGAAAGGAACATCATAAGAAGTTATTCTGGAAAGAAAAACTCATAAGGAGTTATTGTAGAAAGAAAAACTCATAAGAAGTTATTCAAAGACGGGAACTAACCCACAACACAATAGATGAAATCTGTCATACTTTTATAAATCAAAGTTACTCTCAGATCCTCTGTGAATATTCTGAACTCTGAGTTCTACAGATTACTGTGTACTCAATTCAGTTTCAGGTATAGTTTCCTGAGCTGGTACTCGATTCCATTTCTTTCCTACCCCTTCATGTCCAGATTCTGAGAATCTATACTGTTGTAGAAAGTGTGATCCCAAATATAACAATGTTACATTTGTTTACTATCTAAGTAATGTGTATTTCTAATTATTTTATGGCTGCTTCATGCTTTCATGGCAAGGTGAAAAAGGTATCTAGTGTCTACCCACTTTTTCTACTCTTTTCGTTACAGCTGCGAAATTGTGAAGATTGGGGTTATATCTGAGGGTATCATTTAAATAATTTTTGTAACAGATTATTCAGTAAAGGTTGATAAGGAAGTTATGCAGGTTCTTCTTCCTGGGTGAGACAGGATTTTACCAATCACCAATCATTGAGAAGGATGTTGAAGAATGTTGTGTGAAACAAATTCTATGGATTAATGATATCGTTGTTTCCAAAGATATTCTCAATCTAAGACAAAGACATATTTTCACAATTAAGTCTTTGAAGGGCATTTAGAAGTGGCATAGATAAGAACAAGAAGAGTTTTTGGATAACAACTTCTTTAATGTGAAAATACATGAGGTTTCGTAGTATATACTGACTCAGGTGGAAATTAAGAAAATAATATAAGGAAAAATGCCATTTTGTTAAATCTTGTTGTTTTTATATATTTTACAGGCCAATTACAAGACTTTCATATAACAAATTTAAGTTTTGAAATAAGATCATTTTCAATGAAGTTTCCCTACCCTCATGATGAAAAACTGTTTACAATAAATTGATAACACCCACTCGTTTCTTTAATAAATTTGTCAGCCAGTATTGTGAGAAGTATCACAATATATTTGTGGTGGCAATACACAGCTTGAATGGATACGTGGCAGTGATTTTACTGCAACTTCAACAAGAAGAGCTACAGTATTTTAAAAGAAAGAGTATCAGTATGGTACTTAGCACCCCAAGAGCTAACTCATTATATTCAATGGGGATACCCCTTTTAGGGAGGACATGTTAGGAATGATTCAATTTTGTTTTACCATCCATGTTGATAGATGATGTGGATATTGGGGGTATTTCTGTGTTTAACGACAGCATTCATTTGGTTAACTTTGACATCAAATACAATATTTATAATTAATTTTAAATGCAAACAATAATGAGGGAAGGAGGTAATTATGTCTATACAGGATTTAATTCGTAGTTAGGGGTGCTTTTAGGTACATTACTGTACATACCATGCCAAGTCTTGTTTTATCCATGTTTATATTTCAACAGAACCATAAAGCATTTAGGAAATTTCAGCGCAACTAATAAGTGAAACATCCACCATTTCTTAAATTGGGTTCAATATTTTAAATCTGAACATCTTTCAGCATCACAAAATATTATTTATTGATTACCTCAACCTTGTAGCATACTGAGAGAAGCACCCATAAAAGTATCTATATAGCTCCAGTAGCTATGTATCTACTATATAACACTCCACGGTACTTGACACTGTGTATTTGGTGCAGGTCATCTCAGTTTATCACTGTTTCTATCTAAACTCAATTTCCTGTAACAGATAGTCGGTTTTATCATGTAAATAAAGCCGTAATTTCTCAACAGCTTTTGTAAACAAGCAATTATGTTTTTGTCATTTTCCCCATTTTCTAATTTCCTGTTCGTGTATGCAAGTTGAAGGAGGAAGTCCCCTCATCCTACACGTTTATAGTAACAGTCCGATTGACGTGTCACCACATCAACCACACTTCCTGTTCGCACTTTGAGGACGAGACTACAAATTATCAGTGCAGAGTCAGAAGAAGATATAAATGGTTCCAATCCTGCGACGTACTTGGAGATGTATCTACAGCGGAGAGCTGATCTATCATCTAAACTAAGTGCACTGTAACATATATGGTTAACAAGGGACAGTTGGTGTTCACAGGCTTCACTGCAAGGTACAATGATGTTGTAAGCTTTCTTCTTGCAACAATCTAACCCATTGCAATAAAGCTGCCACTGAGTCATTGCAGCTAAATAGATAGTTGCACAAAGAACAGTTTTGTGATGCAGTAAAATATCCAGGAGTTGTTGGGATTCATCCGACTCAAGATTTCAACATTGTATGGAAGCCCAGAGTGTTAGGTTACAACGTAACATACGACATACCTTGTCTTAATTTGTATCATACCATGATAGAAGAAAATCTGAATTTTATTGCTGAACCTATGTTCAAACACAAGTTTAATGATATTCTAATATCTGTGTTTTACTTTATGGGTTTGAAATGATATGAAAAGGTATGTCTGGATCACAAAAAACGAAAACGACAATAAGTTTTCACCTAATTTGTCGCCTGCAATTCGTGGACATCATCAGTTGGAACGTACCAAATCTGATCTGTCGTATATTTAGTAAGAGGAGAATGTATGGGATAACAGTTCATTGAAATGTCTAGAAGTGGGACAGAAATGACAGCTGTACTACAGAGAAAATATAAAATAAAGTAATTTTAGAATTCAATATCCTAAAGTGAAAAAACTGTTTTACATTACATAGATTCTTTCTATCCATTATTGGACTGATACAGACAGAAACTATAACCAATGTTATCCACTAAACACAACCAACATTACTTCTGTGTTTACCGTTGTCATATTTGGAATTGCACTCGACATTACAGTCTGCAGCAGATAAACCCTGTTTGTGGACGAAGCAAGCTTTGAGTGTCATGAATTTTACAAGTATTGTAGTCTAGCTGTTATTGTGGTCTCCCAATTAGCATCTCCAGATCTAAAGTGTAGAAGTCTGTAGAAGAGTACAGTCTCTCTCTCGACATTAGCCTCAACCAGTGGACTCGGACTAATCACCTTGCCAGCTACAATCTGTCGGGAACAGTAGTCATGTATCTAAATGTCACCAGGTTAACCACAACCGCCCCAGGCAACCAGAATCTGCAGCCAATACATTTACTGTTATCCCAGCTGGATTCAAATGGAATCAGGCTTTGAGTCTTTACCAAGAAACATCAGTTGGATGATTATACTTTCATTCTGGATTCAATCCTGATTTCTGCTAAGGCACCGCAAGATGAGGTAATTTGAAGTCGGTTTCAATAGTAATTTAATTCACTGGTGTCACAAGATTTGCCAACATTAAGAAAACAAGGTATTGTCACCAAGGTGATATGATCCCAAGCCGCGCACATTATTATCACTTCAAAATTAAAAATAATGTCAAGGTCACCAAAATCGACTGGGCCTGTAGTTTACCTAGAAGAACATTGGTGTAAGATATGAAGAGAATCCAGTTAGAAGTTCTTGATATATCCACCAAACATACTTACCATGTAAGTTCACGTGTAGGCAAATTTAAAGTTTTGTTGTGACCTTGAAATTAATGTCAAGATCACTAACATCTAATCAACCCTTCGTCTTCCTGAGGTGTTAAGCTATGTAGGTAACTGTGCAAGACATGAAGAAATATCCAGCAAATGGTTCTTGAGTTATCCTACTGACAAGGGTGAAATGGCACAGTCTAACTGTGGGAACGTTACTCACACTATGGTGAAATACAAGTGCAAATTATGAAAAAATTCCAGTGATGAGTTTTGGTGTTTCTCCCAATACTATATCATCATCATTACATAAACACTTGAATAGCGCCAATATCCAGGTTAGCAAAGCTGCTCAAAGGAACTTAATTGCCTGCTTGGCACTAAACAACACTTTAACAGATGGTCAACCAATCCATGTCCACAGTTACAATGTTTCAATATAGACCCTTACATCATCTTCAATCAAATGAAGATCACAGGTTAAAAGTTTATCATTCATAACTTCCATAGAGTTCTAGAATGCCTCTCCAACGTTTTATTTGGAGGTATTATTGGGGTGTGGGTGCTACAAGATAAGCATATAAGTGTCAGATTTACAAACATTAACCCTTCGGTAAGACTGCACAAATTTTCAATGAGAATTTGCTTATATTTGTGAAATTAGTATTATAGCAGGGAGAGAGCCTGCAACACCAATGTGATTAGGTATTGTGGTGAACCCTAAGAGCACAGGCTGGAGTGTGTGATACTGTACAGACTATCAGTGGTACATTGTCCTCAGGCCTGGAAACAAGTAGAACAATTCTCTACAGAAATAAAGTCGCAAAGACCCTGGTGGGGTTCTCCAAACTCCATAAAAGGCTTTGATTGAAACCTCAATGCTAACCCAACAAGAAAAAAGTGAGCATGGCTCACATACCCCCGTCATCCGCTATCCGTCCATTGAGAATAATAGATGTGAAGGTTACTATGTTTAAAAAAAAGCTTCAAGCATCATAAAAATAATTTTAGGAACTGACTGTTATTACAAAATTTAATTCACCCAGATGTAATATTTTTTAGGTAACTTAATTTTTCCCATTAGGGCATCACACCGTTAATTTGTACCAAGTTCAATTACAGATTCAAGGGCTTTGAAATAATATTGCGGAACTGGACTGTGAACTCGATAAAGAGTATCATCTGGACTACCTACATGTAAAATTTCATTCACCTAGATGTAATAGTTTCCGAGAAAACTTGTCCCAATTGGAGCATCACAGCTCTTTTGGTACAAAGTTCAATTTCGGATTCAAGGGCCATAACTCCGAAAAAAATAATATTTCGCAACTGGTTTTCGAACTCGATGAAGAGTATCATCTGGACTACCTCCATATTAAATTTCATTCACCTAGATGTAATAGTTTCCGAGAAAACTTGTCCCCATTGGAGCATCACAGTTCTTTTGGTTCTAAGTTCAATTTCGGATTCAAGGGCCATAACTCTGTAAAAAATAATATTTCGGAACTGGTTTTCGAACTCAATGAAGAGTATCATCTGGACTACCTCCATATTAAATTTCATTCACCTAGATGTAATAGTTTCTGAGAAAACTTGTCCCCATTGGAGCATCACAGATCTTTTGGTACTAAGTTCAATTTCGGATTCAAGGGCCATAACTCCGTAAAAAATAATATTTCGGAACTGGTTTTCGAACTCGATAAAGAGTATCATCTGGACTACCTCCATATTAAATTTCATTCACCTAGATGTAATACTTTCTGAGAAAACTTGTCCCCATTGGAGCATCACAATTCTTCTGGTACGAAGTTCAATTTCGGATTCAAGGGCCATAACTCCGTAAAAAATATTATTTCGGAACTGATTTTCGAACTCAATGAAGAGTATCATCTGGACTACCTCCATAATAAATTTCATTCACCTAGATGTAACAGTTTCTGAGAAAACTTGTCCCCATTGGAGCATCACAGTTCTTCTGGTACGAAGTTCAATTTCGGTTTCAAGGGCCATAACTCTGTAAAAAATAATATTTCGGAACTGGTTTTCGAACTCGATGAAGAGTATCATCTGGACTACCTCCATAATAAATTTCATTCACCTAGATGTAACAGTTTCTGAGAAAACTTGTCCCCATTGGAGCATCACAGTTCTTCTGGTACTAAGTTCAATTTCCGTTTCAAGGGCCATAACTCTGTAAAAAATAATATTTCGGAACTGGTTTTCGAACTCGATAAAGAGTATGGTCATGAGTACTCACAACCAAAATTTCATTCACCTAGGTTGAACAGTATCCGAGAAAACTTGTCCCCATTGAACACAATAAAACTAAGTCCAAAAAGTGACGTTTCCATGGAAACAACAAAAAATATCAATCTCAGAAAATTGAAAATTGTCTGTGCGCGATCGGAAGAACATGGTTAACATCTGTACAAAGTTTGGTTGATGTAGCTTTGACGGTTTTTGAGAAAATTGACCGGACGGAAGGACGGACGGAAGGACGGACGGAAGGACGGACGGAATGACCGCTATATACCCCCGCTTACTTCGTAACGGGGGTATAATTAATATTTGGAAATAGAGGATGTGGGAAATCCAAATTATTAAAACCGGAATACTTATATAGATTACTTACATATACTTGCACGGTTGAAACAAAATATTAGAAGAACAATAAAACCTAATTGACTTTTAGAAGAATGCAATTGCTTGAGAAACATGTATATAGAAAACAACAACAAATGAATTTGACTATATAATGTCATGATACATTTTCAGTACAGGTGTCCAACAAATTCTGTTCTGTTTATGACTGACTGAACTTGAGTAGGTGAAATCCTCTGAGCCTCAAATGGAGGTGAGGAACTCTGGTATTCCAAAGTAAACATTGCCTTCAAATATATGTCACAGCATGTAGAACAGTTCCAGGTTCAAGAGAGACCTGTTCTAACATGATACTGCACATGCTGTCAACCTTTAATTATTCAAGCACTTTAACTAGCGACACGATCTTCAACACGGGACAGCTTAATTCTTTTGCAAACAAATTTGCTGATCCTTTTGTCATATTCTATCCGAAGATAACCTAGCTATTAATCTCAATCGATATTCTATCCGAAGATAACCTAGCTATTAATCCCAATCGATATTTGATATTGAACTCTTCTTGTTAACTACACATTCACTCCCAGAATGAATGGCTGGAATCATAGACTAGAGGACAGTATGAACAACCAGAAAACACTATATAACAGGATGATGTTACAAACAGGGGAAATAAAGATACACTCATCATTCAGGATCAAACTGTTCTTCAACACAGATGAATTAGTCAAACCCAGAACCTCGCGATCCAAGTGGCACATAGCAACCAACTGTGCTCATTATAACCCCTACTCCCCAACAGACAAACCAGGGATCACAGATACACTCATCCATTCCGACAGACAACGTCTTCTGTAAACAATCTGTAAATTAATACCCAGAGAGAAAACTGCATCATTCTCTGAACCAAATTAAAGTTCTGAATATTGAACAAAGTGCATCTGTGTCCATGTTACATGCGGTTGTTCCGAATCCACTATCAGTCTATCTGTCTCCATGTTTGAAGACATGCGGTCGTTATGGATCCCCTGCCCCAAGCTCCTATAGCAATTACCTCTTGACACAAAGACAAGAAAGATGGAGTAATTGATCTGTAAGTAAACTGGCCGTGACTTCACATCCCGTGTGTAACTACTTGCTCAGAGGATCAATGGTAGCTTGCTCTCTGTACACTTATCTACTGTGTCTTACAGCTTCTTCTTGAAGTCCCACTTGCTGCGGCTTTATTTATCAATTTCAAAGTCTCTAAGATCGTCAATTACAGTTCCTAATTCAAACATCTTCCTTGTGAAGGAAACAATACTTGAAAGTCAGAATTGCTTCTCTAACGTAATTTTATTAAAGGAACCATTGAAACGCATTGATATGTATGAAGATTCACTTACCTTCCTGGTGATGCAAGAAATTATTCATCGATCGATCAATTCAATTACCTGTACATATAAATTATATTAAAAACTTCAATGTGAGAGAGAACTTGCCATGGAACCTTCATGTGTTAAAAACCATGAAAACCAAAAGTGCTTTACGGTTTTAATGCCACTTTTGATATTTATTCATTGTATCAGAAAAGGCTAGCATTATTGAAGAGACATAGAGATTATTATTGAGGAAGTGTGTCATATGACTTTTACGAAACAATTGTGAATTTGTGTATTACCCGAGCGATACATTTGCAGGAGGTTCATAAAAGCCGTTATGATACACATTATCCATTCTATTTTCATTTGATTTGATTAAAAATACTTGGGGAAAAGGCCCACTTCTCTTGCGAAGGCAAGCTACAGTGCCGTCACGAACAGTCGTTTTATGACATCACAGACTACAAAATACAGGAAGTCGCAGTGAGACAATGTTTCCTGGGCAAACGTCATATGTGCTCATGTGCTCGTATCAATAATATCAACTCGTTTATTTTCAACCACATGGGTAATACAATGTCTTATCACACCATTTTAGCCATGTATTGGGGTCAAACCTACAAACATGGACTGCATGGAACCACCAAACACAGTTTGATAAAAATTATAACATAACATTGCAGCCATACCTAACTGCATGTCTACACATTCTCTGGAGAAAAAAATTGATGGCCAAATATTAATTTTCAAGATTTGGTAAGAAAGAGCTGAGATTATCAAGTCTTGCTAAAATCTTTTAGAAGAACTTTCTTCTACTTTATATTTTTGTGCTAAATATTAGAGGACAGACTACAAACTGTGAATGACTTCTTTCAATAAAAGTTGGTTAGAGGAAGAAAAGCAAGTTCTATGAATATACAACGTTATTGCAGGAGTTTCGGTGTTTCGATGAAGATGCTAACACCGTTATTTGCTTTATAACGGTGTTAGGATCTACACTGAAACGTCACATTCCTGCAATAAAGAAGTTGTATATCCATTGAACTCGTTCTCCTTCCTCCTATACAGAGAGTGAAATCAGCTGACTGGACAGATCCGATCCGTATAGCAGGTAATGATGTATATACATTTCAATGTCACGAGTCCAGGCAATCAATATCATATCTTACACAGGGAATTAACAATCTGTAATCAATTCTGACTGGCCTACGAGGGCCGATTGTGAACCAACACTCTATCGTGCGGTTATTGCATATATGGCTTGAAGGCTTCAGCTGACAAGCGTATGATAGTGTCTAGGTAAACAGAACACCTACGTCAATACACCGACTGAATAACACTAGATGAGAGATTGGGTTTTACTGTTGGTTTAAATCTGGAAGTGTTTGGATTACATCTACAAATGTTTTTTTCATATATTGTGGGCACAATTATATTGCTATAAATAACCGATCTATTGCAATCATGGCAATTTAAAATGACAAACTACAAACCTGCATGGTGTTCTGTGAAAATATCAAATTTGAATTTAAGTAACCAACATACTAATTTATAAAGACATATGTTGTTTAATTGGCACCCAATTACAAATTCAGATTTTTTTTTAAAATAGCAGAGGTCTTAGTAATGAAAACATGAATCAAAAATAAAATTATCACCATATTTTTCCCAAAAAAATGAATAGAAAAATGTTGTTATTTCTTTATGTGACCATACAAGTGAGAACATAATTAACCCACTAAAAATTACATTCTCACACTATGGCAAAGTATTGTTTAGCCAATGTTTCTCACATTTGACTGACTGATAGAAAGGATGATGATCAAAAGCTAGACTAAGGCCTAAAAATAAAAATAAATGTTTCTGGTCTTTACAGGCTGACAAAAATGATGCGATTAATGATACAAAAATAAATGATACAATTATTTATATCAATAAAGCACAAACCCTCTGAAATATGTGTTTCTATTCCAAATAGTCAATAATCTCACCCCTACACTCCATCTCAACAGGAACGAGTGACATTTTCTATGTCCAATGTTTTCTCAGGCTAAACAATTATCTGCCCCTTACCCTTGTCAAAACCTAGAAAAAAAGACCCGAGGCGTGGGTTTGAAACTGATGCGGGCGGAAACCAGAAACAAATTCTTTTTTTTGGGGGGCCTAAGCTGATCACTATCAGTAAAGTTCAGATGTGTACATGATTTATCAATTAATGGCTGATCCACTTCATCACCGGCCAATCTGTAAGTTGATTCACTACTCCATCCACATCGTCCACTTACGGAACTTGTGGTGGACCTTGCCCCTGATCACTAAGAGATTGATTCTTTACAGTCAAAAGATCTTTTTTTAAATTACACGATTTGTGAAAACAATAAAACAACATGCCAAAGGCAATATGGTCAAGACAAGATTCCTCCTCAGATATTCTATTAACCCTTAACATGCGGGCGACGGAATTATCCGGGCGGGCTATAAGCGATTCCTAGGTGTCTGTATACGGATCCCGGATACAAGACTTAGAATAATTCACGGCTGTCTAAGTATACTCTATCACCCATACCGGGTCACGAGTCGATTGTGTCCGCGACCCGACCCATGAGAATGGCTGTATTTACGCATCGCGACCCGACATGAGAATAAAGCTTTGTTCAGTGTGTGGTCGGAATATCAAGCAAAATTCACACCAATTTGCGTGTGCATTGTTGACCCGTAACGCATCGATAATTAGCTTTACAAAAGGCCAATTATGTCGGGCTTAGCCCCCGAAGCATTAATTCGCTTGAGGCTATTTTCACCCACGTGTTTGTATTGCCTCGGGTTTGCCTCGCCCGAGACTGCTATCTGCCTCGCATCTCGCGAGACGGGGAAAAAAATCGCTAACTCGCCTTACTCCCGCACTTCATATCATGTGAGCGAATTGTTTGTTTTCAAAAAAAAATACGGCAAAATAAAGGGGAAACAATGGACTACATTCCCATATAAAATTAGAAAATCTCAAAAAAATAATAAAGACACAGCAAGCGCCGTGAAAAAGGTCATGTTTACACTTCATAAATTTTGAAACAATCGGCGAACTTCTAAAACATTTATCAAGGCTAAAATACTGAATGCATTTTCATAATTTTTATATCACAATAAACCGAAAAGAATAATCTTTTATTCTATATAAAATGCGCAGATTTATTCACAGAAATAAAGATACAATTTTACCTTTCTGAGAGGCATGTGAAACCAAACGGCACACAAACTAATCAACATATTTTCATCAGTTATGGTTCGAGGTTAGCGTTTATTTGAAAAGTCAAACAACATAACCATATTTGGGTTGACATGTGCTTATTTGTCAACTGGTTCGAGATTATGATTTCTTGGAAAAGTGCGATGAACGACCGTTTGCAATGCCGCATACATGTTGTAAGTATTGACGATTTTATAGGTGGGAATAAAGACAAACTTTACATAGCTATAGAATTATAACCAAAGGTCGCATTTTAATAATTTTTATATCATTGTGAAGCTAGACATCTTGTCTTCAATTCCGTATATAAATGGAATTTTTTTCGTTTCGTATTTATGATGTTACGAGGCCCGAATAAAAGACAATCTTTCGAAAGTAATAGAATAAAAACGAAAAAACATAGAAAATTCATTCAAAGTTTCGAGTGTGAATTAGCCATTTGTGTACGGGTTTCGCTACTTGAATTTGTATTGAACGCCCGTATATAGTCCTTATTCGCCATGTAGATGCGGTATATTTTGTAAAAACGATACCGGAATCGCCGCCTGGAAATTCCGCCAGCAGAGCTAGTTAGTGCCAAAGCCCAAACTACTGCTGCGAGCTGCGAGCCTGTAAATTCCGCCACAGGGGCTAAAAATGGTAAAATATATATACGCAACGTAAGGGTTAATTTGTATTTCTTGAAGAATAAGAGGTAAGTCGGGGTTTAATGCCGCTTTTCACTTATATCACGGCTGCTAGTATTATTGCAGGGAGAAAGCCTGCAATGCAAACCTGCAAGCATCGGCTGGAACTAGCGAACCATGGGTGGTACTGCACTGATATTCAGTGTAGCATTGCACCCAAACCTGACTGTATGTAGAACAGTTCTCTACTGCAGACAAAGTTGCTCAGCCACAGATCTCTTGATCCGAAATACTTATGTGAATAGAATGGAATAGAATGTCATCAAAACTAGTCAAGTGGACTTTAAAAGGAGGGTTCTATCAGGGTATATTTGTGGAAACGAAATTGGAGAGGATATTCCTGTTTACACATATATGTTATCAATACATGATTAAAACACAGTCAAAATTGCAAGATAGTAATGAAGGTAATATTTTGATGACTTTATATTTCAAAACTTGATAAACACAAATGTACATTTGTTGAAAATTAAAAACAATGAGAACTGAATTAAGCCATTCATCAGCGCTGCGAGTGGGGAAAACTTCGCTACAGCATAACAGCAAAGTATTTATTAGTGTTATGACATGTTATGTGTTACTATGTGAATACTCTATCAGTGTGTATCTTTAGTTATTAAAAAGATGCAAAATAAGGTACAATATAGCATGTTTTCATTCCACGTAATGCAAACAAATCCAATATGACAGAACTCTTCCTTTAAAGAGAATATTTTATACCCCGCACCTCTTGATAAGAAGCTTAATCCCTGCGCTATGAGGGATACGATATAGTAGTCAATATGTACTATTATTTTTGGCTTCATATGTTTTTAATAAGAATGGTCAAATGTTCAGTCGATTGTATTCAAAACTAAATGCAAATCATCTGTCCGATATTCAGAGCAAGTCTAAATGTTCATCCAATTAGGATAAATGAGAACATAAATAGGATTTTGGCGACAAGAACATTGATACTTAAAGTGAAAAAGAAGGCATAGCTGATGGTTATGAAGTATGACATCAGAGAAAAATCGGAGCTAATTGAGGGATCAGAGACTCAGGGTCTAGACACAAGCTGAAGCACTTGCAGGCAGAAGCCAAGAGTCTTAACTGTGCTCTCCTTCCTGGCTGAGTGTTCCTATCTAGTGCCGTCATCACTGTCATCACTGTCATCAGGGTCATTAGCATCATCAATTTCATCATTGTAATTATCATTATTATCAACACTGCCACTTGTGTATAAAAATATGTTTTTTCTTCACTGGCAGTTGGCAAATGATTTGAAAGAGTAACCAATTTTTCTCAGTATTTGACAAGCTGCAATTTAGACTCTTAGAGGAGGTGAGGTGAGGTGAGTTGGGTTTTAATGTCGCTTTCAAGAGTGTTTCATTTATATCACAGCTGCTAGTATTATTTCAGGGAGAAACCCTGCAATACCATGTGGCTATACATTGTGGTGAAACCTGCAAGCATCGAATAGACTAGCAAACCATGGGTGGTACTGCCCTGAAATTCAGTGTAGCATTACATCCAAACCTTACTGCATGTAGAACAATTCTCCACAGCAGACAAAGTTGCCAAGCCCCTGGCGGGATTTGAATCCCGGACTTCTGGATCCAAACCCGAAAGCTATAATGACTGCGTTATCCCACCCCCTCCAGGAACCAATACCAAAACATGAGATGAACATGTAAGCCTTATTTGCAACTGGTCCCATTTGGTGGACAAGCAGCTATTTCAAACACTGATCACCATCATTATTATGATTTTCTCTATCTGTCATGGTTATCAAAATCACTACTGATTTATAAATCCAATTTTATACAGACCAACTGCTCAATGTCCTCACCAACAAGAGTCATTGTACAGGTTTAAAGCTCAGAGGAGAGAACAACTTTGATGTGAACAACAGAGAAAATAGTTTGATATTGGTGAAAGAGAAAAAGAGTTAGATGTTGACAATGGAGACAATAGTTTGAGGTTGTCTAGGGTGAAAATAGTTTGATATTGGTGAAAGAGAAACAAGTTTGATGTTGACGAGGGAGAAACAAGTTTGATGTTGACGAGGGAGAAACAAGTTTGATGTTGACAAGAGAGAAACTATTTTGATGTTGACGAGACAGAAACAAGTTTGATGTTGACGAGGGAGAAACAAGTTTGATGTTGACGAGGGAGATCCAAGTTTGATGTTGAAAAGAAGGAACCAGATTTGTTGTTGACGAGGGAGAACCAGGTTTGATGTTGATGAGGGAGAAACAAGTTTGATGTTGATGAGGGAGAAACAAGTTTGATGTTGATGAGGGGAGAAACAGGTTTGATGTTGACAAGGGAGATCCAGGTTTGATGTTGATGAGACAGAAACAAGTTTGATGTTGATAAGGGAGAAACAAGTTTGATGTTAACAAGGGAGATCCAGGTTTGATGTTGATGAGGGGAGAAACAGGTTTGATGTTGACGAGGGAGAACCAAGTTTGATGTTGATAAGGGAGAAACAAGTTTGATGTTAACAAGGGAGATCCAGGTTTGATGTTGATGAGGGGAGAAACAGGTTTGATGTTGATGAGGGAGAAACAAGTTTGATGTTGACGAGGGAGAAACAAGTTTGATGTTGACAAGAGAGAAACTATTTTGATGTTGACGAGACCGAAACAAGTTTGATGTTGATGAGGGAGAAACAAGTTTGATGTTGATGAGGGAGAAACAAATTTGATGTTAACAAGGGAGATCCAGGTTTGATGTTGATGAGGGGAGAAACAGGTTTGATGTTGACGAGGGAGAACCAAGTTTGATGTTGATGAGGGAGAAACAAGTTTGATGTTAACAAGGGAGATCCAGGTTTGATGTTGATGAGGGGAGAAACAGGTTTGATGTTGATGAGGGAGAAACAAGTTTGATGTTGACGAGGGAGAAACAAGTTTGATGTTGACGTGACAAGAGAGAAACTATTTTGATGTTGACGAGACAGAAACAAGTTTGATGTTGACGAGGGAGAAACAAGTTTGATGTTGACGAGGGAGATCCAAGTTTGATGTTGAAAAGAGGGAACCAGATTTGTTGTTGACGAGGGAGAACCAGGTTTGATGTTGATGAGGGAGAAACAAGTTTGATGTTAACAAGGGAGATCCAGGTTTGATGTTGATGAGGGGAGAAACAGGTTAGATGTTGATGAGGGAGAAACAAGTTTGATGTTGATATGGGAGAAACAAGTTTGATGTTGACGAGAGAGAAACAAGTTTGATGTTGACGAGGGAGAAACAAGTTTGATGTTAACAAGGTAGATCCAGGTTTGATGTTGACGAGGAGGAACCAGGTTTGATGTTGATGAGTGAGAAACAAGTTTGATGTTGATGAGGGAGAAACAGGTTTAATGTTGACAAGGAGGAACCAGGTTTGATGTTGATGAGGGAGAAACAAGTTTGATGTTGACGAGGGAGATCTAGGTTTGATGTTGACGAGGGAGAACCAGGTTTGATGTTGACGAGGGAAAACCAGGTTTGATGTTGATGAAGGAGAAACAAGTTTGATGTTAACAAGGTAGATCCAGGTTTGATGTTGACGAGGAGGAACCAGGTTTGATGTTGATGAGTGAGAAACAAGTTTGCTGTTGATGAGGGAGAAACAGGTTTAATGTTGACAAGGAGGAACCAGGTTTGATGTTGATGAGGGAGAAACAAGTTTGATGTTGACGAGGGAGATCCAGGTTTGTTGTTGAAGAGGGAGAAACAAGTTTGATAATGACGAGGGAGAACCAGGTTTGATGTTGACAAGGAGAAACCAGGTTTGATGTTGACAAGGGAGAACCTGGTTTGATGTTGACAAGGAGAAACCATGTTTGATGTTGACGAGAGAGAACCAGGTTTGATGTTTAACTGGATAATCTTAATCATGTACTTATGCTTTTAATATTTTAGCTGCTGAATTAATTACAGTCACACCAAATGTGAAGGGATCACAACTAAATCACAAAGGAAATATTCTGAATTGGCTATACATAGGTATAACAGAATGCATAATGTAAAAAAATATTTAATTTAAAACATATTACTTAAGATGGTAAAGTAATTCTTGAGAATAATATAAAATGCAAACACAAGGGTTTCATTCTTTTGAATTTCATCTCCAAAAACACTACCCTTGTACCGCAGTGACTGTCCCTTTAAGGCCGACGAGGAGAGACGAAGAGATAAAAGATGGATGCCATGAGGTGTGAAATGGTAATCAGTTCTCAAGACATCACAAGAAGATGCGTTGAATTTTCTACAACGAGAGCAAGAGAAGTTGAAAGTCAATAAAAGATCGGTTGAAGGAGATGTTGATGTCAATGAGGCGTGTGATATAGACATACTCTCGAGGCTCCACAAGCCTAACCCGGGAGCTTGTGTTAAATCTGCTCATCACAAGTTCATATGATCACTAGCCTATGGGAGAAGCAGATGCCACTTTTTATCAGTGCTGACACGACTTGCCAATTCTACACAGTATTGCGTTTTATCTTTTGGCTCTTAATCTATATCATTAAATTAATCCAGTGTAGTGATTTTGGTGCTGAAATATGAGGAAATTTAATTAGTGATCTGATTTTTTTTATGTGTTGTCTAGAAGATGAATTAAGTGGTGAAGAATGATGAAGGCAATTTCTATGGATATACAATTTCTTTATTTACCATTTCAACATCACAACAACATATGAATCTATGTCAAGATATAGTATATCAAAGAAATAATTGGCTTCTTCATTATTTAATGATCTGACCTTTACCACGTGTAAAAATAGAGCTTAGAGTGTCAATACCGATACGTGTCCATGAGCACTTCACTGGAAATTACCAACTCTCCTCAGCTGGACATTGATGAAGTAATTGCCTTGATGACAGCTTTGTACTTTTTATAAAAGATTATGTAAAAAATCTATCCTCGGTTAGATAAAATTAAAAACATAAACACTGACATGATTTAATGGATAAAGTGAATTTAAGCTCTCACCCACATCCGGTTCAACTGATGTGTCAGGACCTTTATTGGCTTAATAAAAAATCATGAAACATTACACTCTGAGACTAACTTGGATGCATACCACTAAAGAAAGAGCTATGGCAGTGTTTCGATCAGTAAGAATGTGTACGTAAAAAGGTGATATCGGAGCGTTTCTTTGATGTTACATTCACTGTACATCTTCCTAATATTACTGTGGACTGATTGAGGTGAGGTGAGGTGAGTTGTGGTTTAACGCCGCTTTCAAGAGTATTTCACTTATATTGCGGCTGCTAGTATTATTGCAGGGAGAAAGTCCACAACGCCATGTGGCTATGCATTACGGTGAAACCTGCCAGCAGCGGCTGGAACTAGCGCACCATGGGTGGTGCTACGCTGAAATTCAGTGTAGCATTGCACCCAAACCTAACTGCGTGTAGAACAGTTCTCTACTGCAGACAAAGTTGCCGTGCCCCTGGTGGGATTCAAACCCTGGACCTCTTGATCCAAAGCCGAATGCGCTAACCACTGCGCTATCCCGCCCCCTGGACTGATTGAGGGTTTCTTCAACTGATATCATTATAATATAACTATGAGAATATAAAAACAAATGACCGGTAATTATCAGGCTCCACATCTTTTATATATACGGTTATAATCAAAACATAAACTAGCTTGATCATCAGATAAGAAAAGCAATCTAAAATCAAGCCAGCTTCGTCAATTTTATCATCATCAATATCACCAAAATACAAGCATAGAAGCGGGCTAAACTCACATACCCCTGTTTTTGTTTAGGTTAAAAAAAAATTTAAATTAGTAAAAGTCACATCAATGGATAAAGATTAACCCATGAAAGACACACCTAGGGGATCGTGGTTGACTGCACTAAGTTTGGTGGGAATCGTGTGTATTGTTTGGGAGATATACTTCGGACAAAATTACTTCCGCAACTGTTACAGTTATTTTTCCATGGAAACCGCAAAAACTAAAATTCTCAAAAAGTTCTATCCCTCAAAAAGCACATCTAGGGATCATGGTTGAGTTGCACTCTAAGTTTGGTAGGGATCACAGGTATAGTTAGGGAAATATGCTTCAGACAAAATGATTTCCTTATAGCACAACTGTTACAGTCATGTTTCCAAGGAAAGAGCAAACAAAATAATCACAAAAATGTCTGCGCCTCAAGGCACATCTAGGGATCATGGTTGACATGTGTATCAAGTTTGGTGTAGCTAGCATGTACAATTTTGGAGATATGTTCTGGACAAAGTTTCGGGACAGACGGACAGAATGCTATATACCCCGGTTACTTCGTAAACGAGGCTTTAATCTATTCCAATTATCATCATCATGAAGATAAGCAACGAGGAGTAAGATGCAAAACAGTATAAGAAAACTGGTAGATTATAAGATCAAAAATGTCCACCACCAAAATAAGTACACATCCTGGCTCGGTGGACATCTCTCCAGCTCATATCCGGACCCCTGCCACCTAATTACTGGGCCATGTTGCTAGATAATTGGGTGTCACTCTCCGTGACATGTTGATTAGTTTGCCACCAAGTAGGATTTCTCTCTCCTACATCATACCTGTGGGTCACATGTACAGTCTTGAGTACACAGCCAATAAGAAAACCAATGGATCAGAGCTTTTTTTCACAAAGTGCTGAGGTGATTGTAAATGACTTAAGCTGCATAAAAAAAGTTAAATGTTTCTCATTTTCTTCCAAAAGTGACGAGTGCGGTAGAGCTTTAAAAAACTTTTTGTTGGAACAAATTATGACAAGGCGAAGGACAACTTTTCAGTTGTATCATCAGAATACAGCTTTGCTAAGTGCTAGAAGTAAACAACTGTTCTCACAGACCGACATTTTGGGTTGACATATGGATTTTTGGGTTTGACAAATATAATGCGACAAAATCACAATTCATTTTTTTAAATGGTATCGTAATAAAAACAATATGACGAGTATAAATAAAAATGATATGTCAGTGCCAAGGAGAATTTCACTCTTTTTATATTTAACCTAAGGAAATCCTAGCATCATATTAAAGCATAACAGAGGTTAACTTTACTCAAGATACCTTTATGAAAGGAGCCCCGGTCGAAACGTATTAATGTTATATTTCCCTCTTGAAACTTTCTCTAAGATTACCCTAGGATTTCCATAACCTTCAAGCTTTGTGCAATGGGACCATGAGATCAGTCTCTGTTGCAGGGATTACATGAGTCTATGAATTTATGGACATGGAGGTGAGATGTAAGAATTTTCTCTCCATCGCACGTGTAGTTACAAGGATTCACAGGAATTGGCCAATATGAGAGTAACACCCTGAAGCCAGAGTTAGATGCTCCAGTAATCCTCAGATACTCGTAAGTAACCAAGGCAGGGCACTTAAGACTATAAGAGTACTAAGAGAGCTTTGAAAGTACGGCTTCAGTCCCCATTCTAGAGCCCACATTAATCAAATCAATGACTTCTTGCCCTGAAGCTATTTGGCCACATAACGAGTTCTTGATTATTGTCATATGATTGAGTGTCAACCTCCCTAATTAACAGATTGATGACATCCGCACCAAGCGCTCCCTCCCTTGATCCCCCTTCCTGTAGGTCACTGTCTATGTCTACCGGAATCTGTCTTCTGGAATCTGTCTCCTGGAATCTGTCTACAGGAATCTGTCTACTGGAAACTGTCTACTGGAATCTGTCTACTGGAAACTTTCTACCGGAATCTGTCTACTGGAAACTGTCTACCAGAATCTGTCTACTTGAATCTGTCATGTCTACTTGAATCTGTCTTGGGAATCTGTCTAGAGAATCTGTCTACTTGAATCTGTCAAATTGAATCTGTCATGTTTACTGGAATCTATTTACTGGAATCTGTTTACTGGAATCTGTTTACTGGCATCTATTTACTGGAATCTGTCTAGGGAATCTGTCTACTTGAATCTGTCTACTAGAATCTGTCTCCTGGAATTTGTCTACTGGAATCTGTCTACTTGAATTTGTCTACTGAAATCTGTCTACTTGAATTTGTCTACTGGAATCTGTCTCCTGGATCAATCAATCATTGAGCAGGACCAGTCTACAGTCTTTAACATATTCTGTGCTTTGAGAAAACTGATTTTAAAAAATTCAAAATGTATACTTTTCTACTACAACAGAAGAAAGATTAGCATTTGCATACAAAACAATTATTTTTCACTAGAAAGAACAGGTCTGACATTTTGAAAGCTGTGTTGACTTGTATAATATAGTCACAAACTGTTTTTAACACAGTTGGAGATAATTTTTGTAGTAGCCTCATATTCACATGTCCTTACTCAGACATAGTTTTGATTGAATAAAATCTGTTGCTGACGATCTTTCTTAATAATAATAATAATGATGATAATAATGATATGAATATTTATATGGCACACTTTTCCTGCTGACTGTATCCCTGATAAACAGCTTCAGTACATGTTGAGTGCAAAATGCAAACAAGATATTTACCATTGTACATCTTTGAGGACAAAAATAATTATTTAAAAAAGATTTTGTGAAAAGAACTGGTAAACTACTGACATAGAAACTGTTCTGATAATAGACTATACAGATTATTTTGCATGACTGATAATGTTTTTAATAAATTGGGTATCTCTTCATCTAATTGTACTGTATTAGTGAAGAACTATTGAAACCACATACTGAGAATATACCCTAATTTATTTTACAAATTATTTTGCACGGTTACACATATAATCTTACATAAATTGATATGGTAATCTAATTAAAAAGTATCCATACCTCATTAGTTACATGCAATATAAATTCTGTCTTTGGACATAACCCCAATTTGTTGTAATGAACTAGATTATTAATACAATCACAATTAAGCTAACAATGTAATTCTTCTCTAATAGCGTCCAGTAAAGGGCAACAAAATCCAGAGGGAACGTTACACAATAATTCAAACTTGTGTATGAGGAAATAAAGATAATATGGATGATCAATAAATGGCTATCACATTATTTATAACAATGAACAATGTCTATTAAAGAAACCTCAGTGCTAAGGGGCACATATATGTATATATGAATATATAATGTTGCAACATTGAGTTAAAGGGGCAGTAGCACGTTTTTTTTCCAAATTTATTTTTTCAAATTCCCTATTGATGATGATAGTTTGTGCCATTTAAATTAACTTTAGAGGGTAAAGCATCCTATTACACAAACCAATCATTCGTAGTAGTAATAACGGTGTTGCGTATAAAGCAAAAAATGCATGGCGGCCATTTTATTGTGAACACAATTTATTATTTTGAATGACAAAAACGATCCCCATGGCTTTACGGAACCATGTACATCCATTTTTAACTTGATTTTCAAAAGACAGAAGCGTGTTTTATGATTTGTGAAATTATTTTTAAAATACATTTCATCGACTTATTTGAGCGAAAAAACGTGCTACTGCCCCTTTAAAGTCTCTTATTCAAAGAAAATGGTGACAGAACAGAATATAAGCAAAAGTGAAGTATGGCCGTATCCTAAGATACATAGTCTTAAAAAGGGATAATGCTTCTGAACAAGAACAACTGATAGCAGCTAGGGGCTAATAGCTTACACATATACATTTTACAAACAATAATATCATCATCAATGAATGACAAACAAGAGTTTGTCATAATAAACAAAGTCATGAAATTGAGAATAATACACTAAAATCTACTTCCCAGCATAGGCTTGCTTACTGCCGCCACTGCATTTAGAACACAATGTCATAGACATCGTTTACAAAGTCACATCACTATGAGATAGTGGTACTTCGCCCCAGATTATTGTATAAATAATATTAACTGCAATACGGTGGCCCTTGTAGGTGATAAAGCTCATTATTACAGTGAGGTCAGTAGAAAGCTTTTTCTTATGAAAACTGATTTCAACAGCACTATGCTTCATCACATCAAATTCACCATTTAAAAACTATAAGATATAACAAGAGCTGACAATCAGAAGATGAATATCTCATATATTTCTACTAAATCTTTGCAAGATATTTTAAAAATGATGACATTATTGCTTCATCCTATCTTTAAAACTTTATAAGCATAAAAAACATACAATAACATATGGTCTACTGAAAGCATATTTTAAAATCTCTACAGAATTCTTCTTTATTCCAACATAGATCAAAGAGCATCATAATCAATACAATTTTGTTTCATCAAAAGGGAGGGGTATACAGCTGAAATAGAGTTTCATAACAACAGTTTGTATTCCAATAAAACAAGACTGCAGTGTACAAAAACAGATATAATATAGCCTCAAACATCACTCTCCACCTCCCTTCACATCAAAGTCTCCCAATCTCATTCCTCCACGGTTGCCTCTGGGATACATAAGTGATATTTCATCCCAATAACTGACACATTGTTTACACTGCAAATGGTTGGCCACACTTCCTCTAAATATCATAGGCCAGCAAATCGGTCTTCTCAATAACAGAGGCCAGCCAATCGGTCCTCTCAATAATACAGGCCAGCAAATCAGTTCTCTCAATAACACAGACCAGAAAATCGGTCCTCTCAATAATACAGGCAGGCATATAGGTGAAGGTCATCAGGTTTATTGGTAAATTCATATTAGACTTTGGTTAGAGAAGTGCTTCAATTAACTGTCTATCTATCAAACCAGATTGTTGTGGTGCTCCATCGACCACAGCCTAACTAACGGCTGACAGTTGGAACCATTCTTTGAATAGATAAGTAGCTGTAGTCACACAGAAACTGCTCTTTGAATCGACCTGTCTGACCAATATAAATCTAGAGTGATGGCAGCGTTAAATGGCATGTATATAAGCCTTGAATAGATAGAAAAGCATTTGATGGCATGTGTCTTCAATTGCATCACCAAAATAACATTTGTAGAAGGGACCATAGCTAGTATAGATTGGGAAATATGCTCTGGACAAAAAGATCCGCTTATTGAATGTCACAAGCCATGTTCAATTGGAAGATTTTGTTTCTTGACAAACTTTCCAGTACATGAAATAGTTGAAGAACTTCCCAGTAGAGTTAACGCTTGAAGAACTTTCCAGTAGAGGTATTGCTTGAAGAACTTTCCTGTAGAGTTATTGCTTCACGAACTTTCCAAAGAGGTATTGCTTGAAGAATTTTCCTGTAGAGTTATTGCTTCACGAACTTTCCAGTAAAGGTATTGCTTGAAGAACTTTCCTGTAGAGTTATTGCTTGAAGAACTTTCCAGTAGAGGTATTGCTTGAAGAACGTTAACTTTCCAGTAGAGTTATTGCTTGAAGAACTTTCCAGTAGTGGAAATAGTTGAAGAACTTCCCAGTAGAGTTATTGCTTGAAGAACTTTCCAGTAGAGTTAACGCTTGAAGAACTTTCCAGTAGAGGTATTGCTTGAAGAACTTTCCAGTAGAGGTATTGCTTGAAGAACTTTCCAGTAGAGGTATTGCTTGAAGAACTTTCCAGTAGAGTTAATGCTTGAAGAACTTTCCAGTAGAGTTAACGCTTGAAGAACTTTCCAGTAGAGGTATTGCTTGAAGAACTTTCCAGTAGAGTTAATGCTTGAAGAACTTTCCAGTAGAGGTATTGCTTGAAGAACTTTCCAGTAGAGGTAATGCTTGAAGAACTTTCCAGTAGAGGTATTGCTTGAAGAACGTTAACTTTCCAGTAGAGTTATTGCTTGAAGAACTTTCCAGTAGTGGAAATAGTTGAAGAACTTCCCAGTAGAGTTATTGCTTGAAGAACTTTCCAGTAGAGTTAACGCTTGAAGAACTTTCCAGTAGAGGTAATGCTTGAAGAACTTTCCAGTAGAGTTAATGCTTGAAGAACTTTCCAGTAGAGGTATTGCTTGAAGAACTTTCCAGTAGTGGAAATAGTTGAAGAACTTCCCAGTAGAGTTATTGCTTGAAGAACTTTCCAGTAGAGTTAACGCTTGAAGAACTTTCCAGTAGAGGTAATGCTTGAAGAACTTTCCAGTAGAGGTATTGCTTGAAGAACTTTCCAGTAGAGGTATTCCTTGAAGAACTTTCCAGTAGAGGTATTGCTTGAAGAACTTTCCAGTAGAGTTAATGCTTGAAGAACTTTCCAGTAGAGTTAATGCTTGAAGAACTTTCCAGTAGAGTTAATGCTTGAAGAACTTTCCAGTAGAGTTAACGCTTGAAGAACTTTCCAGTAAAGGTATTGCTTGAAGAACTTTCCTGTAGAGTTATTGCTTCACGAACTTTCCAAAGAGGTATTGCTTGAAGAATGTTCCTGTAGAGTTATTGCTTCACGAACTTTCCAGTAAAGGTATTGCTTGAAGAACTTTCCTGTAGAGTTATTGCTTGAAGAACTTTCCAGTAGAGGTATTGCTTGAAGAACGTTAACTTTCCAGTAGAGTTACTGCTTGAAGAACTTTCCAGTAGTGGAAATAGTTGAAGAACTTCCCAGTAGAGTTATTGCTTGAAGAACTTTCCAGTAGAGTTAACGCTTGAAGAACTTTCCAGTAGAGGTATTGCTTGAAGAACTTTCCAGTAGAGGTATTGCTTGAAGAACTTTCCAGTAGAGTTAATGCTTGAAGAACTTTCCAGTAGAGTTAACGCTTGAAGAACTTTCCAGTAGAGGTATTGCTTGAAGAACTTTCCAGTAGAGTTAATGCTTGAAGAACTTTCCAGTAGAGGTATTGCTTGAAGAACTTCCCAGTAGAGGTAATGCTTGAAGAACTTTCCAGTAGAGGTATTGCTTGAAGAACGTTAACTTTCCAGTAGAGTTATTGCTTGAAGAACTTTCCAGTAGTGGAAATAGTTGAAGAACTTCCCAGTAGAGTTATTGCTTGAAGAACTTTCCAGTAGAGTTAACGCTTGAAGAACTTTCCAGTAGAGGTAATGCTTGAAGAACTTTCCAGTAGAGTTAATGCTTGAAGAACTTTCCAGTAGAGGTATTGCTTGAAGAACTTTCCAGTAGTGGAAATAGTTGAAGAACTTCCCAGTAGAGTTATTGCTTGAAGAACTTTCCAGTAGAGTTAACGCTTGAAGAACTTTCCAGTAGAGGTAATGCTTGAAGAACTTTCCAGTAGAGGTATTGCTTGAAGAACTTTCCAGTAGAGGTATTCCTTGAAGAACTTTCCAGTAGAGGTATTGCTTGAAGAACTTTCCAGTAGAGTTAATGCTTGAAGAACTTTCCAGTAGAGTTAATGCTTGAAGAACTTTCCAGTAGAGTTAATGCTTGAAGAACTTTCCAGTAGAGTTAACGCTTGAAGAACTTTCCAGTAAAGGTATTGCTTGAAGAACTTTCCTGTAGAGTTATTGCTTCACGAACTTTCCAAAGAGGTATTGCTTGAAGAATGTTCCTGTAGAGTTATTGCTTCACGAACTTTCCAGTAAAGGTATTGCTTGAAGAACTTTCCTGTAGAGTTATTGCTTGAAGAACTTTCCAGTAGAGGTATTGCTTGAAGAACGTTAACTTTCCAGTAGAGTTACTGCTTGAAGAACTTTCCAGTAGTGGAAATAGTTGAAGAACTTCCCAGTAGAGTTATTGCTTGAAGAACTTTCCAGTAGAGTTAACGCTTGAAGAACTTTCCAGTAGAGGTATTGCTTGAAGAACTTTCCAGTAGAGGTATTGCTTGAAGAACTTTCCAGTAGAGGTATTGCTTGAAGAACTTTCCAGTAGAGTTAATGCTTGAAGAACTTTCCAGTAGAGTTAACGCTTGAAGAACTTTCCAGTAGAGGTATTGCTTGAAGAACTTTCCAGTAGAGTTAATGCTTGAAGAACTTTCCAGTAGAGGTATTGCTTGAAGAACTTCCCAGTAGAGGTAATGCTTGAAGAACTTTCCAGTAGAGGTATTGCTTGAAGAACGTTAACTTTCCAGTAGAGTTATTGCTTGAAGAACTTTCCAGTAGTGGAAATAGTTGAAGAACTTCCCAGTAGAGTTATTGCTTGAAGAACTTTCCAGTAGACTTAACGCTTGAAGAACTTTCCAGCAGGAGGTAATGCTTGAAGAACTTTCCAGTAGAGTTAATGCTTGAAGAACTTTCCAGTAGAGGTATTGCTTGAAGAACTTTCCAGTAGTGGAAATAGTTGAAGAACTTCCCAGTAGAGTTATTGCTTGAAGAACTTTCCAGTAGAGTTAACGCTTGAAGAACTTTCCAGTAGAGGTAATGCTTGAAGAACTTTCCAGCAGAGGTATTGCTTGAAGAACTTTCCAGTAGAGGTATTGCTTGAAGAACTTTCCAGTAGAGGTATTGCTTGAAGAACTTTCCAGTAGAGTTAATGCTTGAAGAACTTTCCAGTAGAGGTATTGCTTGAAGAACTTTCCAGTAGAGGGATTGCTTGAAGAACTTTCCAGTAGAGGTATTGCTTGAAGAACTTTCCAGTAGAGGTATTGCTTGAAGAACTTTCCAGTAGAGGTATTGCTTGAAGAACTTTCCAGTAGAGTTAATGCTTGAAGAACTTTCCAGTAGAGTTAATGCTTGAAGAACTTTCCAGTAGAGGTATTGCTTGAAGAACTTTCCAGTAGAGGTATTGCTTGAAGAACTTTCCAGTAGAGGTATTGCTTGAAGAACTTTCCAGTAGAGTTAATGCTTGAAGAACTTTCCAGTAGAGTTAATGCTTGAAGAACTTTCCAGTAGAGGTATTGCTTGAAGAACTTTCCAGTAGAGTTAATGCTTGAAGAACTTTCCAGTAGAGGTATTGCTTGAAGAACTTCCCAGTAGAGGTAATGCTTGAAGAACTTTCCAGTAGAGGTATTGCTTGAAGAACGTTAACTTTCCAGTAGAGTTATTGCTTGAAGAACTTTCCAGTAGTGGAAATAGTTGAAGAACTTCCCAGTAGAGTTATTGCTTGAGGAACTTTCCAGTAGAGGTAATGCTTGAAGAACTTTCCAGTAGAGGTAATGCTTGAAGAACCTTCCAGTAGAGTTATTGCTTCACGAACTTTCCAAAGAGGTATTGCTTGAAGAATTTTCCTGTAGAGTTATTGCTTCACGAACTTTCCAGTAAAGGTATTGCTTGAAGAACTTTCCAGTAGAGTTAATGCTTGAAGAACTTTCCAGTAGAGGTATTGCTTGAAGAACTTCCCAGTAGAGGTAATGCTTGAAGAACTTTCCAGTAGAGGTATTGCTTGAAGAACGTTAACTTTCCAGTAGAGTTATTGCTTGAAGAACTTTCCAGTAGTGGAAATAGTTGAAGAACTTCCCAGTAGAGTTATTGCTTGAGGAACTTTCCAGTAGAGGTAATGCTTGAAGAACTTTCCAGTAGAGGTAATGCTTGAAGAACCTTCCAGTAGAGGTATTGCTTGAAGAACGTTAACTTTCCAGTAGAGTTATTGCTTGAAGAACTTTCCAGTAGTGGAAATAGTTGAAGAACTTCCCAGTAGAGTTATTGCTTGAGGAACTTTCCAGTAGAGGTATTGCTTGAAGAACTTTCCAGTAGAGGTATTGCTTGAAGAACTTTCCAGTAGAGTTAATGCTTGAAGAACTTTCCAGTAGAGTTAATGCTTGAAGAACTTTCCAGTAGAGGTATTGCTTGAAGAACTTTCCAGTAGAGTTAATGCTTGAAGAACTTTCCAGTAGAGGTATTGCGTGAAGAACTTCCCAGTAGAGGTAATGCTTGAAGAACTTTCCAGTAGAGGTATTGCTTGAAGAACGTTAACTTTCCAGTAGAGTTATTGCTTGAAGAACTTTCCAGTAGTGGAAATAGTTGAAGAACTTCCCAGTAGAGTTATTGCTTGAGGAACTTTCCAGTAGAGGTAATGCTTGAAGAACTTTCCAGTAGAGGTAATGCTTGAAGAACCTTCCAGTAGAGGTATTGCTTGAAGAACTTTACTGTAGAGTTATTGCTTCACGAACTTTCCAAAGAGGTATTGCTTGAAGAATTTTCCTGTAGAGTTATTGCTTCACGAACTTTCCAGTAAAGGTATTGCTTGAAGAACTTTCCAGTAGAGTTAATGCTTGAAGAACTTTCCAGTAGAGGTATTGCTTGAAGAACTTCCCAGTAGAGGTAATGCTTGAAGAACTTTCCAGTAGAGGTATTGCTTGAAGAACGTTAACTTTCCAGTAGAGTTATTGCTTGAAGAACTTTCCAGTAGTGGAAATAGTTGAAGAACTTCCCAGTAGAGTTATTGCTTGAGGAACTTTCCAGTAGAGGTAATGCTTGAAGAACTTTCCAGTAGAGGTAATGCTTGAAGAACCTTCCAGTAGAGGTATTGCTTGAAGAACGTTAACTTTCCAGTAGAGTTATTGCTTGAAGAACTTTCCAGTAGTGGAAATAGTTGAAGAACTTCCCAGTAGAGTTATTGCTTGAGGAACTTTCCAGTAGAGTTAACGCTTGAAGAACTTTCCAGTAGAGGTAATGCTTGAAGAACTTTCCAGTAGAGTTAATGCTTGAAGAACTTTCCAGTAGAGTTAATGCTTGAAGAACTTTCCAGTAGAGTTAACGCTTGAAGAACTTTCCAGTAGAGGTAATGCTTGAAGAACTTTCCAGTAGAGTTAATGCTTGAAGAACTTTCCAGTAGAGTTAATGCTTGAAGAACTTTCCAGTAGAGTTAACGCTTGAAGAACTTTCCAGTAGAGGTATTGCTTGAAGAACTTTCCAGTAGAGGTATTGCTTGAAGAACTTTCCAGTAGAGGTATTGCTTGAAGAACTTTCCAGTAGAGTTAATGCTTGAAGAACTTTCCAGTAGAGTTAACGCTTGAAGAACTTTCCAGTAGAGTTAATGCTTGAAGAACTTTCCAGTAGAGGTAATGCTTGAAGAACTTTCCAGTAGAGGTATTGCTTGAAGAACTTTCCAGTAGAGGTATTGCTTGAAGAACTTTCCAGTAGAGGTAATGCTTGAGGAACTTTCCAGTAGAGGTATTGCTTGAAGAACTTTCCAGTAGAGGTATTGCTTGAAGAACTTTCCAGTAGAGGTATTGCTTGAAGAACTTTCCAGTAGAGGTAATGCTTGAGGAACTTTCCAGTAGAGGTATTGCTTGAAGAACTTTCCAGTAGAGGTATTGCTTGAAGAACTTTCCAGTAGAGTTAATGCTTGAAGAACTTTCCAGTAGAGGTATTGCTTGAAGAACTTTCCAGTAGAGTTAATGCTTGAAGAACTTTCCAGTAGAGTTAATGCTTGAGGAACTTTCCAGTAGAGGTATTGCTTGAAGAACTTTCCAGTAGAGGTATTGCTTGAAGAACTTTCCAGTAGAGGTATTGCTTGAAGAACTTTCCAGTAGAGGTATTGCTTGAAGAACTTTCCAGTAGAGGTATTGCTTGAAGAACTTTCCAGTAGAGGTATTGCTTGAAGAACTTTCCAGTAGAGTTAATGCTTGAAGAACTTTCCAGTAGAGGTATTGCTTGAAGAACTTTCCAGTAGAGTTATTGCTTGAAGAACTTCCCAGTAGAGGTAATGCTTGAAGAACTTCCCAGTAGAGGTATTGCTTGAAGAACTTCCCAGTAGAGGTAATGCTTGAAGAACTTCCCAGTAGAGGTATTGCTTGAAGAACTTCCCAATAGAGGTATTGCTTGAAGAACTTTCCAGTAGAGTTATTGCTTGAAGAACTTTCCAGTAGAGTTATTGCTTGAAGAACTTTCCAGTAGAGGTATTGCTTGAAGAACTTTCCAGTAGAGTTATTGCTTGAAGAACTTTCCAGTAGAGGTATTGCTTGAAGAACTTTCCAGTAGTGGAAATAGTTGAAGAACTTTCCAGTAGAGGTATTGCTTAAAGAACTTTCAATAAATGTATTGCTTGAAGAACTTTCCAGTAGAGGTATTGCTTGAAGAACTTTCAATAAATGTATTGCTTGAAGAACTTCCCAGTAGATGTATTGCTTGAAGAACTTCCCAGTAGATGTATTGCTTGAAGAACTTTCAACAGATGTATTGCTTGAAGAACTTTCCTTTAGAGGTAATGCTTGAAGAACTTTCAATAGATGTATTGCTTGAAGAATTTTCAATAGATGTATTGCTTGAAGAACTTTCAATAGATGTATTGCTTGAAGAATTTTCAATAGATGTATTGCTTGAAGAATTTTCAATAGATGTATTGCTTATATCCAATAGATTTATTGCTTGAACTATTGCTTCAATACAAAGAATGCTTAAATCCAGCATACTGTAAATCTTGAAATTAATGAGTCCCTTAATTAATGCGAGTGGCAGGGGGTGGACTTAATTGCGTCGTGTAATTAATGCGACCTCAGGATTATGTACAAATAAAAAATGTGACACCTTTGATGTTGTTTGTTTCTTTAATGCGATCTACTCACCTTTACATTGTTTATTCACCACGTGGCAATCATAACAAGATGTGATTACAGCTAACAGATCGTGTTTACTCAAGGCTGCCATTTTCAGTCACGTTATAGGATAGCTACTACTTGTGTTGTGACATCCTTCGCGAATGGCAGAAATCGGGGCTTGCCGATGTGCTTCAGTGACTTTGAACAATGCCGTATGTATCCCCATTCAATGAAGTATAATTAGCCATTAACTGTCTGAACTGTTAAGTGTAAACTGTATTGTTATATGTAAGCTGTGTACACCTGTCACTAGCCTATTGTTCGCTGATCCCAACTGACAACATGCATAACAGTAATCTGTTTTAGGGTAAATGTATTTTGTTGATGAGGAAGTGAAATAAATTCGATTAGCTTCGATAATATTTGCTCCTTTTGATGTGGTTAATTAATTTATGACATGAGAAATGTATTGTTGCTTGTTGTATTTTATTGTTATGATGACGTACTGTATGTGAATAAAGAATGAATGAATGTGCTGTACATTTTCTGTCTTTTATTGTGTTGAGATGGTGAGCCTGAATTGCGTCGGGATATTATTGCGAGACGACCCTCTCTCGCATTTAACACATTAATAAAATGCTCGCAATAATTTCGAGATTTACAGTAATCAATGATAGAACAGCTTTCTGGTAGATTTATTACTGGAAGAACTTACAGCAGAGATATTGTGTGAAGAACTTTCAGGTACATTCATTACTTGAAGAAGTATTCCAGTAAAAAAACTCTAGACAGCATTATTGAAGAAGACCTCCTTTGTTGATCGAATTATTGCTTACAATTTTCTCTAGAAGAGTAATTATTTGAAGAACTTGCTCAAGTTACTGCCTGAAGAACCCTCCATTGGAAGTGTTGGTTGAAGAATTAATTCTCCAGATTGTAGAGCTAGTCTGAGCTTAATGTGCATATTTAGCACTTCCCTTCATTTCTGTCTAAAGCAGCAAGTCTAACGTCACTGTAGAGGTATTCAAGAATGTCATCCATTATCATATAGGCTTCTTCTATTCAAACACACTTTGTCATGGTGTCATTATGGCAGTTCAGTTAATTCAGCTCACAACTTGCAGAAATGTACATGAACTGTCAGGCTCTACATTACTGTCTGTGACAGATAGTAGGCAGACGGAGGGTGACTCTGACAGATGAAGTGTCGCGCTACTCAGTCAGTACAATGAAGAACATCAGTGCTGATTGCCCTATTCCTCACCTTCGTTTGGCTCACACATCTTCCAATTCGTCTCTCAGTACTTATACAAGTTCCAATGAGTGCACAGGAGTGAGATGAGATGATTTGTGGTTTATGGACTCTTTAAGATTATTTCAATACCACTATGGAAGCTAGTAGGAAGAAACCTTGGAACATTATTGTGCCAATACATGCTGGTCTTTGAAGTAGCATACATAACAGGGAGATTTCTGGATAACAACGTCTTTAATGTGAAAATATATAGTATATACTCCAAAATGTCATGTATTTCCACAGAAAATGTTCCTGTTCGAATGCGTAACTGATATGGCTACTTCTATAAGAACGATGATTCACTCTCATGTGTAGATGTCCTTCACAACATACCTGAATGTACTGAAGGAGGTGAACTTGATGGTGTGTAAATTGACAGACTGAATAATAATCAGTATGTTATCTTCACATGCAGAAAGCAATGCAGAGATGCAAACTGAAGGCTCTTAGCGTTATTTGTCAAACAGACTGTAAAACATAGGGTTATCATGGATACATATCAAGCAGACAGACATGTCAGGACAATCCTGGTACCATAATTATGGTTACCATCAATGTATTCCTTTAACGTTGTATATTGTATATTCCAAACATCGGCTGTGGATGCTATTGACACAATGGGAAGTCTGTTATTCTCTACAAATCTTTAATATAAAAATACTGATATGATGTAAACGCTGCGGTATAAATACCAGGAAATAATTGTGCATTTTTACAGTATTGTGCCATTTGTTCTTTTATTATATATATTGTTTTAACTACCAAAAAAGTTGTAAATTTGCACCTGAAATTTACCCTGAAAGAAGTGTACTTTCTATATCACCATTTACCACTTTACATACTCCCCATGTTCAGGTACCCATTTAAACAGCTGGGTGGACTGAGTGCAATTACTTAAGGATTGTTTTACATGTTTTGTGCCTCTATCGAAGTATAACAGCAACAAATTGTATAACATCGCGTAGCGTAGCGGAGCGATGTTATACGAAATTTGTTGCTGTTATACTTCGATAGAGGCACAAAACATGTAAAACAATCCTTATAATTACAAAATCAACTAGTTTTTCCTTAAATATTTACAAAAATCTAATATATTTGTCATTTATCACGGGAGGCAGCAGCTTGTTACACGCAACAATACATGGCTGAAGCAAAATTGAGGAATCCTTAGTCTAAAACGGCAGAGGATTCAATTTCGTTTTCCCAGCATTCACATGCATACAATCAGGGTTCGTTTTTTCTGGTTTACGCGATTTGTGATTAACCCTCATTAGCATATCACGCGACGTTCAAACATGGCTACCGTTTGCGAAGCGCTAGTGGATGAAAGAGCTTGAGGACTTGTATCGATTAAAATGAAGTGTTCCCGGTGAAATTAATTGTCTCTTTCGGAAAAGGAATGCATATTCCAGTTATTGGCGTTGGTTTGATGACGAAATGACATGTGTATATCTTATTTTGCATCAAAACGTTACGCTCAGTTGTAAGAACTGACTGACACGTCCGTTTGTTCTGATGGTTTGTGACGTCATAAAGTACGAATGCACGAGGTATGGTAGCACATTTTATCTGCATTCATCGAGAAATGGCTGCAGGTTTTTGAGAGCTCTCGTCCAATCAGAAACGCGGATATTAGTGTAACAAAACCATTTTGTAATTATTCTTGTATAACATGCACAATAAACACACTGAGTGGAAGAACACAAATTGTTGTCTGAGCTTTGCAGAAAAGTTGAGATTTTTTTTGTATACTGCCAAAAGAGTTAAAAACCAACTTAATGATTATTTCAATCAATTTGGCATTCATTAAAACAATATACAAATGTATGTATAGTTACAAAACGGGGATGTAGCTCAGTTGGTAGAGTGTCCGCTCATCACCCGGAGGACCGGGGTTCAATTCCTGGTCGCGTCATACCAAGGACGTTAAAAGAAGGGGAGTTGTTGCTTCCTTGCTTGACACATTTTTAGTTTCTAAAGTAGATTATTTTGAAATTGAATCAATTGTTTTTGAGAAAATAATTATGATCTTATGGAGAGTGACAAAAAGTCTGTCATGAGATGAGAGGTAAGTAATATTATTTTGAAAACATAAAATATTATATAAATATAATGTATGCTTTTGTGGTCGGAAATGTGGTCCAAAACTGCTTTAATTGTTTGAGTTATAGTGACATCCTACCATTGTTGCTTTAATTGTCACTCAACAACAGTGTCATTTCATTCTTCACTGTTTGGCACATAATAAACTATTCTGTGTGTAGCAAATGTCGAAGAGATGTGCTGCTTTTGCTTTGAATGATTTTTTGATGAGTCTGATTAGTTAATGTTGGATGTTGAACAAAAGATCTCATCTATTCTGTTCTTTCTCAACTTCAAGGAGGATGTTAACTGTCATCACTTAACTCATTCATTCATAATCTAACTGAATGAACATAAATCATACACCAATAGTCTAAACAATATTTCACAGCCATTTCATTGTTTGCTGTCTGACTGTCACATGATTTGTATTGCTCCAAGATCAAAAGCTGCACCAGCAATGGTGAACTGTCACTTAGTCAATCTGTCCCAAGTTAATTAAGCTGACTCAAATTCAATTTCAATTTGTTAAGTCAATTTAGGTCAGTAGTACAAGAGATCAACCCAGTAGAGATCCTGTACGGTTTCAGTAAACCAGAGTCATATAACTAGTTTACAATAATAAGATTGGTTCAGTTTATCTGCTTCACCTTGATTAGATTACAGCTGGACTGTACTCCAGGTGTTGTCATTGGCTGATAGACAGTCTGACAGAAACATAACTCACACATGTTACACAACACACTCTCTATTCATAAACAAAAGATACTCAACAAATAAATACAAGAACAATACCAATAGTCAATATTTAAGTATTTAAATTAGTATTAATTATAGATAATAATATGACTATAAAACAATTCAACCTTTTGGTTGAGCATTAAAGGGATAACACTATTCATCAGGGCATTATCATTTGCAGAAGCCCCAGGTCTTCAATTCACTGCCCGACTAAGGATAATTGCATCCATTTTAGCTATAATTCATAATAACTCATAATATGTGGAAAGTTATAATTGATACAACCTAAAGAAGATGACAAGATTTTTTGGATAATGCCCCTCAAAGAACCCAAAGAAAGTGTGATATTAACAACAGCCTTTTTCTTTGTTGGGATAGTGTACCTTTAGTTGTCTCCTCACAAATATCTGCAGGGTTTTTCTCTGCAATATTTTCCATTCATAATGTTTGTTTGGTCTTGAATATACTTATCATAGAAACAACAATGACATACTATGTTTTATAATTCTATACGCAGATGTTTATATAGATGTCTATGCCACTAGATCCACTATAAAACACCTACACACTACTCTATCATCTTTGTTATGTTTATTTCCACAATGTAATTCTACACAAAGATGCTTAAGTAGGTGTCTATGGCACTTGATGAAAAGCATTGATATCTCCACTATAAAATACCTACACATTAGTTATTAGTTATCATTACATATATATATATACATATATTCCGACAACAATAAGCATGGTATTAGTTTGTTACAGCTCCATTACCTCTATATACAGCTTCTGCTGCTGGATAAATCACTTTCAGGATAAAAATCTGCAACTTACCTGAAAAAAAGACAAAATGCATTAGTAATATGATAGATACATTTAATTACAATCAACATCAATAATATTCATTAATGTCTAGAAATCTGAACGGAACACGTAGTTCAACTATTATCTAACCATTGTTCCATATTGAAGATAAAGCTCTATCTGAATTGATGGAATACGGCATACATTTTTAGTGTCCCTTTTTGCTCATGCAATATTATATGATAATGTTTTGTAGTTATGACAATAATAGTGCATGTAGTTTACTTACAACATGCATACATTATGCTTTTAAGCATGCTCAGTGTATGTATATACTTCAATGCCCACATATTTGGCGTAAATATAGAATCTGTTCGCCACCCTTTTTTTTACTTAACAATGGCTATATCAGATTTGATTTTTAAAATAAAAATACCACAACTCCACAGGAAATAATAAAATAGCGTTATGTATACTCCTCCTTCCTCTCAGTGACAAACAGATGCTGTAGTGGCTCCACATATTTATTTATCATCCAAAACTGGGTTCCACAGGAGATATCGCTTGTATAAGATCAAGCGATATCTCCTAGGAGATATCGTTTTGACAGTAGATTTTGAACAATGCCCTGTTGGCGTCAGCTACATGACATCACAATGATTTTGCATCATCAAGTAATGACATCACAATGCTATGACGTCTTAATCACGATGACGTCACAATGCTATGACATCATAGCACTGGAAGCCAAATGGCAGTTTTGTGTTCAGAAATTTTCTTTTTCATTAAAAACTAATGAAGAATGATTTTGGATGATAAATAGAATCTCACCCTCGTGTCTTCTGATATCAAATATATCAACACTCGTTGATAAAAGTAAAAATATCCTCGGCAAGCCTCGGATATTTGTAACTTTCATCAACTCGTGTTGATATATTTGATATCAGAAGACACTTGGGTGAGATTCTCTATTTATTATTTATGAACAAATACATGAACTGTTCAAAAGTTGAACTAACATGAAGACTGCTCCAGCGTACATTGTTATATAAATCATAATCATGACATTATCATACAACGAACATGACATCCAAAAGAATTATGTCATGAAACATAATCAAATGGTTAGGAATTGACGGTTTGAAACGTTTATGAAACTGCAGTCAGAAACACTTATTCATATTATTTTGTTTCCTGAGTCAAGTCTTTTAGTTTTGATTACAAAGTGATGTGCTGATTTTAGAAATTCAGTTTGGGTAACAGTATTCTAGGTAGGTGTCCACATAAATAACGTTAATCCATTTGGGATGACACTAAAAGAGAGGAGTTAGATTTCGTTTCCTGATGATTGAGATGATAAGAAGAACATTTCACCATGTCTATGTCAAACGTTAGTCTTTACTAGAGAGATGGAATAACATGAAGTCTTTTAAACCAATAAGTTTCTATTGATTCTAAGATTTGAGAAAAAATTTGAATACTGAAAAGAAGCCTTAGAAAATAAGAAGTGTCTTCTGAGTGATTAGATTTAACGAAGCTTAATTACTACACATAATAAAAGGGACAGTGTGACCTGTATTTTTTGATAAAATAAAATTCCATTATATACTCCTGCTTGTATCATCAATGATCTTCTAAATAACATTTAACAATCTCAAAGGTAGTGTTTTAATCATGCAGTTAATTCACAATTTTGAGTATCCCTCTGATTTTAGTTCCACAAATCCCCTGTATATATCACTCCCTGTAGACAGTGAGAAAGACTTCCATAATCTATTCTGTGATGAGCAGATCACACAATTCCAGCTCCATGTTCCTGTGTTCTTGTGTTCCAACTACTTAAACATTACGTTAGAATGAACACCAAGTTAGAAACGTCAAAAAATTGTGAACAATTTTTAAAATAAGACCTCGAGGGAAGGCTCTGATAGGCTTTAGAGATTCCTTAAAAGCCTGGCAACAGTTTGTACAGACTTTTAAAATCTCTTGAGTGAAACAATATCACTTTAGAAGTTGATTAATCCCTCTAATGGATTGGTGAGCTTCCAAGTCACTTTGCATCTCGGCAAATCTGATTTACTCAAGGTTTGGGTGCAGTTTGATTTAAATCTTAGCACAAAAGCTTCTTAAACGTTCAAACTACTCAAACATTAGAAACTGTCAAATATGATATGGTATCTTTGCAAATGCTTTTATTTTCTTGTTTCATTGATTTAATTGATCTGAAACCCTGAGTCAAAAAATTGCTTTAATTGATCTAATTATTTGAAACCTTGAGTCAAAACATTGCTTTAATTATTTTGATGTCTGAAACCTGGAATCCAAACATTGCTTCAATTGTTCTGCTTTTCTCTGGCTTAATGAGTGCAGGTTGTGTTCTTCTGAACCTAAGTTCGAAGCCTTGTCTCCAATGTCCTCCTGATGTAGCTGGATGTGCATATAAGAATCACAGGTTCATCAATTCAGTATCAGCATCTCCACAGGACGACATGGTACTATCAGTACAATAATGCCATCAGTTCAGTGGTAATTATGAGGCCAATTTGTGGAGGCTGAGTCTTTGATGATCCACAAAGGTTTTCTGACTCTTGAGTCCTATAGGCTTATATCTCTTTATGTTTTCCTGGTGTTTCAGGTGTAAAGGTATGAGAGAGTCTATTAATCCTGCATCAATGTGTACACAGCGTTGGACAGACAATGTTGTTCTAAAAGGTCATCAGCTCAGTGATAATTATGAATCCAATTTGTGCAGGTCTTGTCTTTGAACTTCCCAGAGGTTTACCAACTCTGAATCCTACCCCTGGCTCAATTGTTCCACGGCATTGTCTGCAAATCTACGGATTATACACGGGATGTTGCAGATGTAAATGTTAGCCTGGAGGCTTCAGACAAAACAGAATTTGTTTGTCTTTCTTTCCTTGTTGGATAAAGGTCATGTGGATTAGTTTGATTCTGTACAGAGTAAATGCAAGTCCAGCCTATTACAAGTAAAAGCATGGCAAACAGCAATGGAAGTAATCAATGTCAGGTATTTGGACTCTGTGATTGTAACAGCATCAAGGCAATCGGAGCACGCTTTCTGACAGCAAAGATCTCAATTAATATGCACCCTCACAAAGAAATAGTTATCAGACATCAAGCTGTGTGATATTCTTACATTGAAACAGAGTTTGTAGCTAGAAGCTGGACCATGTCCCAGATTGGTTGATTAGGTCAAGGACACAGGGTGATGGAGTACTTTTCTTTGCTTTTAAATTGATTTTCTTCTATGAACTGATTCGGTTCAAAACTGGTCTCTTTCTGAATGGTGCAATCCAACACAGATCTCCTTGGCACAAGGTTACAATCTTAAATTAGGCATAATTTCTAGCTAAAAGCTACATCTTCCTCAAGGAGCAGAATCTAATCTCACTACAACGTGTTATATCTGATTTGTTCATATCAATCAATCAGATTTGGACATTTTATACAGACATGAATTTTCATTAGCATTGAGTTTCAACAAAGATATTATGATGCTTTTGGTGGTCTGAGGAAGATGCAGTGGTTTCACATTGATTTCACTTTTGGGTTACATTTTGGTGGTGTAAATCTTTATACTTTTATATATGTGCAATACATCTATAAAACTCTTGTATGAATTTGGAATGAAGGGCAGTTAATTATAATGAATGCTTTACTGTATATAATAAGGTGGATTATGGTACTATTTGATTTCTGCCTATCAGCAATTGAGGGATGATTGCAAATAATTATTTCAGCAGGTAAACCTGGTAATTAGAGGATATATATACTGATTGACCTTCCATCTTATACCAGTTTTATGAAACATGTTATTGTTTTGGTATTTAACAAGCGAAAGTGAGTTTGATGTCTTGTCAGTATCTTACATGGGTGAGTAATAATTCACAATATTGTATTGAATTGACTATTTTGGAGAAACAAGAGAATTAGTGAGCAAAGCTCACTCATGATACCCCCGCTTTTACATTAACATTGGTCAAAGAGAAATGTTTGAAAATAGCAAAAGGGTATCAATGTAAACTTTTGTATGAAAAGACCATAACATATATTATTAAGCAGAGTAAGTATTACACCTCTAAGCATGTTTTAGAAGTAAAAGTCAAAGTGGTTTCGTAACATTTGAACAACTAGAAGAGCGTTTGCGGGACACCGCAAAAGCAGAGCAGCTCCGAAACTTTGGGTCCCTGTTCCGCCTTCTCCTCAGCATAAATAAAATGGGATTTTTTTTGGACCAAAATTTGTTCATTATTCAAGTTATTCTAACAAGTTGAATCATCACTGGGGTCACTTTTCACAAGTTTGTTCTTAAAACCTATTTCTGATTTCAAAATTGGATCAAAGGATTAACATGGCCTGAACCAATATCTCATGACCTTGACCTTGACCTTAGACCTTTAAGGTCACACCATCACTGATTACTTTTCATTGTGTATAACAATCATGCAATGACTCAAAGTGTTCATTGTTAACATAAGGCATATTAACAATAGCATGCTTAAGTTGTGACCTTGCTGTGACCTTGACCTTTGACAGATTTTAGCGAAAACTTTTTCAAATCTTGGTCTATCTCCATAGTTGATATATACCAAATAAGAGCCTGACAGCACAAAAACGTTTGAAGTTATCATGTTTACAAGGATTATTGTAGTAATTAAAGCACTCATGACCTTGACCTTTGACCTTGAATGTGAACATGTCAAAATCATTTACCAGATTTATAAGAAAGAAGCTATGTATATGAGGTGTTAATACCTTCTTGGAAACAAGTAGTATTTGAGTAATGAGCGGAACCAAAAGTGTGACCATAGACGCGCACACAAAGACGCTTAAAAGTGGAAAATCTGAAAAAATAATCATGGAATCTGAGGGAAACATAGAAAAGGCACATCTAGGGACCATAAAGTGTACATGTATACAGTTTCATAACAATTGAACAAGTAGTATTTGAGTTATGAGCGGAACCAAAAGTGTAAGCATAGACGCGCACACAAAGACGCTTAAAAGTGGAAAATCTGAAAAAATAATCATGGAATCTGAGTGAAACATAGAAAAGGCACATCTAGGGACCATAAAGGGTACATGTATAAAGTTTCATAACAATTGAACAAGTAGTATTTGAGTTATGAGCAGAACCAAAAGTGTGACCATAGACGCGCACACAAAGATGCTTAAAAGTGGAAAATCTGAAAAAATAATCATGGAATCTGAGGGAAACATAGAAAAGGCACATCTAGGGACCATAAAGTGTACATGTATAAAGTTTCATAACAATTGAACAAGTAGTATTTGAGTTATGAGCGGAACCAAAAGTGTTCCGGACGGACGGATGCGCTGAGCGCTATATACCCCCGACTACTTCGTAGCGGGGGTATAATTAGAATTAGTTTTGTAGTGTAATATTTAAGATTGTACAGACTGTTTCCTTCCTCGAATATCACATTCGTGTACTAGACGCCCTTTAAATGTCATTTCTCAGATATTATATTTATGAACAAGAAGCACATGTACTTAATGCAAAGGATTCTAAGGTCACAAGTAGACAGACAAAAACTGATATATACAGGATATTTAACATTTCTCATACAATATCATGTATATCTCATTGAATGAAGTAGACAGTGATATTTTCATGAGTGGTATAAAAGCCACCAGTGTAAATGTACAATTTTTACTTCATGAGAGAAAATATACATGGTATTTGACGAGAAATGTAAAATGTATTAATTATTAGATTTAACAATTAAATTATGCATATTGTTCCTAAATGATGTTCATTTTATCAAAAGAGCATCCAAGATTGCTTTTCCCAAAGCAATCTTACAGCTTCATCCTATTTTTATGATGACGTCATATGATTAAAAGTGTTATTTCCCTGAGTAGAATAACATTATTTCACTCAGTGAAAATATGGATAAATTTTAACTGATAAATGCCATCACAGAAATATAATATGAAATAGTTCTGAACTGTCGCTGGACATGATTTGATGTACAGATGATCAACATCCTTAGAACTATTCATGTTGACAGCACCATAGAATAACAAATATAATATCAACTAAAAAAGTTTTTCAGTTTATACATGAAGTTACTTAGACACATTATTTGAAAAATTACACAACCGTTGTTTCTTTTTTTACTTTACTTAAAGCTATTAACGGTAATATAGATATTAGACAGAGAAAATAATAGAAGATCACTAAGACAATCAAGGTTATGGGAGAGTTGATTATATATTACATATTTTACATATTTTACAGTGAAATTTACATTGAAACAACAATGAATTTAGAGTTATTGATCAAACTGTAGAGACACAGAGATCTCGTGGTAGGTCAAGGTTGAGCTGATACAACATTGCTTTCAACAGGCCCGTAGCAACAGGGGGGGCAAAGTGTTTTTCAACCTGAAAGACATTACAAATAACTTCGTGAGAGAAAAAAATAATTTTTAATTATAGAAAATTCTGATGATGTACGTAACGTTTGCATGTAAGTTACAGGTATCGTGTCTGATGTATCTAAAAAGACAATGACAATAAACACAACTGCATGCCTCTATATACTTTGTAAGAAGTGAAGAAAGTTCTGATAGTGCAAGTGGATGTTTGAGTATAAGTATTGCAACGTTTACCCAGCGTACCTTTTGAGTATGAGTAAGTTTAGGTACGAAGCTGTATTAAACCTCCTTCCCAATGTGTCAACATCCCATATGCCTACTTCCCTATGTGTCAACATTCCATATGCCTACTTCTCAATGTGCAAACATCTCATATGCCTACTTCCCAATGTGTCAACATCCCATATCACTTCTCAATGTGCCAACATCCCATATGACTACTTCTCAATGTGTCAACATCCCATATGCCTACTTTCCAATGTGTCAATGCCTACTTCCCAATGTGTCAACTTCCCATATGCCTACTTCCCAATGTGTCAAAATCTTATATGCCTACTTCCCAATGTGTCAACATCCCATATGCCTACTTCTCAATGTGCCAACATCCCATATGCCTACTTGCCAATGTGTCAATATCTTATATGCCTACTTCTCAATGTCTCAACATCCCATATGCCTACATCCCAATGTGTCAACATCCCATATGCCTACTTCTCAATGTGCCAACATCCCATATGCCTACTTCTCGATGTGTCAACAACCCATATGCCTACTTCTCAATGTGCCAACATCCCATATGCCTACTTGCCAATGTGTCAATATCTTATATGCCTACTTCTCAATGTCTCAACATCCCATATGCCTACATCCCAATGTGTCAACATCCCATATGCCTACTTCTCAATGTGCCAACATCCCATACGCCTTCTTCTCAATGTGTCAATGACTCAACATCCCCTATGCCTACTTTCCTATGTGTCAACATCTCAAATGCCTACTTCCCAATGTGTCAACATCCCATATGCCTACTTCTCAATGTGCCAACATCCCATACGCCTTCTTCTCAATGTGTCAATGACTCAACATCCCCTATGCCTACTTCCCAATGTGCTAACATCCCATATGCCTACTTCCCAATATGTCAACATCCCAAATGCCTACTTCCCAATATGTCAACATCCCAAATGCCTACTTCCCAATGTGCCCACATCCCATATGCCTACTTCCAAAAATGCCAACCTCCCAAATGCCTACTTCCCAATGTGTCCACATCCTATATATGCCTACTTCTAAATGTGTCAACATCCAAGATGTCTACTTCCCAATGTGCCAACATCTCATATTCCTACTTCCCAACGTGTCAACATCCCATATGCCTACTTCTCAATGTGTCAACATCCAAAATGTCTACTTCCTAATGTGCCAACATCCCATATGCCTACTTCTCAATGTGCCAACATCCCATACGCCTTCATCTCAATGTGTCAATGACTCAACATCCCCTATGCCTACTTCCCAATGTGCCAACATCCCATATGCCTACTTCCAAATATGTCAACATCCCGAATGCCTACTTCCAAATGTGCCCGTATCCAGTATGCCTACTTCCCAAAATGCCAACCTCCCAAATGCCTACTTCCCAATGTGTCCACATCCTATATATGCCTACTTCTCAATGTGTCAACATCCAAAATGTCTACTTCCCAATGTGCCAACATCTCATATTCCTACTTCCCAACGTGTCAACATCCCATATGCCTACTTCCCAATGTGTCAACATCCCATATGCCTACTTCCCAATGTGTCAACATCTCATATGCCTACTTCCCAATGTGTCAACATCCCATATGCCTACTTCTCAATGTGTCAACATCTTATATGCCCACTTCTCAATGTGTCAACATCCCATATGCCAACTTCCCTATGTGTCAACATCCCATATGCCTACATCCCAATGTGTCAACATCCCATATGCCTACATCCCAATGTGTCAACATCTTAGATGCCCACTTCTCAATGTGTCAACATCCCATATGCCAACTTCCCAATGTGCCAACGACTCATATGCCTACATCCCTATGTGTCAACATCTCATATGCCTACTTCCCAACGTGTCAACATCCCATATGCCTACTTCCCAATGTGTCAACATCCCATATGCCTACTTCCCAATGTGTCAACATCTCATATGCCTACTTCCCAATGTGTCAACATCCCATATGCCTACTTCTCAATGTGTCAACATCTTATATGCCTACTTCTCAATGTCTCAACTTCCCATATGCCTACATCCCAATGTGTCAACATCCCATATGGCTACATCCCAATGTGTCAACATCTTATATGCCCACTTCTCAATGTGTCAACATCCCATATGCCAACTTCCCTATGTGTCAACATCCCATATGCCTACATCCCAATGTGTCAACATCACATATGCCTACATCCCAATGTGTCAACATCTTATATGCCCACTTCTCAATGTGTCAACATCCCAAATGCTTACTTCCCTATGTGTCATTATCTCATATGCCTACTTCCCAAAGTGTCAACATCCCATATGCCTACTTCTCAATGTGCCAACATCCCATACACCTTCTCATCAATGTGTCAATGACTCAACATCCCATATGCCTTCTTCCCAATGTGCCAACATCCCATATGCCTAATTTTCAATGTGTCAACATCCCATATGACTACTTCTCAATGTGTCAACTTCCCATATGCCTACATCCCAATGTGTCAACATCCCATATGCCTACTTCCCAATGTGCTTGTTCATAATATATAATTATACACCACGTGGTGTGGTTATCAGGTCAATATCAGAGGTAGTTTTTTTTAGATAACCACCATGGTCGGTTATGAGATATTCAACCTACAGAAACAGATGGACTTGTAAAATTTGGGAAATTTTGTCAAATTAGAAATGAAAATTTTGTAAGTAGCGAAAGTGGGATTCGAACCCTGGACTTCTATATCGTTAGAGCAGCGTCTTTACCAATGTAGCTACCGAGGATCCATACAGATGAGTGTTCATTCTTTTGTGTCTTAGCTGTATTTATATATTTTCTAGTATTATATATACATATTTATATATGGGTACCAATTTGTCTACTTTGTGTATGGAATGAATGATAACCATGTGGTGTATGTGAAATAATGACCTCGACCTCGTGAATATCTGTGATAACCATCTCGCGTACCGCTCGATGGTTATCACAGATATTCACTCGGTCAGCGGTCATTATTTCAACCATACATCAACATGTGACTAAAATGTATTATTACTGTTCATATTCTTCATTTATTGTTCATTTCACTAGTTTTAATCAGTTACTTTGCCTTCAATCAAATAGACAATGCTATGACGTCACAATAACGTCATTCATTCGGCCCCGCCGATCTCTACTTCAGGGACCGAGAACCCTGTAATAAACATCTGATGAAGGAGTCAACTGACTCCAAAACATGCAACAACACCATTCTGGTACTCTTGTCCGTGTTGTGAACGGTTCTCCTCTTCTCTTCCAAGATGAGTGTTAATGTAAGTTAGTAAGAAAAGAAATTACTCAAACCAACATTCAGTATTTACATATAGTCATCTCTTTTTCATCGCATAAATCAAATATGATTTTTTTCCCTTCATACATCAATAAATATATCATTTGTACATGTATCATTTAAAGATGGGATCATATGATAATAAATAACATGACAGACTGACCCCTGATCATGCTGACCACTAGCTACGCTATATACTGTCCTGAAATTGCCATAAGAAGTGATAAGAACTTGATCAGGCATTAAAAGTATCTGCATTAAACAAAATCATTTTACCACTGAAGCTAAGAAGTGAACAACACAGAGAGATCGACGTACAGTGAGACAAGGGAAGACAGAATTCCATCAGGTAGCAAACCCAGTCAAAAGTAAAGTTCTATAATGTCAGCTTGACTAAAAACGAACTGACGCTTGTCAAGTGTTTTTCTAAGAGTAACTTTTCAACGTAAATCTTTCTGTAATTAAGTCAGGCTGAAGCTCCTCACAGGGTCTTATGTTTGGAGCTTCAAAGACTTGTTGAGTTATCCAAGTTAATCACTCTTTGTACAGACTGGCCAAGGGAAAAAAACAACGTACAGCTTATCAAATTTTACTTGCGAAATTGAATTCAGCTTTGGCATTCTGTGAAAAAATATAATGCACCCACCAATACCTAACTGTCCCTTTCTGTAGTGGTTAACTGCATAACTGGTCATCTGGCCATCAAACAGTGAACAAGAAGTTGGGTATATTGCAAGTCAAATTCTCTTTGGCTTAATGAATGTGATATAAAACATCATGATTTAAAATTGCTGAAGAATAGGGAGATAAGTTATAAAGATATATTTAGTCATTACAGAACCTGCACAGATGAATGTGTGGCAGAACTAGTGAATATTGAGAGTACTGCATGATTCTGGCTGCAGAAATTCTGTGGACATTAGATAGAACATTTTTAGATTGTTATGACATACAAAATAGAAAAATGCAGAAGAAGTTCTTTGAGATATCAATCTCTAATATAACTACAATGAACATCCGAAACAAATAATCTGTTCTGAAGAATAATTTGATTCTTTTGATTTAACTATAAGTCCAAAGTGATGACATGGAAACAAAATATATATATATATATATCTCAAACCCCCAAAAGGCACATCTACATGACTGGGAGAGGCAGTATACCAAAATTGGTGAGGTATTTTAGGAATTATGTTCTGGAAACCAAACGTACACTTCAAAAAGACAAAGTCAAAATTGTTGTTATGGAAAACAGAAATAATTATGATTGAAAAAAGCTTAACCCCAAAAAGCAGATCTTAATGATATGGAGAGGCAGTGTAACTAATTTGGTGAAGATTGGTCAGGTAATTTTAGAAGGATATTATGGGAACGCCGGCACCTACGGAGACTCAACCAAAAGCAATATGTCTCCATGAACCTTCAGTGGGAGACATAATAAGTCTGATCAGAAATAATACTGAGCTGGAAGTCCTTAATCAAATTGAAACAGATATGAGTCATGGATAATGTCAACTCTTCAAGACAACACGATGTTACAAAGTAAACCTGCCTCCTGCTGGTATTTGCACAAAACTTTGTTCTTTTGTAATAATTTCAGCTTTTGTCTTCCAACTGTAGTTTTACTCTCAAACTTTTTTTCCAAATTGCTGTTAGAATCAACCATATTGTGAAAAATCATCGAATCGATTTTGCCAAATTGAATGATGTTTTCAGAACACTTTGAACTACAGAATTACACGATTATCCATCTGCACACATTTCATCATTGTCAGTTGAGTTTTACATTTTCATCCTCTTCTGCTTGTTTCATTGAGGTGATTCAAGATTCAAGATACCATATTTAACTGTTCACCAAATACCAGAATTAGAGATGTGGAAGGAAACGGTTCAATAAATTTTACAAAATTCAATTTTCTGAACACTTCTGTGCAGCACCAGAAAACATGGCCTCCCTCATGTGGACATTCTCTCTCCGTGTGGATCTGTGTGTTCTTAGAGTTACAGTTTAACCTGCTGATCAGATCTGGAAGAAGATACTTACTGTGACAAAAATTTTGAAATTTTAATTTATCTAATGGGAAAGGTTTGGAACTATAGGAAGATCTCCTGAAGAAATCATCGGTTCCAAGGTCAAACAAAAAGGGTTTTTACTATTAAAATTTGATAACTCTCCTTTCGCCGAATTCACTTTAGAACCTCAAACAATTCTTTTAATTTCACTTAGTCCAATTTGTTGCTGTGAAAACAAATTTTAAAAAGAAAGGTTAAATTCCCAAAAGGTACAGTTACATGACATGGAGAGGCAGTATACACAATTTGGCGAAGAATGCTCAATTAATTTTGGAGTAAGGCTCCGACAACTATGGAAACGTCTCAGCCAATGTCAACGCTAACATCAACATAGCCAAAATCATTATGTCTCCTCACATAACAAGTTCTAATAATTAAATTCTCTGACATTTTGGGTCACAAAGAATCCTCAGGAAATGTCAAATACAACAGAAATATCACAAGCAAATGAAAAACAGCAAAGAGATCGAGAGAAGACACTTTGGAATTTCCAAATTAAAACAATGAAAATAAAGTACTCCAATAAAACATTCATTAAAGATCAACAAAATTTAAATGTATGAAACATTTCTGACCATATAGAAAAAATATCTCTCAAAGAAGAAAATATAGAAAAAGTACAGAAATAATCTGGAGTGCATTTGTGCAGGAAACTTGAAGACAAACAATCTCTTGAAGTCCAATTTCTGCCTTCTCAAGAATAATGGAACTAATTCAAAGAACAGTGACTCTGTGATGTTCCTGACTTCCTCTAGATATCACGAACGAGACATTGCCAGAAGACAAAACAAATGACACCGCTGAAGACTGAAGGCCATATATTTAACCCTTTACCTGTGTGTGTTCTTTGAAAGTCTATCAAAAGTCACTGACCACACCCTGGACCCTTCCTCTTGTTAACAACATATGGTTCCTGTAAATAAGACACTCGTAATGGTTCACCGTCATCTCATTTAACAGCTTCAATGCTTACATCAATTTTACGAAGGTTGAGAATATATAGAGGATATTTGACATTTTCTCGTCAAATACCATGTATATCTCATCGAGTGAAGTAGAAATGTATATGAGTGGTGCAGGCACGAGTGTAAATATATTATTTCTTCTTCACGAGATGAGATATACATGGTATTCGACAAGACATGTCAAATGTTCTATTTATTAGATTTAACAAACCATGCATACAGTTGGTAAATGACGTTCATTTCATAAACAGAGCCTCCGAGATCGCCTTCCTTTCCGCAGTCATCCTATGACGTCATCTTATTGTTATGATGACATCATATGATTGAAAGTGTTATTTCACTGAGTAGAATAACATGTTATTTCACTCAGTGAAAATACAGATTTTATTTTAACCGATAAATGCCATATTTCACCACTGAAAATCGAATAAACCATCATCATTGCCATATCTCCTCTCAAAGATCTTACACTTTACCCGTGTTCCAAGAAATATTCTTAGCCTATCTTTAGTCACTCTGGACATCACCCTTTGTTCACAAGCTGTGATTCCTGAACATTGGTCAGTCTTGTCAGTCAATTTCACAGCTTAAATGCTCACATCAATTTTAGTAAAATTAAGAATATACCGGTACCCATATCATTGCCATCATTTTGACTAAACTGAACAACTTTGGAACCCTTGGAGTTGAAAGTTAGTGCAATATACACTGTTTGGATAAAACTAATTATGTGTAACACAGCAGGCAGGCCAGAAACACAAGCATTATATAAAAGATTTTGGCACCAATTTTATTCGAGGGTTGAGAAAATACAACAACCCATACACATATTGACCAAAAACAGACAAAATATATTTACTTGAAGACATTGGAGCATAACCATTGGTATTAGATGTAGTCTCTTATACAATAAAGAAGTTGAACAAGCATAAAATATTATTTATATTTAATCTCAACGAACAGGCAGAGGACATTCCTGAGGGACATCGTAGTGTATGAAATATGACCTGTCCGACAACCTGGAGGTTTTCTTTAATTCTACCACTTCAAATGACACATTTACACTTTCCGAGTGCCGAATCTTCAAGATTATTTCATACACTGCCTCAGTTGGTATGTAGTATTACAATATCTTGGATCCACCTGCACATCACAGACCAAGGAGATCTGGGAAATGATATGGGCTCACTGCAGGAAGCTTCAATAGAAGAAGAGACCTCAGTCCTGGTTTATCAGCGGCAATGGACCACTTCTGTCTGTGAAATATTATTGGTCATTTTGCAGATGGAGACATGGAGGTAATAGCTCAAGTGTTTTACTGGCCTATGGAAGTATACCTACAGTCAAAGCAACAAATGAGCCATTTGCAAAACGTGCTTTATCGAGGAGATTTTGACTTTTGACAGACACATACCAAAGAGATGTGTGAAATGATATATGGGCCCCTTTGCAGAAAGAGCCGCTTTCACAATTAAATTAAGCATCTTTAGAAACAGCCAATGTTAAAGAATGGCATTAATTGATCTTAGAGCTAAAATCAGTCAGTGGGACGGCACCCTGGGTCTTAGTTTAATTCTAGCTTTACCTATAGGGAGTTTTTTCAATTCTATACTGAGACGGTAGAACCATCATCAGTGCAGATCACAATATTTCTTGCTCTGGCATTTATTTCTTATTTTATTGCTAATATTCTGTCAAAAGATAATATGACCATCAACTGTAAGATCAAAAGGTTTTTATCTTTGACTTTTGAGCCGCCTTTTTTTGAAGGATGACATTCAGTAAGATATGTTATTGCCATCCATATTGGCATCAAAAAGTTTCTCCTGGAATTTATTTTCACAAAATTGTTCATACGACAGCAACATTGTTCAACGTCAGTCAAACAGTCTATCAGTGGGGAGAAACAATTAGATTACAAGAGAAAAGTGAATTAGTGAGGAAATAACGTGAAAACATGACCTTTCAGTTCACAGCAGATTGTCCATGGGGGATTCACAACTACAGGTCACAGACGAGGAAGGCCATTTGTAACATCAGTTTTGTACTTTTAATTTGTAAAAAGAGACAATTGAATAATTTTTATTTTATATCTACATCTATTTTGGTTTTCCACTCATGGGAAACTTATTAAAATGTTGTATAGCAAAATGCTTAAAATCATTAACCCTTAGTTTTCATGTCTCTGAATATTTATGATAGCTTAATATCTTAGGAAGTGTGCATCAAGGATAATTCCTTTTGTTAACAAGATGATTGCAGTAAATTGGCCATGAAGAATGGTTAGCACTTCTAGATTCAGTAGGTAAAGTATACGTATCAAGTAAAATCTAAAGTAAGTTGTAAAAAATATAGAAAGAAGAGCATTTTCCTTGAGCTTGTTGATATGATGGTTCCACTTGAACCCACAATCATACAAAGCTTCTTTAGACTATAGAATCTGAACCATTTCACTGTGGGCTTAGATAACTTAAATACCTTGTTTGTTGCAACAAGTTAAGTAGATAGAACACACATCTCCTTGACAGTGTGTGGAAATTGAATACCTCAATTTTCATGATGACCTTATTGCAGATCGATACCTCTGGTACACTAAAGTAAATAATTATCTTATAAATCAATATACTATATCAACCTGATTGTTTGTAAGTAAAGACATAGATACACGTTTCCTCTCAGTTAGATAGTGTGTGGAAGGTCAGTAACTCAAACATCATGTATGCACATAGACCAATTTCACAAAGCTCTGGTGAGCTGAGTTGAGCTGAACTGACGTGAGTTTGGGCTTCATACTGCTTTCAAGAGTATTTCACTTACATAACGGCTGCTAGTATATTGCAGGGAGAAAGCAACGGTGGCTATGCATTGTGGTGAAACCTGCGAGCACCAGCTTAAATTTGAACTAGCGAACCATGGGTGGTACTGCACTGAAATTCAATGTAACATTGCTCCCAAACCTTACTGCATGTAGAACAGTTCTCCACATCAGATAAAATTGCCAAGCCCCTGGCAGGATTGAAAATACGGTCCTCTTGATTTGAAGCCAAACACGTTAACCATGTCAAGCTCCAGTCACTAAAGTAACTCAATGTTATCACTATATGGTTGTAAGTTAGGAAGTGTGTTGGAAGTGTTGGCAAATGGTCCAGTTTACAGCTCACTTGACCGCTTTCAGTGAAGTTCAGCAACAATGGGCATGGCTCGCAATATGGCGACAGCTTCATTGCTGGATAACCTGATAGTTTGAAGGGTTCCTGTCCTACAGAGACATGAGTTGTCATGTTCCTTGAGCTAGTGACTTCATTCAAAGTGTGTCTCTAATCACCCAGCAGTACTGGTATGGAAGACAGATAAAATTAAAAACATTAACACAGAAAAAAACATTAATTAGCAGTTAGCTTGCATGCTACTAATGAGTAAAAACGGAAAAGGAACAACGTTGATTTGTTGAAAGTATTAAAAGATGACAAAACATTATATTCACAATATATGTATAGGACGTCATTAACTCAAGCTCGTAATAATTTACATGGTATCCTAAATGTCCAAAGTTCTGGTTGACTTAAAAGCGATGATTCCTTTATAATTAATTCACTGTCATCACTGTACAACTTGGATGGTTGATAGAGAGAGACAAGCCTCCATGTGAGGTGGTGTGTGTGTAACCTCTATATCTCAATCATCAGCTAAGCAAATCTGCAGGAACCAATACAAATCAACTGTTTCTTCACCATAACAAGGATCAGTTCGTGTCTCTAGGTGATCATTCCTCCACATTTGACGTGTTTCTCTGTCAGAAATACATGCACCAGACCACTTCGAGAGAGAACCGTCTTCTTGTGATGCTCACAGGACCAATACATAATGGCTTTTTCAGACAGGCTAGGATGCCATTTTACAGGCTTGGGATGTCAAGCAAGAACTACATTAGAAAATACTTTTAGATATTTGTGTATCAAATGGATAAGAATGTCAAGTAAGAAATCAATTTGTTTTTACGGAACTAATCATACAAAGTGGTTAAGAATGTCAAAAAAATATTAACATCATTAAAGTTACAATATAAAACTATTGGTGGCATTTCCTGCAATTTGATGATTAACAACAGGTTACTTAGTATTTAAGATACATTCATTCCAAAGAGATTTGATAACTTTGAAAGATGACATATTTGTTGTCTCTGAATTATCAATTGTCCATCACAATGCCAGCTAATAAAATAGAAGTAATCAAATTCTCGAAACACAAGTTTGAATTAAAACCCCATGAAAATGTCAATGTCAAACTGAATGTCATTGCAAATCTTGAAAATGCTTGAACCGAACTGGAATCTCTAAGAGTTTTACACTAAATACCAAAGAATGAATATGCACTGACAAATATGTCAATATACTCTCAATGGATTGTCTCATTAGAAATACTCATTAGCCTTGTTTTTAATCAAAAACAGCTAACTCATCACATTTGTTCAAACTTGAAGAAATTGAAAATTGAAAAAATCAATTCTCAACTTAAATGAGCAGCAAATTGAAACAAATTAGTTTGGCACCGACATTAATGCTATTTGCTTGTTGTGGAGTGCTGAAATTCCTTCAGGCTACAGGATATTGTGGAACTACTTTCACAAAACAACGAAAACTAAGGAGGTATGGAGATTTTAGCTAAATGTTTCACAAGACAAAGTATACATCGACATTGAACTGCAATGTAATCTGGTCGCACTAACACAAAACACCTTTAGACTAAGGAGAACTTTGGACTAATGAGATCTTAGCTAAACATTTTCACAAGACAAAGAATACATCGACCTTGAACTGCAGTGTAATTTGGTCACACTTACACAAAACACCTTTAGAATAAGGAGAACTTTGGACTAATGAGATCTTAGCTAAACATTTTCACAAGACTAAGGATACATCGTCTACATTGAACTGCAGTGTAATCTGGTCCCACTTACACAAAACACCTTTAGAATAAGGAGATCTTAGCTAAACGTTTTCATCGACATTGAACTGCAGTGTAATCTAGTTCCACTTACACAAAGCACCTTTAGAATAAGGAGATCTTAGCTAAACGTTTTCACCAGACAAAGGATCGATACATCGACATTGAACTGCACTGTAATCTAATTCCACTTACACAAAGCACTTTAGAATAAGGAGATCTTAGCTCAAATCTTTAAGAAATTTCACATAAAAATGGAAAATCTAATAGGTTAAATTCTGTAGGCAGGAACATCCCTTGAGGCAGGAACATGCAATTCCTTGTCCTAGTTTTGAAGTTGTTAGCTAGGATATCCTTTATCCGTACACAATAATATTGACATTTGTACACAGACAACCCTTAGACTAAGGAGATTTTAGACACTCTCTGTTGTACCACCTTTATGAAATTTCCAAGAGAAATTAAATCAACTCTCAGCTGAAATTAGCATCAGAATCGAAGAGCTTGCCAGCAGGCAAGAACACATTCTGCTATTTCCTTGCCTGTACGATGGATAATAAAATCATGTTTACAAGCCCTTGGTGTTTACCAGCTTCATTGTACAAACCAATTTCACAGCAACCTGATTAGATCCGATACTCCGGGCATTTTTCTACCTGGCTTCCCGATTCATTTTTTACTAGAATGCATTCAACCTTTGGTTATTGGAGAGAAAAAACTTCAGCTAATTTCTCTTAGCTGTGAGAGATTGCTTAAATGCCTTGCAGTTGATGATTTGAGTACCGAAGCTGGTGAGAGAATATATCTTACAGATTACATTTTAAAATGATGCATTTACTAACAAGACCATATTTGATATCTATACGTTGATAGCAAATTTACCCTAGTTGGAACTTCCCCCAAAAGTCACAGCTCACATCAATCTCCATCAATGACTAATTTAAACCTTGCTGCATTCCAGTAACTTTTGTCCTGGTGTAGCAGCGTACTATGAAGTTGCGGTGCTGTACACTAACTACATTGCACAGAACCCAACACCACGGTCTGAGCTACTGAAGCAATCCACAAATGATGCTTATTCACAAATGCAGATTAAGGAATAATCTTTATAAAACCAATTAGTTTTTATTCCATCGAGAAATTGAGAATCTGCAAACAAACCATTTATGGTGCAATATTGAATTTTATTACTTGCCCAGGATAAATACTGCAGTGTAATATTTATACTGCAATATCAAACTAGTGTAATACCGTATTTATGACTTTACAATAGCTTGTAGTTGTGACATCACTTTGGTATTGAACTTGCTGGAATCTTAGATTCATGACACTGAAACTATTTCGTTCAATAATGTGGGCGAGTAATAAACAGAATATACTAAACTTCCCTCATTTGATACCAAATCATTAAGTCATTTAATAAAAGTCATATTACATAGAAGGTCATTAGGTATACTCTATACAACACCAAAACCTCACGACGTCAGCCACATCGGCAGAACTGTTCAAGCTCAAGTGACCAATGAGATTGATGGAGGGTTTAACAGGATGGAACTGGACATTTGACAGAGCCAGTACATCTCCCAGAGTCTGGTCGGAGAGACGGGCTAATCTAAATGAATGAAGTTTAACGTCTCATCCGCTTAGAGTTGTCCAAAGTGCTTTCTAATAGCTGCACCAGGAGTCCATTAGCATATAATGTGAAAAGCTCTCCACTGAATGGGGTCTGAAGATCAAGTAGAGGATAATTGCGTCTTGTTCTACAGTACTGAAGTACGCAACTCGCGGGAGGTGCAGTGCAGTTAAGATGCTCTCGAGATGTATATAAAATTAGATCTATATGTAGCAGGAGTGGAAAGACAAATTTCAACATCCAGGGGGATTCGAACCCAGGACCTCCTGTTGAGAGTCGGACGCTCTACCCATTGAGCTAAAGTGATATCCCACTAGTCTAAGCTACTAAGTATAGAAACGCTTTGACCTCACGCTGTCACTTATATGTCAGCAGAAGATGACAAATCTCCCACAAGTCAATTGCCGAAAGTATTGTCAGAATTTTAAAACTATATCAATCGAAATCTATACTCTGTAGCAGGGGGCATAAGAAATATGCATTCAGAAAATCTGAACATCTGTCCTAAGTACAGAGAGCCCACTTTCAGGTAAACATCAGACAAACATTTCATAGTACTTTACCTGTACAGAGAAGTACATACTCCATTAACGGCAACTTACCTGCAAGAAAGAAAAGAAAAATTTAGTGATTATCACAAGCATACATTTTTATGAATATTTACTCTTTTTAGAAAAAATAAACTGTATGGCCATCAAATTTGCATTCATCAACAAAGATATGTAGTAAAGACCCATCTATCAGACAATAACCTGGTTATTTAACTTTTTCCAACAACCGGCAACATGCTTTTGAAATGTTTGCAACATGATTAACCCTGACGTTGTATATTTCTATTTTACCCATTTTAGCCCCTGTGGCAGAATTTACAGACCCTCCAGCTCGCAGCAGTATTTTGGCTTAGGCACTAATTAGCTCTGCTGGCGGAATAATCCAGGCGGCGATTCCAATACCGTTTTTAAGAAATATATCGCATCTACATCGCGAAAAGGGACTATATACGGGCGTTCAATACAAAATCAGGTCGCGGCACCCGTCCACAAATGGTTAATTCATACCCGCGACTTTGAATGAATTTTATACGATTTTTCGTTTTCTATTACTTTCGAAAGATTGTCTTTAATTTGGGCCTCGTAATATCATAAATAAGAAACGAAAAGATTTTTATCGATATCGATTTATATACGGAATTGAAGATGAGATGTTTGGAATTCTATTGCCATGTAAAGTTTGCCTTTCATTTATGTGGCATTGCAAACCATCGTTTATCACTCTTTTCTAAGAAACATAATCTCGAACCAGTTGACAAATAAGCACATGTCAACCCAAATATAAGATAAGATAAGATAAGATAAGATAAGATAACACTTTATTACCCAAAAGGGAATTCTTTGTACATCCAACAGAGCATGACATGATAATACATTATTACATTACATATATTTACAATACAACACTTACAGTTTCAACAATTTAAATGTACATATTTCATTAACATTCCCCAAAATTTGTGTTCAGAATTGAAATACTACAAGGTACAAAAGATTTCCTGGCTTTGGTTTGACTTATGATAAGGCATATTAAAACGTTTTCCAGATGGCATGTGAAGTGAATATTCTGAGTATAAAATGTGTGATGTATCCGAAATGATTTTCCGAGCATGTAATAAAATTTTCTCATCATTTATTGACATTGGATGGTCTAAAATGGTACCGACAATTTTTTAACTAATTTTCACAATTTTGATTAGTTGGTTTCTATTTTGAAGACTTAGAGAGCTATACCAACATTGTATGCCAAAAGACCAGACGCTCTGGACAAAGCATGTGTCAAAAGATCTTAATTTCCTCATAAAATATAGTCTCTGTTGACACTGTTTGTTCAGAGCTTCAGTATTACTATTCCAATTCAATTTATCGTCAATGATGGTACCTAGATACTTATATTCCGAGACAATTTCAACAGGAGTATCATTCATAATAACATATTCCAGTGGCTTATCTCTGGTTCTAAAATCAATTATCATTTCCTTTGTTTTCTTAACATTTATGTGAAGAAAATTTATCTGGCACCAATCTGTAAGATTGGAAATTTCTGATCGATATCCAACTTCATTAGAATTATTATTCAATAGAGCAATGAGTGCCGCGTCGTCCGCGTACTTCACAATTGAACAGGATGGATCTTGTGCCATACAGTCATTTGTATATGGTCATGTTGTTTGACCTTTCCAATAAATGCTAACCTCAAACCATATCTGATGAAAATATGTTGATTAGTTTGTGTGTCGTTTGGTTTTACATGCCTCTCAAAAAGGTAAAATTGTATTTCATTTCTGTGAGTAAATATGCGCATTTTATATAGAATAAAAGATTATTTTTTTCGGTTTATTGTGATATAATAATTATGAAAATGCATTCAGTAGTTTAGCAGTGATAATTTGTGCAAGAAGTTGTAAAAAGTGCCGATTGTTTCACAATTTATGAAGTGTAAACATGACCTTTTTCGCGGCGCTTGCAGTGTCTTTATTATTTTTTTGACATTTGGGAATTTTATATGGGATTGAAGGCTATTCTTTCCCCTTTATTTTGGCGTAAAAAGTTTTGAAAACAATCAATTATGAAGTGCACAAGTAAGGCAAATTACTGATTCATGTTCCCGTCCCCATTTGAAACAATCAGATGCCTCAGTATAAAATGATAATTGGTTCTGTTGATAATATCCATTCCTTTGTTTAAAGTTTTCTTTACTCATAATGATCAGACAGTTTCTCGTTCATGACAATACTCCTTTAATTGTTTTGTGAGACAATCCATCATGAAATGCTTTCAGATAATACATCAAACAAAAGGAGATCTTGGTGGCTTCCAGATAACTAACTATGTTTCTTTGATACTTTTTATTGGAGTAATGAAATTTCACTTTAAACTTTCAACTGATCAATGAACTTTTTCAAACATCAGCCAGTATCATTTCAGTTTTAATCATTTTAATAGGAAAAAGATTTGTTCTTTAAAGCTCTCTCAGAATATTTTCTACAAATCAACATTCTTTTTTCCATGGAAACCGCACCAAAAGGAAAATTCAGAAATAGGTATTACCCTCAAAAGGCACAACTAGAGATCATGGCAAACATGTGTAGCAAGTTTAGTGAAGCTAGCATGTATAGTTTGGGAGATATGCTACGCACAAAATGAGTTCCTGATAGAGTCACTGTTTTGGTCATGTTTCTGTAGAAACCGCAAAAAGGAAAATTCAGAAATAGGCTAACACTCAAAAGGCACAACTAGAGATCATGGCTCATATGTGTAGCAAGTTTGGTGAAGCTAGCATGTATAGTGTGAGAAATATATGCTCTGCACAAAGTTTTGTGAAGGACGGACGGACAGACGGACAGAATGGACGCTATATACCACCGCTTACGTTGTAAGGCAGGGGTATAATTAAGGTGAGGGGAGGGTGAGTTAGGGTTTAATGCTGCTTCCAAGAGTATTTCACTTTTGGTTTAAACATATTTTATTTCATAAAATGAAATCTGGATTGGTGAACAAGCCATAAGGCTTATTTGAACGCCGCTCCAGAAATCACTTATATGACATCTGCTAGTATTATTGCAGGGAGAAAGCACGCAATGGCATGGTGGCTATGCATTGCAGTGAAACCTGCGAGCATCGGCTGGAACTAGTGAACCATGGATTGTACTTCGCTGAAATTAAATGTACCATTCCACCCCTTACTGCATGTAGAACAGTTGTCAAGCCCCTTGCAGGATTAGAACCCTATATCTCGTGATGAACTAACCACTGCGTTATCCAGCGCCCTATTCTAATTAAAGGGACATTCATATGTTGTTGAAGTCACTTATGTCAAACATCATTAATTATGTTATTTTGAAGAATGAAAAGTATTTCATTATTCATCATCTGAACTTCTATAATGCCTATCAAAGATGGTATTATTTTATTGCGAACTACTGGCTGCTGCAGTATCTGCATATGTAATATCATAAGTATAATTATTATATATAATGAAGTATAAGTAATTATCAAAAATTTGGCAATTGAACATGATATATGTAAGTTGAATGAAATTAATTGAACTGAAAGCAGCATATTAGTATCAAATAGTCAAAGGAAATAAATATTATTGAAAACGCTGAATGGGACCAGTTTTGAACTGTAGAACAAAAATCAATTTAAAAGAAAAGAAAAGTACTCCATCACCCTGTGTCCTTGACACAATCAACCAATCTGGGACATGGTCCAGCTTCTAGCTACAAACTCTGTTTCAATGTAAGAATATCACACAGCTTGATGTCTGATAACTATTTCTTTGTGAGGGTGCATATTAATTGAGATCTTTGCTGTCAGAAAGCGTGCTCCAATTGCCTTGATGCTGTTACAATCACAGAGTCCCAATACCTGACATTGATTACTTCCATTGCTGTTTGCCATGCTTTTACTTGTAATAGGCAGGACTTTTGACATTACGTTTATTCTCCCCAGAATCATCCTTCGCCGGTTGATCTTTACAAACATTACACACCAATGTCACACAGGTAGAGAAGCAAATTTCTCTTTCAGTTAAAACCTCATTTAGTTCACAAGAACAGGAACTCTATGCTTGCTACAAATTAGCCTCTCTTCCATCTCATCCAATATTGCGACTTTATTTATATACCTTAAAGGCGCTGTAGCAAGCTTTTTGCATATTTTGTTTTCTCAAATTTATCATTTATCATGCGATTTATTATTAAATTATAGAATATTGTTATGTAAGAGGGTACAACATCTCATTACACGACCCAATAAGCCATATCCATAGAAAACGGTATTGAAAAATAATGGCAGACGTACAAAGCAGTGGTGTAGAACTCTTCAGTGTGAGAGGTAAATTTGTCGGTCTTCTTGAATTTCAAACAGCAAGATAATTGACCATTCTATAATGGTACCATATACAAAACTCTACTTTCAGTGTTTACATACATACATACATATAAACATTTGTATAGCGCCAATATCCAGCTAAGCTGCTCAGAGGCGCTCTGTTTGCCCCCGATCATTGGATGTCACTGTTTAACGACACTCTTTGTCAATCTCAGCTCCATTTGGAGTATGCAACTTTTGCAGCCACTAGGCGCACCAAGTTAAATTACCATGCTCATCCTTACGAGGTACCCATTCATAGCTGGGTGAACTAGGACACATAGTCACAGTATTTTGTCCAAGGATACTGCACGTTGCTGTACCTGCAACTAGGTGTCTGCACGTATTCATGTGGCCACCATCTGGTCATTTACCAACGGATTCGTGGGTTCTTTTAAGTGCACAGGGTTGTGTACTGTACACTAGGGGTTGTGACAACACTGAAAGAGTCCGCACTCAAAGTTGACTCCAAGGTTTTTACACCCGGTCACAGGTGGACTCAAACCCGGCACCTCAAGCTCGCTGGATTGCTAACCTGACGCCTTTGCCGACTCGGCCAACGTGCCCCTGTTTAGGTATCGCAACAGTGGTCAGATCTTGAACTACCTTCGGCCATTTTAATGCGAACACATAAAAATTGCTGCTCAAAGTGAAATGGACTCACATGGGCTTAACAGAACAATATACATTCACTTAGGAACTATTTTTATTGAATCGGGAGTATAATCTTGCCATTGGTAACACTTATTTACCTTATCGTGAGTTCACTTTATTTCAGTAAGAAAAACGTGTTACATGTATTAAACAAATTAAAGGTATTCATAATCTTTAAACAGAAACGCCCATCTATTCTATATGACCTTTACATAAGTGTCACAAGTAGAGAAAAACAAGCAAATCTCTATGACATTTTACATGACCTTACATTGTCACACAGAAAAAAAGCAAATCTCAATTCTATTCTATATGACCTTAACATTACAGTGTTACACAGAAAAACATGCAAATCTCAATTCTATTCTGCATGACCTTTACATTACATTGTGACATGTACAGAAAAAAAAAGCAACTCTCCATTCTATACTACCGGCACATGACCTTAACATTACAGTGTTACACAAACAGAAAAACATCAAATCTCCATTCTATTCTATACAACCTCTACATAACAGTGTCACGTACATTTACAGAAAAACAAGCATATGACCTTTACATTACATTGTCACACAGAAGAACAGTTAAATCCTTCATCTACTCTGAGTAACCTTGAGAACCATGGACAAGAACACAAACAAGTTTCTATTATGTGTGAAGCCGTCGGGCTAACATTTACATCTGCAGAATGCTGGCAATGATTTGCAGACAATACCAGTAGAACAAAGAGGACAAGAAGAATTGGACATCAAAGACACAACCTGCGTGAACTGGACACAAGTAGCCACTAGGCAGAGAGTATGTATTATAGTGGAGAAGATTCATCCTGTACTTATCACTATCTGAGAGATTCATACTTCGTCAAATGTCTCAGAGAACGACCTTAAATGTATGCATTGAATTAAAGTACAGTAGAACACGGATATAACAAACTCCAAGGAACCAAATAATTCAGTTCGCTATATCCTTTTGTTCGCTATATCTGTTTGTTTGCTATATTCGTTTGTTCGCCATATCCGTGTTCTGATGTTCTGTATTTCCTCTAATAAGAGAAGGGTTACTTATAAGAGTCAGGCCTCCAAGAAGTACTAGGAAAAAAGCAAGAGTTTAAGAAATATATATACCAGATAAAAAAGAAATTCCTAAAAGATCCTTCAATGACTTTGATACAGTAACTCCACAATAACCTCACACCATCTTTTCAGGTGTTAAGGGCAAAATTTTATCTCTTCTAGCGGAAGTGTTGTACTGACCTTAAAAAGGGACTTGTGATGGCAGGGCCATAAATAAATTCAGCAGTTATTTTAGAAGCATTTTAATTAGCCTGTCCTACTGAAGGGATACTTCCCTGGCAAGTTCATAAGTGGGCATCACGGCAGTAAATTAAATCATTGGAGATCCTTAGGAAAGTAAACCAAGGGCTATAAAGTAATAAAACTTATGGCAGCAAGTGATGCAGAATAATAAAACTTTACCCCAGTAGGGATGCAGCAGGTCTCAAAGTAGCACTTGGGCTCTGATAAGCACCGGATGTGTCACATATTTACAATAGAGTTTTTTTTAATATCAATGGAGGATGCAACTTTATTTCTATTGAAGCTTTATATGACATCGGGTCACCAATAACTGCCAGCTCTCAGTCTTGTCATATACTTGATCATATGACTTTCTGAAGCCAATTGATGAACAATTTACATTCCCTAACCTTTTAACTGTAGGTCCTTGAATATTCCAGGAGGGCCTTTAGTAAAACAAGAAACGGGACGGGACGTAGGGAGAAGAATCTATGTCACCTGTTTCGAGTTGCGGCGGGGGACAATTAGCTAAAGGTTATGTAAACTCAAACTATTCTCTTTATCAAAAAGTATTGATTTCTGTAAATTAGCCACTCAATGTTTTGGTGCTTACAGATTCAGCAGTCGAAATGTAAAAAATATCTTGTATCAAGTTCCATGATTTATTGTTTCCTTTCATCTAAGACACCAGAGCCAGACATGACCAACAAAAACACAAGGTACACCACTCTTACACAGAGACCATCTGCCTCTTGACTTCTCCCTTCAGGCATGTCTGACTTCAAGGGTCTGTTGTGAATAACCTGTTACAGACTGCCATACTTCCCTCACACTAAGCGAGTAATTAGTTACTCAGCTGATTACACTGACCTAATTACTTCACATCAGACTCTGAATACTGACGAGGACAGGACCTGTTCAAGTCTGATGTTATCACAGTAGGAGCATGTACAGTTCTGATTTCAATTTCCCTCAAGACATTACCTCTGCTGTTAATCATTTTGACAGAACACAAGAATTATCTGTTAAAGCCTCCCACACTTTAATCAGAGTAATTAAGTCATTAATTAGTCATTAAGTGAGTGAGATGGGGTTTAACGCCACTTTCAAGAGTATTTCACTTATATCGCGGCTGCTAGTATTATGTCAGGGAGAAAGCCCACAATGCCATGTGGCTATATGCACTGCGGTGAAACCTGCGAGCAACGGCTGGAACTAGCAAACCATGGGTGGTACTACTCTGAAATTCAGTGTAGCATTGCACCCAAACCTTACTGCGTGTAGAACAGTTCTCTACTGCAGACAAAGTTGCCGTGCTCCTGGCGGAATTCGAACCATGGACCTCTTGATCCGAAGCCGAACGCGCTAACCACTGCGCTATCCCGCCCCCTAGAAACTGGACAAAACTTTGCTGTTAATGAAGAATGATGATATGATGATATGATGCTGAACGAGTCAAGACAAAAGGAAGTAACAAGCTAACAGCACCCAAGCTAGAACATAACTACTTCTCATATATGAAAGGGCATCATCCGTCCCATTTATACAGATAGTTGTCAGCTTTGTTTCTGTTTATTTTACCTTATCTCTCAGCTATTCATACTTCCAAACACCTGTGTAAGAATACAGATTAAACATGATGGATATTTATATCATATATATGGAGTAGTAAAAAATAGGGCCAATAGTGTTAATCATTATTCAGTGCTCTATTAAACTGGAACCCGAACAGTAGTATCAAGTGCATATATCTCTTTTGATTTAGCTGCAATATTCATGCTCAAATTCCACTACATCCATTATATTTTAAAATCACTAAGTACTAAATGAGACCTTACTCAAAACAATTTATTAGCTGACAAATTTACACGAATAAAATGGTTAGCAAATAGTGGCATTTGCTGTATTGGTAGAGCAACATTTTACCATGTCATCAAAGCTTACTGCAGTTTCAAAATAAAGTAGGCCATATTTTAACTGAAATTTTTTAAGGATCTGTTTCTGAATCATGAAAATATAAAAAGTTAAAAAACATATTCACTTTGAATGAAGTACATTGAAATTAAAATTCTCACAGATAATTTCATTGGCCACAGTTTTTATACCTTCAAAGTGAAACCTGTACAACTGAAGATAAAAGCTAGGTAATTGAATCTGTTTGGCTTGATGAAGACAATGTTTGCCATTTTTTGCTAATTGAAGTTCTTCAATGTAGATCTTGTTGTAATCTAGTTAGGCTGCAACTCCTAACAAGGGGAGAGCCTATATATGCAGCGAGCTTCAAAGACTTGTTGAGGTATCCAAGCTAATCACTCTTTGTACAGACTAGCCCAGAAAAAAGCCTACTAACAGCTTATCAAATTTAACTTGCCAAATTGAATTAAGCTCGGAGCACGCTGAAGAAAAGGTAATAACACATACAGACACCACTACTTAACCACAGGCGGACCTGTATTTTATTAAGCAGACACTGTATGAGCTGGACATTATCAAAATTATCAGTTCCATCATGTGGAGAACTTACGTTGAAGTTGCAAATCACATGGGCTGGTAGTCTGGGTTGGAGTGTATTTGCTTGATGTTGAGTATTACAAGGTCAGAACAACACAATAAATGGTGTCTCACTGTAATAGTGGCGGCCAAGTGAATTCACTGCACTTGTGGTTGCCAAGTGAACTTGTACAAAAGAGAATTTCTGATTGTACTTGTACTTTGGATAATAAAGAGTTAGATATGATATAATAATTATTATTCAAGTTGGTCTAATTTGGTGGAGAAGATATAAGACATTTAGTGGAGGCAAGACATTCAATGTTTAATTGAGATGAAACCTGCATGTCAGTTATTGGCGTAAAACAGAAATTATTGGTGTAAACATTCCCTCTGGGTTGTGCTGTGCCTATTCTTCCTGTCCAGGTGAAAGCTACTTCAGTAAAAAGAAAAAAAGAAAATATTATAAGTTATGGATAAGGTTGCCAAATCCCATTTGTAAATCAAACATTGGACCTCTCAAACAAAAGCCAAACAATATATCTACGTTGGTTCCTGCAATAATCAGAAGTTGTTACTTCACATGTGAAAGTAACCTACAACATGTCTACAGCTATAGTATATGATAATGACAATCATGAAATATCTCGTCCACACTCTCTTAGTAAGAGACACATGAGGAGTTGCCTGTTCTTGTGTCCTGAAGAGGCATGTCCAATGATTTACTATCTTGTGGAGCCCAATACTCATTTCTTGGATTGGAATATTCATCGCTTACTGTGGAATATTCATCACCATGAGTAAAATATTCATCTCATGATTATTCCATTTATAACAAGTTATGTTTCTTAAAAGTCAGCAGTCTTTCTAAAATGGTTTGACGTTATGACTAATTCTGCAGGTAAAAGGTTTATTTACCTGTGTAAGTTCAATGAATTAAAATGTAACAAGAACTTTCTTGCGTGCATGTAGAAGACAGAATTAAATCAAAGAGAAAGAAAAATGTCTCTAACCACTGTTCTCCCCGACAGAGTTTGATGAATATTTGTTTTGAGATCTTACCGACTCTTCTTCAGAAACATAATAATAATAATGAGGATACTTATATCGCGCTGAACTCCACAACACAAAGGGCCATGCTCAAAGCGCTACACACATTATTACCCTGGTGTAAGGACCAACATTGTTCCTTTTTCATTCTCAACTCCCTTTGGAGTATGCAACCTGGGCTACCAATTAAGGCGCTCGAAGGTTATCTGTCACATTGCCTGCACTTCCCAACCAGGTACTCAATTGTACTGCTGAGTGAACAGAGGCACATTTCGAATAAGTTCCTTGCCCAAGGTGACACCACGAGCCTCTCAACTCATGTCTCAGTGTGGGGCAGGGAATCACCCATCAAACTCTCAGTTTTCATTCAGCAATGAGGTGGGTAACCCACCCATTCAGCGAGACACGCCCGTTGTTGCTGAACTGAACCTAAAGAAACATGTCACACTATCTCATGTCTCAGTGTGGGGCAGGGAATCACCCATCAAACTCTCAGTTTTCATTCAGCAATGAGGTGGGTAACCCACCCATTCAGCGAGCCACGCCCGTTGTTGCTGAACTGAACCTAAAGAAACATGTCACACTATCTGAGCAGAACATCAAAAAATGTTTTTATCTGTTTTCAGAGGTTACAAGGTCAAAGTACATAGAATATATAGTAGAATATATATAGTAGAGAGAGAGGAAGAGCCAAATGGATGAAGGTGTTTTTACTCTCTTATTTAAACAGCAACTTTGTTAAAGCACACCCAACTAGCACACATCGATCTCCACTGCATGTCAGCTGTTTATTTTACAGCAGAGTAATACTGGATCAGGTGTAAGATATTTCACCACAATACTCTTGGGGCTTTGTGAAAATTCAATTATGGACAATAAACTTTTACAGCAGGAACTTTCCAAATTTTTTAAATGGCATGTATTTCTTTATCACTTGCAGACACTGACAAATGCTCTGAACCAAGTTCCAATTGTTTGAAGATGTTTTTGTCTCAGAAATGAACTTTTGTCTTGGTTATGAAATTTTGGTGAAAGTGCATTACCGAGTTCAAACAGAAATGAAAGAAGTGGTAATCATTTTACATTTTTTTATCAGTACAAAAATTTAACGGAAGAATAGTTCAACCATTTCAAAATATTTCTTGGAAATAGCATTTTTTCAAATGTAATATCTAGATGTTACAAGATAAAAAGTGCCCATAAAGACAAAAGGGTCCAAAACACAAGTCAAAATGTGTTTAAAAAGTGACTCAAGAATTTAAAAGTAAAGAAATTGAGGTAAATACTGAAAAGTCTCAATTTGAATCCTCTTTATGTAGTTCTTATTTTTTAACAAAATGGAAGAAGTGACTAAAATACACATAACGTATCCAAGCTCATTCCTCCCATTCAACCACGCTGTCAACCATCCAGCTAGAGTCTGGAGACAATACCAGTATGTCGGCATGACCCAAGGTGGTCGCTAAATCAGATTGTAACAATGACAAAGTTTATGAGTTGACTGATCATTACAGCACCAATCTCTCACAGCACGACTCATCAACCAGCTCATACACAGAATGTCATTTCTCTCAAGCTGTCCTCAAGGAGGAACATATCTCAGGAGATGAAAAAAAATTCTGGGCTTTAACTTGGTTGAAAAAATATCTAATTTCAATTATTGTGAATTACTGCAAGGCTAGAACCTTTTTGGGATCTCAGCCCAGCTGAGATAGCACATGAATCTTGATTAAAGTGAAGCCTGACCCACCAATACCCATAGCTTCATCGTTTTTGTTTAACTTGTTTGCCTGACAACAAAACTTGAATTACATGAAATATTGTTACTTTGAGATTCACTTGAATCTCTCTCCAGCTGAGATAAGACATGAATCTTGATCAACTGGAGCTTCAAGAAGCTTGGGAGTCTCTGCCGACAACACACATAGCTTCACCATTGTGGAAGAACATGAGGAAGCTATGTCACTGTTTATTTATTATGGTCTCTTGAACAAGTTTAATCAATAACAGGACAGGGCCAATAAGCTGTAAAGAGAAATCCTTTCTTAGCTCTTTGGCACCGAGATGACGTCATCTACAGAGACACATTGAATGGTCTTTTTCTCTTTCAAGATTGCAGAATTTATGTCCTTCCATAAACCTCAGGGCACCTATTTAAAAATCTCAAGCAGACCAACCTACACATCTTGTTTTTTATGGATATTGCAACAAATTTTGAACCATTTCATAGATCAACACTTGTTATAATGTAGTTTTTCACACTTGACTTCCCTGTTCACTGTTTTTATTTGTTAAGGAGTGTGTTCTGTTCTTGGTTAAATTGTCACATTTAAAGTCATTAAAATGTAACACTTGGTAAAATTTTCAACTGGATTGTGTCCCAATGATGTATTTTGACATATATAAATAGGAATGTTCCCTCAAGTTTTGTATTCACAAAAATACCCTGAAAGAACCTTCCCTTTAAATGGACTACAGAGTTATAAAGTACAGTATAAAAGAGTGTTGCTCAAACTAGACGTGGTGGCACGTGGTCTTGTGCATAGCTCAGTCGACCGCTATCAGTTAAGTTCAGCAACAGCAACAGCTCGCTGAATGGGTGGGTTACCCACCTCATTGCTGAATGCAAACTGAGAGTTTGAAGGGTGATTCCCTGCTCCACACTGAGACATGAGTTGAGCGACTCATGGTGTCACCTTGGGCAAGGGACTTATTCGAAATGTGCCTCTGTTCACTCAGCAGTACAATTGAGTACCTGGTTGGGAAGTGCAGGCTATGTGACAGATAACCTTCGAGCGCCTTAATTGGTAGCCCAGGTTGCATACTCCCAAGGGAGTTGAGAATGAAAAAGGATTGATGTTGGTCCTTACACCAGGGAAATAATGTGTGTGGCGCTTTGAGCATGACCCTTTGTGTTGTTGCGTTCAGCGCGATATAAGTATCCTCATTATTAGACTCTATGATCCCGCATCTGACTGTTCCGGATTCAAATCTTTTATCAAAATATGAGACCGCATGTGTTGACAACAGCTAGAGCAGCGCTTTAAACTAAACTATTTTCAGTGTTGTTACCCTAACCAGGGACGTACCATGTGAAACTAGGTTACACTGATCTACTTAGGACTTACATGAAACAGATGGCCCCAATAAATGCAAACTGAACATGTTGTGAAACATGATTACGACAAAGACTTCAACATATTCCAGCAGAGACTTCACTTTTGCTTTCTCACAGTCAAAAAATACTTCAACCAATCAATATACTGGATGTATGCGTAGGAATTTTTTTTTAATAAGATACCAAAACCAAAATTAATCTTTTTCAGGAAGAAAGAGAAGCGTGGTTCCCCCGAGCGAAGGGATATTGGAGAAATGCCAGTCTTTGTGTGAAGCTGATCCACGCTGCAAGTCATATCAGAGTTGTCCAGCGCAGAAACAAACATGGCTGGAGTCCTCCTTCAGGAGACAAGGTTCCTTTCAACAAACTGCTACTTATCAGATTATTTAGTAATTCCATAAAATTGCTTTTTTAATACGATTTCTTGAACAAATGTGTTTTTCCACAATCATGTACAATCCCTAGGTAATTCCATGCAGTTGGCCAAAATACGTACAGTACTCAACTGGTAGAGCGCAGGACTCTCACTCAGAGGTCCAGGGTTTGATTCCCACTGGAGGTGATCTCACAATCACTTCTGTTACATTTGGCGCCAAACATGGGGCCAGGGCAACTCCTTAGTGCTCACTACACCCCGAGTGAGTCGAACTGAGGTGCTTGCTAACTCGCAATAGCTTGACTCGAGGATGAGGAGGTGGGGTGTAACAGAAGTGATTGTGAGATCACCCCTAGTGTGAATCGAACCCGGGACCTATGAGTGAAAGACCTGCGCTCTACCAGTTGAGCTAAAGGGAAATCCCACTAGCTGAAGCCAGTAGGAACACTTTCATTGGCCACATAATCAATGTATTTTTGTATGCTAAGTAGAAGACATATATATATATATATATATATATTTTTTATTATTTCCAAAATACTTTTTAACTTTAAGACCTACATTGATGATACATTTAATACACATAACAATAGATAGGAGTATGAAAGGGACAAAACCACATTGTTCTCTCATAAACTAAGTGGAATTATTTGAAATTTTACCAGATTGCTCCTAATAAGAATTTCAAATAATGATTTAAAAAAAATAATATTAGGACATTCCCTGAGACATAGAAATATTATAACAGAATGTAAGTACTCTCATCTTGTGAAAATGATGAAGATGCATTTGTCATTACAGATTGACAAACATCAGTTCTCTAGTTCCATGGATGTCTAGGAACATAAATAAAATTCTCTAAAAAAATTAGAATGACAAATTTGTGATAAGAAGATGCTGTCATTGGTTCCATCATATACAGAAATGTGCCAAAAACTTATTTAAAATCCTTTTAAGATGCTAGAAATTGTCATATAGATACTCCTGTCTCAATAAGAAGAAGTCATTTTTAACTGCATTAGTTATATGCAAACTCATATTATTTTAAGTTCAATTGTCATTGTAACAACGTTGTACCTTTCCGTTGATCGTCTCTCGTAACTACAATGAAGTGGCATATGTAATTCATTTTGATTCTATATTTGTATTCTTTCGCATACTTCATTCATTTAGATATACGCATGGTGAGATGTAAATAAACAATCTGCCTGTCTGTCTGTCTGTCTGTATAAGAACATGAAAAGAGATTTCCGGCTGATAAAGATTAGACTTAGATATTTGGGATAAGAAAATTCATACAATTCTTCCCTACAAGTCTTTGTTCTCTAACTTGCACAAAGATGACCGATAAATTGCGTCTCAATCCTCTCTGCTGTTGTAGATGAGAGGAAACATGACAGATCATTAGTTGTATGTATGATCTTGTGTCTCCTCACGTTTCCTACATCTTGTCCAGTTCTACATCAACAACGATGATATCACAGGAAACTGAGTTCCTTCATCTTGATAAACAGCATCTCTCTGCGCCATGAGAAACCTTTCATCTGCTCTGAGAATATCACGAGAGATCTTAGATATAATAACTGAAATAATTAGGTGACTTAGTTTCTGAAGAAAGACTTTGGCCCACCTTCTGGGACTGGTCTCATGACAGACTCAGGAATCAGTGTTGCTGTGTCGTTGAAGGCAAAACATTTCCAGAATAATTTCAGAGAGCTGGAGTATTACATAAAAAAATAAAATTTATCATTTAATGAAAATCTTCCTTCTTTTATTTTTACTACATTTACAGAGTAGTATTTGAACAAAAATAATTGAAATTATTAACTTAAATTTTGCAGTAGTATGTTGATGACCAAATTACATGAAAATAATCTAGTTATTAAGTCATTAATGCATATATCTGTGGTATTTGAAACAAATTTGCCAATAACTTGTGAAAACTTAATAATTGTGTCCTCACAAATAATCCCAGTGTTGGTTTGTAAAATTTTGTAACACTCGAAACAAAGATAAATCAAACAATATCCAGAACTAAAGAAATTCACTTAATCATAAGCAACCTTGCGATTTCTGTGGGAATAAACATTCAACATTCTCTCTTAAATTCAGGCAATTTTTATCTCAGGGCAATGTTGATTTTTTTTTTTTTCAGTGCAATATCACTTATCTCTCATCTTGAGGCAGGGAAAGCTGATATTGTCAATCGTGGCTGTGCCACTCGTGACAATATAGGCTTTACCTCATCACACGATGAGAGATAAGTGATATCACACTGAAACACAAAATATCCTCTATTTATCTTATTGACAAGTTACAATATTTCATTACTTTATATGTTACTGCATGTTGGTAAATGTCCTTAAAAACAATTAATGTAAAATAACATTAGCTGTTTGAAATAACACTCATATCAGCAAGTACATTGCAATCACTCTGAAATCCCTATTGTAATCCTTTTAAATTAATTGTACATACAAAATAAAAATGTCATCAATTAGTCTTTTTTTCCAGCAGTGGGCCAAGATCAATCAGGAGAGAAGTATCTCAATGAAATAGTTTTTAAAGACAAAATTAAGACTCATTACTGAGAAGTTAGTCAGTTGAACCGTGTCTGGTTGATTGGAATCACTTCTTGTTAAGAAATCAATTTTAACTTGCAAAAGTCACTTTTTTAAGTTTCATCATCCACCAACTGGATTAAATTATTCAAGAAAGAAATATCTTTATGAAATACCAAGCTTGGTTATCCTAGGATCCATGGCAGCCAACAAAGATCATTGCAGCAAGCGACACCATTACAATCAACAACTCTGAAATTTGCAACCTTCTATTTTTCAACCATGCATTGTACTTCTTAACATTCACTAATTAAAGAAATAATTGTGACATCATAATCATAAGTTCATCTTGCCAACAGTGTCTTATCAATTTCTTCTTTAGGTGGCATTTTTTAACTTGCCTGGAATGTCGAAAATGAAGATTAATATATGGATAACTTCTTTATTCATGATTATGCTAGATTATGACACAGATTCTTGAAAACAACAAAAGAATCCGTTTTGAAAAAAATTAATCATGAATAAGGAAGTTGTTATCAATATAATTCTCTTCATTCTTGTCTTATCAAATCTTTCACTCAACAAGTAACATGAAATAGCTTTCAGGAAATTGAGATCCTGACTTAATTAATGTTAACCATTTTATTCTAATCTATCAAAATAAGTAAAAAGTCATTACTTGAATTGTGAACAAGATTAAATCACGAAAGAAGCGTTTCAATGAAATATATATTTCACAAGACTCATTACCAGCTCAACGATGAGAGCCTTTCATGTGTTCTCGGTTGGCCACAGTCGATCTGCCTGATTTTAATCACGTCTTGGTGTATGTAGGTACTCTGTCTCTCTACTGACTGAAAGCATCAGTAGCCCATCTTACCTTGCATGCGTAGTACAAGTTAACTTTGTGTCTGGCTAATAGCGTACAGTAGCATGTAATTCTATCCTGAAACTCATCAATAATCTTAAGTAATTTACCAATGTTACTGATTATCGGATACTGGTCCATTCTTTCTCATGTCCTTGTCAATATTCTATCACAATGTGCTTGTCAATCTTCAGAAGCAAATTTCCTTGTCTTCGTCAATATTCTGCTCTAATTAAGCACAAAGTCAAACTTCTATAACAACCTGTTCATCCCTGTCAATATTTTATCAAAATGTACTTGTCAATCTTAAGTAGCATTAACTCATTGACCTTGTGAATATTTTGGTGAATTTCAATTGTCAAACTTTGTTATAATCTCCTTGTTGACGATCATTGTCAATTACTGCTCTTATTCAATTGTCAAACTTTTGTCATATAATCTACTTATCTTTGTCAATATTCGATCACTATGTACTTGTCAATTGTCAGTAGCAAATGACGATGTCCTTGACAATATTCTATCACAATGTACTTGTCAATCGTCAGTAGCAAATGATCTTGTCCTTGTCAATATTCTGCTAGTCTAATTGTCAACTCACCTTAAATAATCTTTTTTTTCAATGACTACATGTCTTAGCAGCTTAACTTGCGTTTGTTAATATCCTTGTAATGTTTATACCAAGCTCCTCAACAAACCTGTGAATCTATCTACTATCTTATATAAAGATCTGCACGTTCTTGTCAATCTTCTTCAGCAATCTATTTGACATTCTCACCCTACTACTCTACTCTACAATTTTCTTGTCATTTTTCTCAGAAAATGTGTTTGAGAAAACACTTGACGATATCCTAGCTCTTTTTACCATGGTCCTGTGCTAATCTCTCAGTCAATATTGTACAGAAACGTAATTCCTTCATCAATCTACTTGTCAAGCTTCTCTTCAGCTGGCCACTTCCCTATATCAATCAGTTTATCCATGTTCTACCCTTGATTCAAATCATCCAAGTGAAAGGCAAAGGAATGTACTTTTCTCTGTCTGACACAATCAATACTGTAGGTTTTGGAGTGGAATGATTTCGTCATCATACATCGTTTGTTTGACATCATTATCTAGCTCCTCAAGGTTAGCTACTCCAGCTCTGGAATCTGTGTTGATAATTCCTGGACACGTTAGGTGATGTAGACTGGGGGAACTAACACATAGAGATTATTACCCGAGGAAGTGTGTCAAAGGACTTTTTAGAAAAGAGTGTGAAATTTTTTATTGTTCAAGCAAGTGAGGGTTATAAAAAAATGTGCACAAGTTTAATAAAAGGCATATAACACACTTTGGAGTGTAATAGTTTCTTCATCAATCAGCCCATTCCATTTGTATCGTGTAAAAATAGGCAGGAAACAACTCCCTGCTCTGTCTTGTTTTATGACGTCACAGAAGACGAAATACAGTAAGCTGCGGTGGAACAATGGTTGCTGTAGTCAAACATGATAAGTGCACATGTGCTCGTATCGAAAAGATTAACTCTTTTATTTTCAACCAAATGGGTAATAGAAAGATAATTCCAATCGATATGTCATGGGTGTTTCACAACTAAGGGAGCATAATATGTGGGCAAGTAATACAGAGATTATTACTTGAACAATGTGTCATAAAGACTTAATTGTGTCACAACAAGTGTGACTGATTTTAGATGACAAAATATGAATATAGAAAATTGTTGCTTGGTAAAACTGTCACATGATACATATGACATTGTTAATGTTTCACCAAATGGATGATAAAAGGTTCTATGCTACTATCAAGAGTATCCCACTCATATCTGGTTAATGGCGTGGTGACATACTTCTGGCAGCCATGACAATAACATGCAACCTCTCTCCTCTTTCCGTTCTTATATTCAATACATCAACTTGCAAAGCAGTTTGAATCACAGAAGGAAAATTTGTTTGAAACATGTGAAAAATGAAAAATAATTTTTTTTATAGTATATATGTAAAATTGTGTGTCAAGAGCAAGCAACACTGGCAGTTCGATCTACCATCATCATCACAGCAAACTGATGAAATGTTTCAATGATTATGTAAACAAAGACCCCGTACTAATTCCTCGATAATGCTCAAAGAAAAAGATCTCTTCAGTGATAATAATAATAATAATAGACAATTTGCATAGCGCTATTTCAATGCATGAGCATGGTCAAAGAGCAGTAATTTGTATTATTACCCTGAAGATACCCATTTAAACTGCTGCGTAGACGCAATGCAATGTGGATGTGGATTCAAATCCAGGGCTTTTGCATGAAAAGCAAGCACACTATAACCACTACATTAATATGCTCACACTACACAACTATGCCCACAAGTGCTATCAGCAGGCAGGACATGTCTCCTATAATACAATCCTCCTTTGCTTATTTATTTGTTCTCTGCTGGCAACAACTAACCATCAGAACAATCGATGAAACAAATCTATGGTGTTAGCATCCCTTTCCTAATCCCTGACCCCTTGAGAGACAACAGAGGAACCCACTCACACTTGCCCTGTAACCTGTAAGTCATGTTCACTTTCATGGTGTCTGTCCTTGATTCAGAGTCAATCATAATTCTGACACATGATGAACAGTATTCTAAGTCTCATTGCAGATACGCCCGCTAGTATGTTTAAACACATGCTCTAAAAACAAGGTTGACAAACATTTACGTTTACATTTGTTTCAAATTAGCGCCTCATGCAAATATGTATCCCAAATAATGCCAGGGACTCATATTTTCAAAGCTCTCTTAGTGCTTAGAAAGTCGTAAATGCCATACATTAACACTGACTTACGTCTGCCTTAGCACTAAGCAATGTAGCTTCAAAAATATGGGCCCTGATTAACATTTAAAAGTCCCTGATGCACTTATTGTGCCCATTACGGTATCCTTTTATTGGAAATCCATTCTTGTAATGCCAATTGACAACGTCCTAATAAGAATATACGCCTAACATGGCCAATGGAACACACAAGGGGACAAATGAAAAGATATCTCCTCATAATTTCTTGAAGCACATGTCGTGATGGACACAAATCCAGTGAATGAGAGGAAAGAAAGCAATTGGAAGCTCTCCAAGCAATCCAGATTGTACACAACTGCAGCTGAGCGTTGTAAACCTGTCAATACGTCCTGATCTAAAGCCTTGTTAGTGTCCGTCATCAGTCACTGGATCCATACAGAGACGGCAGGAGCTGACCAGCAAGCCAACATTCCATTGATAATTTACAAAGAATTTTTAACATAAAATTTTAATTAGAGTGGGCTTTAAATTGCTACAACAGTCCTGTAAGCGCCATTGAAACCTTGATCAAAATATTCTATATGATAAATAATGTGACTTTTAAAGGGGCAGTAGCACGTTTTTTGCAAATTTTATTTTTTCAAATTTCCCATTTATAATGATAGTTTATGTCATTTATATTTACTTTAGAGGGTAAAACATCTTATTACACAAACCAATTATCCGTAGTAGTGATAACGGTGTTGCGTATAAAGCAAAAATTGCATGGCGGCCATTTTATTGTGAACACATTTTATTATTTCTAATGACAAAAACGTTCCTCATGGCTTTACTGAGCCATGGATACTCATTTTTAACTTGATTTTCTGAAGAGAGAAGGGTGTTTTACGATTGGTGAAATTATTTTTCAAATACATTTCATCGACTTATTTGAGCAAAAAAACATGCTACTGCCCCTTTAAGAGTTGAGATTCATTTAAATTTTATGAACTGCCAACATAGAATAGTTGAAACTAATTAATAAATAAAATAGAAAGGCATCATCAACATGGTCAACTCTGTATGAATTAGATTTGTCAAAACTTATGTTGAAAGCTCAGGAAAATATTATTGAACTAGAGATAGCTTGCAGTTGAATTTAGCCTTAAGTACTATTTTAAAAGGCACTGCTGGCGGAATATTCCGGGCGGCGATTCCGGTACCCGGGATCCACAACATAAGGGTCAAAATGGTAGGTTTTCAGAAACAGTCAGTTCTAAATAATATAAGACCATTTATACTGTTTCGCATACCGGGGTATATGTGACCCAAAACAACACAACGGATGTCCTTTTAAAAAAAATAATAATTTCAACACCACTTGAATATGCATATCATATCTGTAATAGATTAATTACCATCTAGTTATGTCACTTATCACATTCATGTATTCATGATTCTCATAAAAGCATGCACATTTACAGTTTTTATCACACTTGTTAAATATTGGCTGTTTGTGGGGTTTTAAAAATTTAAAGTTCAAAGGAATAATTTTCATTAAATGAAAACTGAAGAAAAACTAAATGTAAATTAACTTTAGGCAGCAGCATTATGCGCTCAGGCACCGTTCCAAACAGTGCATGTCCGTTGACAGCTTTAATAAAGTCATATCTCTTCAGTTTCTAGAATTACTCTTAAACCCATTGTTTGTAAATCCAGTAATATTCTTGAATATAGTCTCTCTTTCAACATGCAGTGGCCCATGCCGGTGTAAAATCTGTAATGACATTATGAACTAACATTTTTTTTAATTTGACACTAAAAAAAGACACTACATCAAGTATTTTCATTTTAATTGCTAATTACTAAGAGCTAATGAATCTTTCAGTCAGTATTATGAAGGACACTCTGATCTGATCTGGCCAGGATCAAGGGAGTTCATCTCTGGAGAGATGCAGAGTCCGGTCTGGCCAGGATCAAGGGAGTACATCTCTGGAGAGATGCAGAGTCCGGTCTGGCCAGGATCAAGGGAGTACATCTCTGCAAGCTGCATGAAGAACAATTCTCTAAACTTACTCTTAGGGATTAGCAAACACAGACAAACACCTAGCCACTGGGTTATCTCCTCTCCACCTCTATTTTTTTCCCATCCCCTTCCCCACCCCATTCCACCAAGCTTGATGAATCTGCTTCGCATGAAGAACAATTCTCTCCAGTAGATTTATTAGCAATTAATTTAATTAGCAAAGACGATCATCTTGATCTGAAGACAAACACCCTAGCCACTGTGTTAACTCCTCAGAATTTGTAAACAATTGTAATAAGAAACTTAAAGGATTAATTAATACACAAAACAATATAATGTCACCATTAATGTCACCATATACTCTGGTGACAACTAAACAAAACACTGTTGTATCCTTGGATTCTTTGTAATAAAAATAACCCAGAAAATTTCATATTGTGGGGGAGTAATGTAATTTCATGCCGGTTCTAATAATCAATACACATAGGATTGAATTTATTTTTTAATATAGCTGTATTAGCTTTTGACATTTGCATTGAAATCTGTGGTCTTCCTTATCAATTTTATTGCAAATCTGTCATAATGCTCATGAAAATGTTGAAATAATTGGAATATTATAGTTATTTATGATCTAAATTTCTATTTGGAACTCACCACAAATCATTATGAATGACATTTTAGGACAGATCTCTGATGAAATATTAGAATAACAAGAAAATGATTCGATAAATCATAACTCTATATGAAAATGAAAATTCCAAAATACAAAAATTAAGATGATTTTTTATTGCTGACAACAGCATATTTATCTCACCACCTTAATTTGCAGCATTCATCTAACGTAATTGGTTACATGGCAAACATATTAGCCTATTCTACAAAAGACTAAAGATTGATTTGCACTTTATAGTGTTTGGTAACAAGAGATATTATTTAACCATTACACTGGTGCAAACACATGAATATTCGGTATTAGACAACCACAGGAGGTTTGTGTATGCTCTAGACACTGATTACTGTTGGAGGACAAGATTTATTTCATTAAAACACTCAATAATATTGGTCTAATTTAAACAGAAAGCTTGACATTATTACTATCAATAATTTATTTCATAAAAAGTTTAAGGATGCATGATAGCAATGCCAGATCCAAAGGATGGGGGTGGTTAAGGGGGTTCACAAACACACCCTTCTTATGGACATTTTTGGTTGTAAATTTTATTGATCTCCATGGACACTGGTTTACATATTGGGCGATAAGGTTTAAATGATATATGTCCTTACAAGCCAGATATTGATATGAAACCATCTCATGTGTGAATCATCGTCTCAAAGCACATTAATTCTATCTACAACATTAATCGGCATGGTACATGATGCCATTTCATTCTCTGACATTCACAGTGGAGACTTGCTTGCTATCCATCATACCAGGATACCGATGGTGATAATGATAAGTCATTAGTAAGTTAAAAATAGGGAGGAGTGAACCATTCAAACAAAGACAAAACAGAGTCCTCGACAAAATCAGTGTATCAGTACAGCAGTACAACCTTACTGTATGTACAGGTCTATGAGCTACCTTTCTGTATGTAGAGGTATAAGCTACCTTACTGTATGAAGAGGTATATCAGCTACCTTACTGTATGTAGAGGTCTATCAGCTACCTTACTGTATCATAGTATGTAGAGGTCTATCAGCTACCTTACTGTATCATGGTGTGTAGAGGTCTATCAGCTACCTTACTGTATCATGGTATGTAGAGGTCTATCAGCTACCTTACTGTATCATGGTATGTAGAGGTCTATCAGCTACCTTACTGTATCATGGTATGTAGAGGTCTATCAGCTACCTTACTGTATCATAGTATGTAGAGGTCTATCAGCTACCTTACTGTATCACAGTATGTAGAGGTCTATCAGCTACCTTACTGTATCATGGTATGTAGAGGTCTATCAGCTACCTTACTGTATGTAGAGGTCTATCAGCTACCTTACTGTATGTAGAGGTCTATCAGCTATCTTACTGCATCATGGTATGTAGAGGTCTATCAGCTACCTTACTGTATCATGGTATGTAGAGGTCTATCAGCTATCTTACTGTATGTAGAGGTCTATCAGCTACCTTACTGTATGTAGAGATCTATCAGCTATCTTACTGTATCATGGTATGTAGAGGTCTATCAGCTACCTTACTGTATGTAGAGGTCTATCAGCTACCTTACTGTATGTAGAGGTCTATGAGCTACCTTTCTGTATGTAGAGGTATAAGCTACCTTACTGTATGAAGAGGTATATCAGCTACCTTACTGTATGTAGAGGTCTATCAGCTACCTTACTGTATCATAGTATGTAGAGGTCTATCAGCTACCTTACTGTATCATGGTATGTAGAGGTCTATCAGCTACCTTACTGTATCATGGTATGTAGAGGTCTATCAGCTACCTTACTGTATCATGGTATGTAGAGGTCTATCAGCTACCTTACTGTATCATAGTATGTAGAGGTCTATCAGCTACCTTACTGTATCACAGTATGTAGAGGTCTATCAGCTACCTTACTGTATCATGGTATGTAGAGGTCTATCAGCTACCTTACTGTATGTAGAGGTCTATCAGCTACCTTACTGTATGTAGAGGTCTATCAGCTATCTTACTGCATCATGGTATGTAGAGGTCTATCAGCTACCTTACTGTATCATGGTATGTAGAGGTCTATCAGCTATCTTACTGTATGTAGAGGTCTATCAGCTACCTTACTGTATGTAGAGATCTATCAGCTATCTTACTGTATCATGGTATGTAGAGGTCTATCAGCTACCTTACTGTATGTAGAGGTCTATCAGCTACCTTACTGTATGTAGAGGTCTATCAGCTATCTTACTGTATCATGGTATGTAGAGGTCTATCAGCTACCTTACTGTATCATGGTATGTAGAGGTCTATCAGCTACCTTACTGTATGTAGAGGTCTATCAGCTACCTTACTGTATGTAGAGGACTGTCAGCTATCTTACTGTATCATGGTATGTAGAGGTCTATCAGCTACCTTACTGTATCATGGTGTGTAGAGGTCTATCAGCTACCTTACTGTATCATGGTATGTAAAGGTCTATCAGCTACCTTACTGTATCATAGTATGTAGAGGTCTATCAGCTACCTTACTGTATCATGGTATGTAGAGGTCCATCAGCTACCTTACTGTATCATGGTATATAGAGGTCTATCAGCTACCTTACTGTATCATAGTATGTAAAAGGTCTATCAGCTACCTTACTGTATCATGGTATGTAGAGGTCTATCAGCTACCTTACTGTATCATAGTATGTAGAGGTCTATCAGCTACCTTACTGTATCATGGTATGTAGAGGTCTATCAGCTACCTTACTGTATCATAGTATGTAGAGGTCTATCAGCTACCTTACTGTATCATAGTATGTAGAGGTCTATCAGCTACCTTACTGTATCATGGTATATAGAGGTCTATCAGCTATCTTACAGTATCATAGTATGTAGAGGTCTATCAGCTACCTTACTGTATCATGGTATGTAGAGGTCTATCAGCTACCTTACTGTATCATGGTATGTAGAGGTCTATCAGCTACCTTACTGTATCATGGTATGCAGAGGTCTATCAGCTACCTTACTGTATCATGGTATGTAGAGGTCTATCAGCTACCTTACTGTATCATGGTATGTAGAGGTCTATCAGCTACCTTACTGTATCATGGTATGTAGAGGTCTATCAGCTACCTTACTGTATGTAGAGGTCTATCAGCTACCTTACTGTATCATGGTATGTAGAGGTCTATCAGCTACCTTACTGTATGTAGAGGTCTATCAGCTACCTTACTGTATCATGGTATGTAGAGGTCTATCAGCTACCTTACTGTATCATGGTATGTAGAGGTCTATCAGCTACCTTACTGTATCATGGTATGTAGAGGTCTATCAGCTACCTTACTGTATCATGGTATGTAGAGGTCTATCAGCTACCTTACTGTATCATGGTATGTAGAGGTCTATCAGCTACCTTACTGTATCATGGTATGTAGAGGTCTATCAGCTACCTTACTGTATCATGGTATGTAGAGGTCTATCAGCTACCTTACTGTATGTAGAGGTCTATCAGCTACCTTACTGTATGTAGAGGTCTATCAGCTATCTTACTGCATCATGGTATGTAGAGGTCTATCAGCTACCTTACTGTATCATGGTATGTAGAGGTCTATCAGCTATCTTACTGTATGTAGAGGTCTATCAGCTACCTTACTGTATGTAGAGATCTATCAGCTATCTTACTGTATCATGGTATGTAGAGGTCTATCAGCTACCTTACTGTATGTAGAGGTCTATCAGCTACCTTACTGTATGTAGAGGTCTATCAGCTATCTTACTGTATCATGGTATGTAGAGGTCTATCAGCTACCTTACTGTATCATGGTATGTAGAGGTCTATCAGCTACCTTACTGTATGTAGAGGTCTATCAGCTACCTTACTGTATGTAGAGGACTGTCAGCTATCTTACTGTATCATGGTATGTAGAGGTCTATCAGCTACCTTACTGTATCATGGTGTGTAGAGGTCTATCAGCTACCTTACTGTATCATGGTATGTAAAGGTCTATCAGCTACCTTACTGTATCATAGTATGTAGAGGTCTATCAGCTACCTTACTGTATCATGGTATGTAGAGGTCCATCAGCTACCTTACTGTATCATGGTATATAGAGGTCTATCAGCTACCTTACTGTATCATAGTATGTAAAAGGTCTATCAGCTACCTTACTGTATCATGGTATGTAGAGGTCTATCAGCTACCTTACTGTATCATAGTATGTAGAGGTCTATCAGCTACCTTACTGTATCATGGTATGTAGAGGTCTATCAGCTACCTTACTGTATCATAGTATGTAGAGGTCTATCAGCTACCTTACTGTATCATAGTATGTAGAGGTCTATCAGCTACCTTACTGTATCATGGTATATAGAGGTCTATCAGCTATCTTACAGTATCATAGTATGTAGAGGTCTATCAGCTACCTTACTGTATCATGGTATGTAGAGGTCTATCAGCTACCTTACTGTATCATGGTATGTAGAGGTCTATCAGCTACCTTACTGTATCATGGTATGCAGAGGTCTATCAGCTACCTTACTGTATCATGGTATGTAGAGGTCTATCAGCTACCTTACTGTATCATGGTATGTAGAGGTCTATCAGCTACCTTACTGTATCATGGTATGTAGAGGTCTATCAGCTACCTTACTGTATGTAGAGGTCTATCAGCTACCTTACTGTATCATGGTATGTAGAGGTCTATCAGCTACCTTACTGTATGTAGAGGTCTATCAGCTACCTTACTGTATCATGGTATGTAGAGGTCTATCAGCTACCTTACTGTATCATGGTATGTAGAGGTCTATCAGCTACCTTACTGTATCATGGTATGTAGAGGTCTATCAGCTACCTTACTGTATCATGGTATGTAGAGGTCTATCAGCTACCTTACTGTATCATGGTATGTAGAGGTCTATCAGCTACCTTACTGTATCATGGTATGTAGAGGTCTATCAGCTACCTTACTGTATCATGGTATGTAGAGGTCTATCAGCTACCTTACTGTATGTAGAGGTCTATCAGCTACCTTACTGTATCATGGTATGTAGAGGTCTATCAGCTACCTCACTGTATGTAGAGGTCTATCAGCTACCTTACTGTATCATGGTATGTAGAGGTCTATCAGCTACCTTACTGTATCATGGTATGTAGAGGTCTATCAGCTACCTTACTGTATCATGGTATGTAGAGGTCTATCAGCTACCTTACTGTATCATGGTATGTAGAGGTCTATCAGCTACCTTACTGTATCATGGTATGTAGAGGTCTATCAGCTACCTTACTGTATCATGGTATGTAGAGGTCTATCAGCTACCTTACTGTATCATGGTATGTAGAGGTCTATCAGCTACCTTACTGTATCATGGTATGTAGAGGTCTATCAGCTACCTTACTGTATGTAGAGGTCTATCAGCTATCTTACTGCATCATGGTATGTAGAGGTCTATCAGCTACCTTACTGTATCATGGTATGTAGAGGTCTATCAGCTACCTTACTGTATCATGGTATGTAGAGGTCTATCAGCTACCTTACTGTATCATGGTATGTAGAGGTCTATCAGCTACCTTACTGTATCATGGTATGTAGAGGTCTATCAGCTACCTTACTGTATCATGGTATGTAGAGGTCTATCAGCTACCTTACTGTATCATAGTATGTAGAGGTCTATCAGCTACCTTACTGTATCATAGTATGTAGAGGTCTATCAGCTACCTTACTGTATCATGGTATGTAGAGGTCTATCAGCTACCTTACTGTATGTAGAGGTCTATCAGCTACCTTACTGTATGTAGAGGTCTATCAGCTATCTTACTGCATCATGGTATGTAGAGGTCTATCAGCTACCTTACTGTATCATGGTATGTAGAGGTCTATCAGCTATCTTACTGTATGTAGAGGTCTATCAGCTACCTTACTGTATGTAGAGATCTATCAGCTATCTTACTGTATCATGGTATGTATAGGTCTATCAGCTACCTTACTGTATGTAGAGGTCTATCAGCTACCTTACTGTATGTAGAGGTCTATCAGCTATCTTACTGCATCATGGTATGTAGAGGTCTATCAGCTACCTTACTGTATCATGGTATGTAGAGGTCTATCAGCTACCTTACTGTATCATGGTATGTAGAGGTCTATCAGCTACCTTACTGTATCATGGTATGTAGAGGTCTATCAGCTACCTTACTGTATCATGGTATGTAGAGGTCTATCAGCTACCTTACTGTATCATGGTATGTAGAGGTCTATCAGCTACCTTACTGTATCATAGTATGTAGAGGTCTATCAGCTACCTTACTGTATCATAGTATGTAGAGGTCTATCAGCTACCTTACTGTATCATGGTATGTAGAGGTCTATCAGCTACCTTACTGTATGTAGAGGTCTATCAGCTACCTTACTGTATGTAGAGGTCTATCAGCTATCTTACTGCATCATGGTATGTAGAGGTCTATCAGCTACCTTACTGTATCATGGTATGTAGAGGTCTATCAGCTATCTTACTGTATGTAGAGGTCTATCAGCTACCTTACTGTATGTAGAGATCTATCAGCTATCTTACTGTATCATGGTATGTATAGGTCTATCAGCTACCTTACTGTATGTAGAGGTCTATCAGCTACCTTACTGTATGTAGAGGTCTATCAGCTATCTTACTGTATCATGGTATGTAGAGGTCTATCAGCTACCTTACTGTATCATGGTATGTAGAGGTCTATCAGCTACCTTACTGTATGTAGAGGTCTATCAGCTACCTTACTGTATGTAGAGGTCTATCAGCTATCTTACTGTATCATGGTATGTAGAGGTCTATCAGCTACCTTACTGTGTCATGGTATGTAGAGGTCTATCAGCTATCTTACTGTATGTAGAGGTCTATCAGCTACCTTACTGTATGTAGAGGTCTATCAGCTATCTTACTGTATCATGGTATGTAGAGGTCTATCAGCTACCTTACTGTATCATGGTATGTAGATGTCTATCAGCTATCTTACTGTATGTAGAGGTCTATCAGCTACCTTACTGTATGTAGAGGTCTATCAGCTATCTTACTGTATCATGGTATGTAGAGGTCTATCAGCTACCTTACTGTGTCATGGTATGTAGAGGTCTATCAGCTATCTTACTGTATGTAGAGGTCTATCAGCTACCTTACTGTATGTAGAGGTCTATCAGCTACCTTACTGTATCATGGTATGTAGAGGTCTATCAGCTACCTTACTGTATCATGGTATGTAGAGGTCTATCAGCTATCTTACTGTATGTAGAGGTCTATCAGCTACCTTACTGTATGTAGAGGTCTATCAGCTATCTTACTGTATCACGGTATGTAGAGGTCTATCAGCTACCTTACTGTATGTAGAGGTCTATCAGCTACCTTACTGTATGTAGAGGTCTATCAGCTATCTTACTGTATCATGGTATGTAGAGGTCTATCAGCTACCTTACTGTATCATGGTATGTAGAGGTCTATCAGCTACCTTACTGTATCATGGTGTGTAGAGGTCTATCAGCTACCTTACTGTATCATGGTATGTAAAGGTCTATCAGCTACCTTACTGTATCATAGTATGTAGAGGTCTATCAGCTACCTTACTGTATCATGGTATGTAGAGGTCCATCAGCTACCTTACTGTATCATGGTATATAGAGGTCTATCAGCTACCTTACTGTATCATAGTATGTAGAGGTCTATCAGCTACCTTACTGTATCATGGTATGTAGAGGTCTATCAGCTACCTTACTATATCATAGTATGTAGAGGTCTATCAGCTACCTTACTGTATCATAGTATGTAGAGGTCTATCAGCTACCTTACTGTATGTAGAGGTCTATCAGCTACCTTACTGTATCATGGTATGTAGAGGTCTATCAGCTACCTTACTGTATGTAGAGGTCTATCAGCTACCTTACTGTATCATGGTATGTAGAGGTCTATCAGCTACCTTACTGTATCATTGTATGTAGAGGTCTATCAGCTACCTTACTGTATCATTGTATGTAGAGGTCTATCAGCTACCTTACTGTATCATGGTATGTAGAGGTCTATCAGCTACCTTACTGTATCATGGTATGTAGAGGTCTATCAGCTACCTTACTGTATCATGGTATGTAGAGGTCTATCAGCTACCTTACTGTATCATGGTATGTAGAGGTCTATCAGCTACCTTACTGTATCATGGTATGTAGAGGTCTATCAGCTACCTTACTGTATCATGGTATGTAGAAATCTATCAGCTACCTTACTGTATCATGGTATGTAGAGGTCTATCAGCTACCTTACTGTATCATAGTATGTAGAGGTCTATCAACTATCTTACTGTATCATGGTATGTAGAGATCTATCAGCTACCTTACTGTATCATAGTATGTAGAAATCTATCAGCTACCTTACTGTATCATGGTATGTAGAGGTCTATCAGCTACCTTACTGTATCATGGTATGTAGAAATCTATCAGCTACCTTACTGTATCATGGTATGTAGAGGTCTATCAGCTACCTTACTGTATCATAGTATGTAGAGGTCTATCAACTATCTTACTGTATCATGGTATGTAGAGATCTATCAACTATCTTACTGTATCATGGTATGTAGAGATCTATCAGCTACCTTACTGTATCATGGTATGTAGAAATCTATCAGCTACCTTACTGTATCATGGTATGTAGAGGTCTATCAGCTACCTTACTGTATCATAGTATGTAGAGGTCTATCAACTATCTTACTGTATCATGGTATGTAGAGGTCTATCAGCTACCTTACTGTATCATGGTATGTAGAGATCTATCAGCTACCTTACTGTATCATGGTATGTAGAAATCTATCAGCTACCTTACTGTATCATGGTATGTAGAGGTCTATCAGCTACCTTACTGTATGTAGAGGTCTATCAGCTACCTTACTGTATCATGGAATGTAGAGGTCTATCAGCTACCTTACTGTATGTAGAGGTCTATCAGCTACCTTACTGTATCATGGTATGTAGAGGTCTATCAGCTACCTTACTGTATGTAGAGGTCTATCAGCTACCTTACTGTATCATGGTATGTAGAGGTCTATCAGCTACTTCACTGTATGTAGAGGTCTATCAGCTACCTTACTGTATCATGGTATGTAGAGGTCTATCAGCTACCTTACTGTATGTAGAGGTCTATCAGCTACCTTACTGTATCATGGTATGTAGAGGTCTATCAGCTACCTCACTGTATGTAGAGGTCTATCAGCTACCTTACTGTATCATGGTATGTAGAGGTCTATCAGCTACCTTACTGTATCATGGTATGTAGAGGTCTATCAGCTACCTTACTGTATCATGGTATGTAGAGGTCTATCAGCTACCTTACTGTATGTAGAGGTCTATCAGCTACCTTACTGTATGTAGAGGTCTATCAGCTATCTTACTGCATCATGGTATGTAGAGGTCTATCAGCTACCTTACTGTATCATGGTATGTAGAGGTCTATCAGCTATCTTACTGTATGTAGAGGTCTATCAGCTACCTTACTGTATGTAGAGATCTATCAGCTATCTTACTGTATCATGGTATGTAGAGGTCTATCAGCTACCTTACTGTATGTAGAGGTCTATCAGCTACCTAATTGTATGTAGAGGTCTATCAGCTATCTTACTGTATCATGGTATGTAGAGGTCTATCAGCTACCTTACTGTATCATGGTATGTAGAGGTCTATCAGCTACCTTACTGTATGTAGAGGTCTATCAGCTACCTTACTGTATGTAGAGGACTGTCAGCTATCTTACTGTATCATGGTATGTAGAGGTCTATCAGCTACCTTACTGTATCATGGTGTGTAGAGGTCTATCAGCTACCTTACTGTATCATGGTATGTAAAGGTCTATCAGCTACCTTACTGTATCATAGTATGTAGAGGTCTATCAGCTACCTTACTGTATCATGGTATGTAGAGGTCCATCAGCTACCTTACTGTATCATGGTATATAGAGGTCTATCAGCTACCTTACTGTATCATAGTATGTAAAAGGTCTATCAGCTACCTTACTGTATCATGGTATGTAGAGGTCTATCAGCTACCTTACTGTATCATAATATGTAGAGGTCTATCAGCTACCTTACTGTATCATGGTATGTAGAGGTCTATCAGCTACCTTACTGTATCATAGTATGTAGAGGTCTATCAGCTACCTTACTGTATCATAGTATGTAGAGGTCTATCAGCTACCTTACTGTATCATAGTATGTAGAGGTCTATCAGCTACCTTACTGTATCATGGTATGTAGAGGTCTATCAGCTACCTTACTGTATCATGGTATGTAGAGGTCTATCGGCTACCTTACTGTATCATGGTATGTAGAGGTCTATCAGCTACCTTACTGTATCATGGTATGTAGAGGTCTATCAGCTACCTTACTGTATCATGGTATGTAGAGGTCTATCAGCTACCTTACTGTATCATGGTATGTAGAGGTCTATCAGCTACCTTACTGTATCATGGTATGTAGAGGTCTATCAGCTACCTTACTGTATGTAGAGGTCTATCAGCTACCTTACTGTATCATGGTATGTAGAGGTCTATCAGCTACCTTACTGTATGTAGAGGTCTATCAGCTACCTTACTGTATCATGGTATGTAGAGGTCTATCAGCTACCTTACTGTATCATGGTATGTAGAGGTCTATCAGCTACCTTACTGTATCATGGTATGTAGAGGTCTATCAGCTACCTTACTGTATCATGGTATGTAGAGGTCTATCAGCTACCTTACTGTATCATGGTATGTAGAGGTCTATCAGCTACCTTACTGTATCATGGTATGTAGAGGTCTATCAGCTACCTTACTGTATCATGGTATGTAGAGGTCTATCAGCTACCTTACTGTATCATGGTATGTAGAGGTCTATCAGCTACCTTACTGTATGTAGAGGTCTATCAGCTACCTTACTGTATCATGGTATGTAGAGGTCTATCAGCTACCTCACTGTATGTAGAGGTCTATCAGCTACCTTACTGTATCATTGTATGTAGAGGTCTATCAGCTACCTTACTGTATCATGGTATGTAGAGGTCTATCAGCTACCTTACTGTATCATGGTATGTAGAGGTCTATCAGCTACCTTACTGTATCATGGTATGTAGAGGTCTATCAGCTACCTTACTGTATCATGGTATGTAGAGGTCTATCAGCTACCTTACTGTATCATGGTATGTAGAGGTCTATCAGCTACCTTACTGTATGTAGAGGTCTATCAGCTATCTTACTGCATCATGGTATGTAGAGGTCTATCAGCTACCTTACTGTATCATGGTATGTAGAGGTCTATCAGCTACCTTACTGTATCATGGTATGTAGAGGTCTATCAGCTACCTTACTGTATCATGGTATGTAGAGGTCTATCAGCTACCTTACTGTATCATGGTATGTAGAGGTCTATCAGCTACCTTACTGTATCATGGTATGTAGAGGTCTATAAGCTACCTTACTGTATCATAGTATGTAGAGGTCTATCAGCTACCTTACTGTATCATAGTATGTAGAGGTCTATCAGCTACCTTACTGTATCATGGTATGTAGAGGTCTATCAGCTACCTTACTGTATGTAGAGGTCTATCAGCTACCTTACTGTATGTAGAGGTCTATCAGCTATCTTACTGCATCATGGTATGTAGAGGTCTATCAGCTACCTTACTGTATCATGGTATGTAGAGGTCTATCAGCTATCTTACTGTATGTAGAGGTCTATCAGCTACCTTACTGTATGTAGAGATCTATCAGCTATCTTACTGTATCATAGTATGTAGAGGTCTATCAGCTACCTTACTGTATCATAGTATGTAGAGGTCTATCAGCTACCTTACTGTATCATGGTATGTAGAGGTCTATCAGCTACCTTACTGTATGTAGAGGTCTATCAGCTACCTTACTGTATGTAGAGGTCTATCAGCTATCTTACTGCATCATGGTATGTAGAGGTCTATCAGCTACCTTACTGTATCATGGTATGTAGAGGTCTATCAGCTATCTTACTGTATGTAGAGGTCTATCAGCTACCTTACTGTATGTAGAGGTCTATCAGCTACCTTACTGTATGTAGAGGTCTATCAGCTATCTTACTGCATCATGGTATGTAGAGGTCTATCAGCTACCTTACTGTATCATGGTATGTAGAGGTCTATCAGCTACCTTACTGTATCATGGTATGTAGAGGTCTATCAGCTACCTTACTGTATCATAGTATGTAGAGGTCTATCAGCTACCTTACTGTATCATGGTATGTAGAGGTCTATCAGCTATCTTACTGTATGTAGAGGTCTATCAGCTACCTTACTGTATGTAGAGGTCTATCAGCTATCTTACTGCATCATGGTATGTAGAGGTCTATCAGCTACCTTACTGTATCATGGTATGTAGAGGTCTATCAGCTATCTTACTGTATGTAGAGGTCTATCAGCTACCTTACTGTATGTAGAGATCTATCAGCTATCTTACTGTATCATGGTATGTATAGGTCTATCAGCTACCTTACTGTATGTAGAGGTCTATCAGCTACCTTACTGTATGTAGAGGTCTATCAGCTATCTTACTGTATCATGGTATGTAGAGGTCTATCAGCTACCTTACTGTATCATGGTATGTAGAGGTCTATCAGCTACCTTACTGTATGTAGAGGTCTATCAGCTACCTTACTGTATGTAGAGGTCTATCAGCTATCTTACTGTATCATGGTATGTAGAGGTCTATCAGCTACCTTACTGTGTCATGGTATGTAGAGGTCTATCAGCTATCTTACTGTATGTAGAGGTCTATCAGCTACCTTACTGTATGTAGAGGTCTATCAGCTATCTTACTGTATCATGGTATGTAGAGGTCTATCAGCTACCTTACTGTATCATGGTATGTAGATGTCTATCAGCTATCTTACTGTATGTAGAGGTCTATCAGCTACCTTACTGTATGTAGAGGTCTATCAGCTATCTTACTGTATCATGGTATGTAGAGGTCTATCAGCTACCTTACTGTGTCATGGTATGTAGAGGTCTATCAGCTATCTTACTGTATGTAGAGGTCTATCAGCTACCTTACTGTATGTAGAGGTCTATCAGCTATCTTACTGTATCATGGTATGTAGAGGTCTATCAGCTACCTTACTGTATCATGGTATGTAGAGGTCTATCAGCTATCTTACTGTATGTAGAGGTCTATCAGCTACCTTACTGTATGTAGAGGTCTATCAGCTATCTTACTGTATCATGGTATGTAGAGGTCTATCAGCTACCTTACTGTATGTAGAGGTCTATCAGCTACCTTACTGTATGTAGAGGTCTATCAGCTATCTTACTGTATCATGGTATGTAGAGGTCTATCAGCTACCTTACTGTATCATGGTATGTAGAGGTCTATCAGCTACCTTACTGTATCATGGTATGTAGAGGTCTATCAGCTACCTTACTGTATCATGGTATGTAAAGGTCTATCAGCTACCTTACTGTATCATAGTATGTAGAGGTCTATCAGCTACCTTACTGTATCATGGTATGTAGAGGTCCATCAGCTACCTTACTGTATCATGGTATGTAGAGGTCTATCAGCTACCTTACTGTATCATAGTATGTAGAGGTCTATCAGCTACCTTACTGTATCATGGTATGTAGAGGTCTATCAGCTACCTTACTGTATCATAGTATGTAGAGGTCTATCAGCTACCTTACTGTATCATAGTATGTAGAGGTCTATCAGCTACCTTACTGTATGTAGAGGTCTATCAGCTACCTTACTGTATCATGGTATGTAGAGGTCTATCAGCTACCTTACTGTATGTAGAGGTCTATCAGCTACCTTACTGTATCATGGTATGTAGAGGTCTATCAGCTACCTTACTGTATCATGGTATGTAGAGGTCTATCAGCTACCTTACTGTATCATTGTATGTAGAGGTCTATCAGCTACCTTACTGTATCATGGTATGTAGAGGTCTATCAGCTACCTTACTGTATCATGGTATGTAGAGGTCTATCAGCTACCTTACTGTATCATGGTATGTAGAGGTCTATCAGCTACCTTACTGTATCATGGTATGTAGAGGTCTATCAGCTACCTTACTGTATCATGGTATGTAGAGGTCTATCAGCTACCTTACTGTATCATGGTATGTAGAAATCTATCAGCTACCTTACTGTATCATGGTATGTAGAGGTCTATCAGCTACCTTACTGTATCATAGTATGTAGAGGTCTATCAACTATCTTACTGTATCATGGTATGTAGAGATCTATCAGCTACCTTACTGTATCATAGTATGTAGAAATCTATCAGCTACCTTACTGTATCATGGTATGTAGAGGTCTATCAGCTACCTTACTGTATCATAGTATGTAGAGGTCTATCAACTATCTTACTGTATCATGGTATGTAGAAATCTATCAGCTACCTTACTGTATCATGGTATGTAGAGGTCTATCAGCTACCTTACTGTATCATAGTATGTAGAGGTCTATCAACTATCTTACTGTATCATGGTATGTAGAGATCTATCAACTATCTTACTGTATCATGGTATGTAGAGATCTATCAGCTACCTTACTGTATCATGGTATGTAGAAATCTATCAGCTACCTTACTGTATCATGGTATGTAGAGGTCTATCAGCTACCTTACTGTATCATGGTATGTAGAGGTCTATCAGCTACCTTACTGTATCATGGTATGTAGAGATCTATCAGCTACCTTACTGTATCATGGTATGTAGAGATCTATCAGCTACCTTACTGTATCATGGTATGTAGAAATCTATCAGCTACCTTACTGTATCATGGTATGTAGAGGTCTATCAGCTACCTTACTGTATGTAGAGGTCTATCAGCTACCTTACTGTATCATGGTATGTAGAGGTCTATCAGCTACCTTACTGTATCATGGTATGTAGAGGTCTATCAGCTACCTTACTGTATCATTGTATGTAGAGGTCTATCAGCTACCTTACTGTATCATGGTATGTAGAGGTCTATCAGCTACCTTACTGTATCATGGTATGTAGAGGTCTATCAGCTACCTTACTGTATCATGGTATGTAGAGGTCTATCAGCTACCTTACTGTATCATAGTATGTAGAGGTCTATCAACTATCTTACTGTATCATGGTATGTAGAAATCTATCAGCTACCTTACTGTATCATGGTATGTAGAGGTCTATCAGCTACCTTACTGTATCATAGTATGTAGAGGTCTATCAACTATCTTACTGTATCATGGTATGTAGAGATCTATCAACTATCTTACTGTATCATGGTATGTAGAGATCTATCAGCTACCTTACTGTATCATGGTATGTAGAAATCTATCAGCTACCTTACTGTATCATGGTATGTAGAGGTCTATCAGCTACCTTACTGTATCATAGTATGTAGAGGTCTATCAACTATCTTACTGTATCATGGTATGTAGAGGTCTATCAGCTACCTTACTGTATCATGGTATGTAGAGATCTATCAGCTACCTTACTGTATCATGGTATGTAGAAATCTATCAGCTACCTTACTGTATGTAGAGGTCTATCAGCTACCTTACTGTATCATGGTATGTAGAGGTCTATCAGCTACCTTACTGTATGTAGAGGTCTATCAGCTACCTTACTGTATCATGGTATGTAGAGGTCTATCAGCTACCTTACTGTATGTAGAGGTCTATCAGCTACCTTACTGTATCATGGTATGTAGAGGTCTATCAGCTACCTTACTGTATCATGGTATGTAGAGGTCTATCAGCTACCTTACTGTATCATGGTATGTAGAGGTCTATCAGCTACCTTACTGTATCATGGTATGTAGAGGTCTATCAGCTACCTTACTGTATCATGGTATGTAGAGGTCTATCAGCTACCTTACTGTATCATGGTATGTAGAGGTCTATCAGCTACCTTACTGTATCATGGTATGTAGAGGTCTATCAGCTATCTTACTGTATGTAGAGGTCTATCAGCTACCTTACTGTATCATGGTATGTAGAGGTCTATCAGCTACCTCACTGTATGTAGAGGTCTATCAGCTACCTTACTGTATCATGGTATGTAGAGGTCTATCAGCTACCTTACTGTATCATGGTATGTAGAGGTCTATCAGCTACCTTACTGTATCATGGTATGTAGAGGTCTATCAGCTACCTTACTGTATCATGGTATGTAGAGGTCTATCAGCTACCTTACTGTATCATGGTATGTAGAGGTCTATCAGCTACCTTACTGTATCATGGTATGTAGAGGTCTATCAGCTACCTTACTGTATCATGGTATGTAGAGGTCTATCAGCTACCTTACTGTATGTAGAGGTCTATCAGCTATCTTACTGTATCATGGTATGTAGAGGTCTATCAGCTACCTTACTGTATCATGGTATGTAGAGGTCTATCAGCTACCTTACTGTATCATGGTATGTAGAGGTCTATCAGCTACCTTACTGTATCATAGTATGTAGAGGTCTATCAGCTACCTTACTGTATCATGGTATGTAGAGGTCTATCAGCTACCTTACTGTATGTAGAGGTCTATCAGCTACCTTACTGTATGTAGAGGTCTATCAGCTATCTTACTGCATCATGGTATGTAGAGGTCTATCAGCTACCTTACTGTATCATGGTATGTAGAGGTCTATCAGCTATCTTACTGTATGTAGAGGTCTATCAGCTACCTTACTGTATGTAGAGATCTATCAGCTATCTTACTGTATCATGGTATGTATAGGTCTATCAGCTACCTTACTGTATGTAGAGGTCTATCAGCTACCTTACTGTATGTAGAGGTCTATCAGCTATCTTACTGTATCATGGTATGTAGAGGTCTATCAGCTACCTTACTGTATCATGGTATGTAGAGGTCTATCAGCTACCTTACTGTATGTAGAGGTCTATCAGCTACCTTACTGTATGTAGAGGTCTATCAGCTATCTTACTGTATCATGGTATGTAGAGGTCTATCAGCTACCTTACTGTATGTAGAGGTCTATCAGCTATCTTACTGTATCATGGTATGTAGAGGTCTATCAGCTACCTTACTGTATCATAGTATGTAGAGGTCTATCAACTATCTTACTGTATCATGGTATGTAGAAATCTATCAGCTACCTTACTGTATCATGGTGTGTAGAGGTCTATCAGCTACCTTACTGTATCATAGTATGTAGAGGTCTATCAACTATCTTACTGTATCATGGTATGTAGAGATCTATCAACTATCTTACTGTATCATGGTATGTAGAGATCTATCAGCTACCTTACTGTATCATGGTATGTAGAAATCTATCAGCTACCTTACTGTATCATGGTATGTAGAGGTCTATCAGCTACCTTACTGTATCATAGTATGTAGAGGTCTATCAACTATCTTACTGTATCATGGTATGTAGAGGTCTATCAGCTACCTTACTGTATCATGGTATGTAGAGATCTATCAGCTACCTTACTGTATCATGGTATGTAGAAATCTATCAGCTACCTTACTGTATGTAGAGGTCTATCAGCTACCTTACTGTATCATGGTATGTAGAGGTCTATCAGCTACCTTACTGTATGTAGAGGTCTATCAGCTACCTTACTGTATCATGGTATGTAGAGGTCTATCAGCTACCTTACTGTATGTAGAGGTCTATCAGCTACCTTACTGTATCATGGTATGTAGAGGTCTATCAGCTACCTTACTGTATCATGGTATGTAGAGGTCTATCAGCTACCTTACTGTATCATGGTATGTAGAGGTCTATCAGCTACCTTACTGTATCATGGTATGTAGAGGTCTATCAGCTACCTTACTGTATCATGGTATGTAGAGGTCTATCAGCTACCTTACTGTATCATGGTATGTAGAGGTCTATCAGCTACCTTACTGTATCATGGTATGTAGAGGTCTATCAGCTACCTTACTGTATGTAGAGGTCTATCAGCTACCTTACTGTATCATGGTATGTAGAGGTCTATCAGCTACCTCACTGTATGTAGAGGTCTATCAGCTACCTTACTGTATCATGGTATGTAGAGGTCTATCAGCTACCTTACTGTATCATGGTATGTAGAGGTCTATCAGCTACCTTACTGTATCATGGTATGTAGAGGTCTATCAGCTACCTTACTGTATCATGGTATGTAGAGGTCTATCAGCTACCTTACTGTATCATGGTATGTAGAGGTCTATCAGCTACCTTACTGTATGTAGAGGTCTATCAGCTACCTTACTGTATGTAGAGGACTGTCAGCTATCTTACTGTATCATGGTATGTAGAGGTCTATCAGCTACCTTACTGTATCATGGTGTGTAGAGGTCTATCAGCTACCTTACTGTATCATGGTATGTAAAGGTCTATCAGCTACCTTACTGTATCATAGTATGTAGAGGTCTATCAGCTACCTTACTGTATCATGGTATGTAGAGGTCCATCAGCTACCTTACTGTATCATGGTATATAGAGGTCTATCAGCTACCTTACTGTATCATAGTATGTAAAAGGTCTATCAGCTACCTTACTGTATCATGGTATGTAGAGGTCTATCAGCTACCTTACTGTATCATAATATGTAGAGGTCTATCAGCTACCTTACTGTATCATGGTATGTAGAGGTCTATCAGCTACCTTACTGTATCATAGTATGTAGAGGTCTATCAGCTACCTTACTGTATCATAGTATGTAGAGGTCTATCAGCTACCTTACTGTATCATAGTATGTAGAGGTCTATCAGCTACCTTACTGTATCATGGTATGTAGAGGTCTATCAGCTACCTTACTGTATCATGGTATGTAGAGGTCTATCGGCTACCTTACTGTATCATGGTATGTAGAGGTCTATCAGCTACCTTACTGTATCATGGTATGTAGAGGTCTATCAGCTACCTTACTGTATCATGGTATGTAGAGGTCTATCAGCTACCTTACTGTATCATGGTATGTAGAGGTCTATCAGCTACCTTACTGTATCATGGTATGTAGAGGTCTATCAGCTACCTTACTGTATGTAGAGGTCTATCAGCTACCTTACTGTATCATGGTATGTAGAGGTCTATCAGCTACCTTACTGTATGTAGAGGTCTATCAGCTACCTTACTGTATCATGGTATGTAGAGGTCTATCAGCTACCTTACTGTATCATGGTATGTAGAGGTCTATCAGCTACCTTACTGTATCATGGTATGTAGAGGTCTATCAGCTACCTTACTGTATCATGGTATGTAGAGGTCTATCAGCTACCTTACTGTATCATGGTATGTAGAGGTCTATCAGCTACCTTACTGTATCATGGTATGTAGAGGTCTATCAGCTACCTTACTGTATCATGGTATGTAGAGGTCTATCAGCTACCTTACTGTATCATGGTATGTAGAGGTCTATCAGCTACCTTACTGTATGTAGAGGTCTATCAGCTACCTTACTGTATCATGGTATGTAGAGGTCTATCAGCTACCTCACTGTATGTAGAGGTCTATCAGCTACCTTACTGTATCATGGTATGTAGAGGTCTATCAGCTACCTTACTGTATCATGGTATGTAGAGGTCTATCAGCTACCTTACTGTATCATGGTATGTAGAGGTCTATCAGCTACCTTACTGTATCATGGTATGTAGAGGTCTATCAGCTACCTTACTGTATCATGGTATGTAGAGGTCTATCAGCTACCTTACTGTATCATGGTATGTAGAGGTCTATCAGCTACCTTACTGTATGTAGAGGTCTATCAGCTATCTTACTGTATCATGGTATGTAGAGGTCTATCAGCTACCTTACTGTATCATGGTATGTAGAGGTCTATCAGCTACCTTACTGTATCATGGTATGTAGAGGTCTATCAGCTACCTTACTGTATCATGGTATGTAGAGGTCTATCAGCTACCTTACTGTATCATGGTATGTAGAGGTCTATCAGCTACCTTACTGTATCATGGTATGTAGAGGTCTATAAGCTACCTTACTGTATCATAGTATGTAGAGGTCTATCAGCTACCTTACTGTATCATAGTATGTAGAGGTCTATCAGCTACCTTACTGTATCATGGTATGTAGAGGTCTATCAGCTACCTTACTGTATGTAGAGGTCTATCAGCTACCTTACTGTATGTAGAGGTCTATCAGCTATCTTACTGCATCATGGTATGTAGAGGTCTATCAGCTACCTTACTGTATCATGGTATGTAGAGGTCTATCAGCTATCTTACTGTATGTAGAGGTCTATCAGCTACCTTACTGTATGTAGAGATCTATCAGCTATCTTACTGTATCATAGTATGTAGAGGTCTATCAGCTACCTTACTGTATCATAGTATGTAGAGGTCTATCAGCTACCTTACTGTATCATGGTATGTAGAGGTCTATCAGCTACCTTACTGTATGTAGAGGTCTATCAGCTACCTTACTGTATGTAGAGGTCTATCAGCTATCTTACTGCATCATGGTATGTAGAGGTCTATCAGCTACCTTACTGTATCATGGTATGTAGAGGTCTATCAGCTATCTTACTGTATGTAGAGGTCTATCAGCTACCTTACTGTATGTAGAGGTCTATCAGCTACCTTACTGTATGTAGAGGTCTATCAGCTATCTTACTGCATCATGGTATGTAGAGGTCTATCAGCTACCTTACTGTATCATGGTATGTAGAGGTCTATCAGCTACCTTACTGCATCATGGTATGTAGAGGTCTATCAGCTACCTTACTGTATCATAGTATGTAGAGGTCTATCAGCTACCTTACTGTATCATGGTATGTAGAGGTCTATCAGCTATCTTACTGTATGTAGAGGTCTATCAGCTACCTTACTGTATGTAGAGGTCTATCAGCTATCTTACTGCATCATGGTATGTAGAGGTCTATCAGCTACCTTACTGTATCATGGTATGTAGAGGTCTATCAGCTATCTTACTGTATGTAGAGGTCTATCAGCTACCTTACTGTATGTAGAGATCTATCAGCTATCTTACTGTATCATGGTATGTATAGGTCTATCAGCTACCTTACTGTATGTAGAGGTCTATCAGCTACCTTACTGTATGTAGAGGTCTATCAGCTATCTTACTGTATCATGGTATGTAGAGGTCTATCAGCTACCTTACTGTATCATGGTATGTAGAGGTCTATCAGCTACCTTACTGTATGTAGAGGTCTATCAGCTACCTTACTGTATGTAGAGGTCTATCAGCTATCTTACTGTATCATGGTATGTAGAGGTCTATCAGCTACCTTACTGTGTCATGGTATGTAGAGGTCTATCAGCTATCTTACTGTATGTAGAGGTCTATCAGCTACCTTACTGTATGTAGAGGTCTATCAGCTATCTTACTGTATCATGGTATGTAGAGGTCTATCAGCTACCTTACTGTATCATGGTATGTAGATGTCTATCAGCTATCTTACTGTATGTAGAGGTCTATCAGCTACCTTACTGTATGTAGAGGTCTATCAGCTATCTTACTGTATCATGGTATGTAGAGGTCTATCAGCTACCTTACTGTGTCATGGTATGTAGAGGTCTATCAGCTATCTTACTGTATGTAGAGGTCTATCAGCTACCTTACTGTATGTAGAGGTCTATCAGCTATCTTACTGTATCATGGTATGTAGAGGTCTATCAGCTACCTTACTGTATCATGGTATGTAGAGGTCTATCAGCTATCTTACTGTATGTAGAGGTCTATCAGCTACCTTACTGTATGTAGAGGTCTATCAGCTACCTTACTGTATCATGGTATGTAGAGGTCTATCAGCTACCTTACTGTATGTAGAGGTCTATCAGCTACCTTACTGTATGTAGAGGTCTATCAGCTATCTTACTGTATCATGGTATGTAGAGGTCTATCAGCTACCTTACTGTATCATGGTATGTAGAGGTCTATCAGCTACCTTACTGTATCATGGTATGTAGAGGTCTATCAGCTACCTTACTGTATCATGGTATGTAAAGGTCTATCAGCTACCTTACTGTATCATAGTATGTAGAGGTCTATCAGCTACCTTACTGTATCATGGTATGTAGAGGTCCATCAGCTACCTTACTGTATCATGGTATATAGAGGTCTATCAGCTACCTTACTGTATCATAGTATGTAGAGGTCTATCAGCTACCTTACTGTATCATGGTATGTAGAGGTCTATCAGCTACCTTACTGTATCATAGTATGTAGAGGTCTATCAGCTACCTTACTGTATCATAGTATGTAGAGGTCTATCAGCTACCTTACTGTATGTAGAGGTCTATCAGCTACCTTACTGTATCATGGTATGTAGAGGTCTATCAGCTACCTTACTGTATGTAGAGGTCTATCAGCTACCTTACTGTATCATGGTATGTAGAGGTCTATCAGCTACCTTACTGTATCATGGTATGTAGAGGTCTATCAGCTACCTTACTGTATCATTGTATGTAGAGGTCTATCAGCTACCTTACTGTATCATGGTATGTAGAGGTCTATCAGCTACCTTACTGTATCATGGTATGTAGAGGTCTATCAGCTACCTTACTGTATCATGGTATGTAGAGGTCTATCAGCTACCTTACTGTATCATAGTATGTAGAGGTCTATCAGCTACCTTACTGTATCATGGTATGTAGAGGTCTATCAGCTACCTTACTGTATCATGGTATGTAGAGATCTATCAGCTACCTTACTGTATCATGGTATGTAGAGGTCTATCAGCTACCTTACTGTATCATAGTATGTAGAGGTCTATCAACTATCTTACTGTATCATGGTATGTAGAGATCTATCAGCTACCTTACTGTATCATAGTATGTAGAAATCTATCAGCTACCTTACTGTATCATGGTATGTAGAGGTCTATCAGCTACCTTACTGTATCATAGTATGTAGAGGTCTATCAACTATCTTACTGTATCATGGTATGTAGAAATCTATCAGCTACCTTACTGTATCATGGTATGTAGAGGTCTATCAGCTACCTTACTGTATCATAGTATGTAGAGGTCTATCAACTATCTTACTGTATCATGGTATGTAGAGATCTATCAACTATCTTACTGTATCATGGTATGTAGAGATCTATCAGCTACCTTACTGTATCATGGTATGTAGAAATCTATCAGCTACCTTACTGTATCATGGTATGTAGAGGTCTATCAGCTACCTTACTGTATCATGGTATGTAGAGGTCTATCAGCTACCTTACTGTATCATGGTATGTAGAGATCTATCAGCTACCTTACTGTATCATGGTATGTAGAGATCTATCAGCTACCTTACTGTATCATGGTATGTAGAAATCTATCAGCTACCTTACTGTATCATGGTATGTAGAGGTCTATCAGCTACCTTACTGTATGTAGAGGTCTATCAGCTACCTTACTGTATCATGGTATGTAGAGGTCTATCAGCTACCTTACTGTATCATGGTATGTAGAGGTCTATCAGCTACCTTACTGTATCATTGTATGTAGAGGTCTATCAGCTACCTTACTGTATCATGGTATGTAGAGGTCTATCAGCTACCTTACTGTATCATGGTATGTAGAGGTCTATCAGCTACCTTACTGTATCATGGTATGTAGAGGTCTATCAGCTACCTTACTGTATCATGGTATGTAGAGGTCTATCAGCTACCTTACTGTATCATGGTATGTAGAGGTCTATCAGCTACCTTACTGTATCATGGTATGTAGAAATCTATCAGCTACCTTACTGTATCATGGTATGTAGAGGTCTATCAGCTACCTTACTGTATCATAGTATGTAGAGGTCTATCAACTATCTTACTGTATCATGGTATGTAGAGATCTATCAGCTACCTAACTGTATCATAGTATGTAGAAATCTATCAGCTACCTTACTGTATCATGGTATGTAGAGGTCTATCAGCTACCTTACTGTATCATGGTATGTAGAGGTCTATCAGCTACCTTACTGTATCATAGTATGTAGAGGTCTATCAACTATCTTACTGTATCATGGTATGTAGAAATCTATCAGCTACCTTACTGTATCATGGTATGTAGAGGTCTATCAGCTACCTTACTGTATCATAGTATGTAGAGGTCTATCAACTATCTTACTGTATCATGGTATGTAGAGATCTATCAACTATCTTACTGTATCATGGTATGTAGAGATCTATCAGCTACCTTACTGTATCATGGTATGTAGAAATCTATCAGCTACCTTACTGTATCATGGTATGTAGAGGTCTATCAGCTACCTTACTGTATCATAGTATGTAGAGGTCTATCAACTATCTTACTGTATCATGGTATGTAGAGGTCTATCAGCTACCTTACTGTATCATGGTATGTAGAGATCTATCAGCTACCTTACTGTATCATGGTATGTAGAAATCTATCAGCTACCTTACTGTATGTAGAGGTCTATCAGCTACCTTACTGTATCATGGTATGTAGAGGTCTATCAGCTACCTTACTGTATGTAGAGGTCTATCAGCTACCTTACTGTATCATGGTATGTAGAGGTCTATCAGCTACCTTACTGTATGTAGAGGTCTATCAGCTACCTTACTGTATCATGGTATGTAGAGGTCTATCAGCTACCTTACTGTATCATGGTATGTAGAGGTCTATCAGCTACCTTACTGTATCATTGTATGTAGAGGTCTATCAGCTACCTTACTGTATCATGGTATGTAGAGGTCTATCAGCTACCTTACTGTATCATGGTATGTAGAGGTCTATCAGCTACCTTACTGTATCATGGTATGTAGAGGTCTATCAGCTACCTTACTGTATCATGGTATGTAGAGGTCTATCAGCTATCTTACTGTATGTAGAGGTCTATCAGCTACCTTACTGTATCATGGTATGTAGAGGTCTATCAGCTACCTCACTGTATGTAGAGGTCTATCAGCTACCTTACTGTATCATGGTATGTAGAGGTCTATCAGCTACCTTACTGTATCATGGTATGTAGAGGTCTATCAGCTACCTTACTGTATCATGGTATGTAGAGGTCTATCAGCTACCTTACTGTATCATGGTATGTAGAGGTCTATCAGCTACCTTACTGTATCATGGTATGTAGAGGTCTATCAGCTACCTTACTGTATCATGGTATGTAGAGGTCTATCAGCTACCTTACTGTATCATGGTATGTAGAGGTCTATCAGCTACCTTACTGTATGTAGAGGTCTATCAGCTATCTTACTGCATCATGGTATGTAGAGGTCTATCAGCTACCTTACTGTATCATGGTATGTAGAGGTCTATCAGCTACCTTACTGTATCATAGTATGTAGAGGTCTATCAGCTACCTTACTGTATCATAGTATGTAGAGGTCTATCAGCTACCTTACTGTATCATGGTATGTAGAGGTCTATCAGCTACCTTACTGTATGTAGAGGTCTATCAGCTACCTTACTGTATGTAGAGGTCTATCAGCTATCTTACTGCATCATGGTATGTAGAGGTCTATCAGCTACCTTACTGTATCATGGTATGTAGAGGTCTATCAGCTATCTTACTGTATGTAGAGGTCTATCAGCTACCTTACTGTATGTAGAGATCTATCAGCTATCTTACTGTATCATGGTATGTATAGGTCTATCAGCTACCTTACTGTATGTAGAGGTCTATCAGCTACCTTACTGTATGTAGAGGTCTATCAGCTATCTTACTGTATCATGGTATGTAGAGGTCTATCAGCTACCTTACTGTATCATGGTATGTAGAGGTCTATCAGCTACCTTACTGTATGTAGAGGTCTATCAGCTACCTTACTGTATGTAGAGGTCTATCAGCTATCTTACTGTATCATGGTATGTAGAGGTCTATCAGCTACCTTACTGTATGTAGAGGTCTATCAGCTATCTTACTGTATCATGGTATGTAGAGGTCTATCAGCTACCTTACTGTATCATAGTATGTAGAGGTCTATCAACTATCTTACTGTATCATGGTATGTAGAAATCTATCAGCTACCTTACTGTATCATGGTATGTAGAGGTCTATCAGCTACCTTACTGTATCATAGTATGTAGAGGTCTATCAACTATCTTACTGTATCATGGTATGTAGAGATCTATCAACTATCTTACTGTATCATGGTATGTAGAGATCTATCAGCTACCTTACTGTATCATGGTATGTAGAAATCTATCAGCTACCTTACTGTATCATGGTATGTAGAGGTCTATCAGCTACCTTACTGTATCATAGTATGTAGAGGTCTATCAACTATCTTACTGTATCATGGTATGTAGAGGTCTATCAGCTACCTTACTGTATCATGGTATGTAGAGATCTATCAGCTACCTTACTGTATCATGGTATGTAGAAATCTATCAGCTACCTTACTGTATGTAGAGGTCTATCAGCTACCTTACTGTATCATGGTATGTAGAGGTCTATCAGCTACCTTACTGTATGTAGAGGTCTATCAGCTACCTTACTGTATCATGGTATGTAGAGGTCTATCAGCTACCTTACTGTATGTAGAGGTCTATCAGCTACCTTACTGTATCATGGTATGTAGAGGTCTATCAGCTACCTTACTGTATCATAGTATGTAGAGGTCTATCATCTATCTTACTGTATCATGGTATGTAGAGGTCTATCAGCTACCTTACTGTATCATGGTATGTAGAGGTCTATCAGCTACCTTACTGTATCATGGTATGTAGAGGTCTATCAGCTACCTTACTGTATCATGGTATGTAGAGGTCTATCAGCTACCTTACTGTATCATGGTATGTAGAGGTCTATCAGCTACCTTACTGTATGTAGAGGTCTATCAGCTATCTTACTGTATCATGGTATGTAGAGGTCTATCAGCTACCTTACTGTATGTAGAGGTCTATCAGCTACCTTACTGTATCATGGTATGTAGAGGTCTATCAGCTACCTTACTGTATCATGGTATGTAGAGGTCTATCAGCTACCTTACTGTATCATGGTATGTAGAGGTCTATCAGCTACCTTACTGTATCATGGTATGTAGAGGTCTATCAGCTACCTTACTGTATCATGGTATGTAGAGGTCTATCAGCTACCTTACTGTATCATGGTATGTAGAGGTCTATCAGCTACCTTACTGTATCATGGTATGTAGAGGTCTATCAGCTACCTTACTGTATGTAGAGGTCTATCAGCTATCTTACTGCATCATGGTATGTAGAGGTCTATCAGCTACCTTACTGTATCATGGTATGTAGAGGTCTATCAGCTACCTTACTGTATCATAGTATGTAGAGGTCTATCAGCTACCTTACTGTATCATAGTATGTAGAGGTCTATCAGCTACCTTACTGTATCATGGTATGTAGAGGTCTATCAGGTACCTTACTGTATGTAGAGGTCTATCAGCTACCTTACTGTATGTAGAGGTCTATCAGCTATCTTACTGCATCATGGTATGTAGAGGTCTATCAGCTACCTTACTGTATCATGGTATGTAGAGGTCTATCAGCTATCTTACTGTATGTAGAGGTCTATCAGCTACCTTACTGTATGTAGAGATCTATCAGCTATCTTACTGTATCATGGTATGTATAGGTCTATCAGCTACCTTACTGTATGTAGAGGTCTATCAGCTACCTTACTGTATGTAGAGGTCTATCAGCTATCTTACTGTATCATGGTATGTAGAGGTCTATCAGCTACCTTACTGTATCATGGTATGTAGAGGTCTATCAGCTACCTTACTGTATGTAGAGGTCTATCAGCTACCTTACTGTATGTAGAGGTCTATCAGCTATCTTACTGTATCATGGTATGTAGAGGTCTATCAGCTACCTTACTGTGTCATGGTATGTAGAGGTCTATCAGCTATCTTACTGTATGTAGAGGTCTATCAGCTACCTTACTGTATGTAGAGGTCTATCAGCTATCTTACTGTATCATGGTATGTAGAGGTCTATCAGCTACCTTACTGTATCATGGTATGTAGATGTCTATCAGCTATCTTACTGTATGTAGAGGTCTATCAGCTACCTTACTGTATGTAGAGGTCTATCAGCTATCTTACTGTATCATGGTATGTAGAGGTCTATCAGCTACCTTACTGTGTCATGGTATGTAGAGGTCTATCAGCTATCTTACTGTATGTAGAGGTCTATCAGCTACCTTATTGTATGTAGAGGTCTATCAGCTATCTTACTGTATCATGGTATGTAGAGGTCTATCAGCTACCTTACTGTATCATGGTATGTAGAGGTCTATCAGCTATCTTACTGTATGTAGAGGTCTATCAGCTACCTTACTGTATGTAGAGGTCTATCAGCTATCTTACTGTATCATGGTATGTAGAGGTCTATCAGCTACCTTACTGTATGTAGAGGTCTATCAGCTACCTTACTGTATGTAGAGGTCTATCAGCTATCTTACTGCATCATGGTATGTAGAGGTCTATCAGCTACCTTACTGTATCATGGTATGTAGAGGTCTATCAGCTACCTTACTGTATCATGGTGTGTAGAGGTCTATCAGCTACCTTACTGTATCATGGTATGTAAAGGTCTATCAGCTACCTTACTGTATCATAGTATGTAGAGGTCTATCAGCTACCTTACTGTACCATGGTATGTAGAGGTCCATCAGCTACCTTACTGTATCATGGTATATAGAGGTCTATCAGCTACCTTACTGTATCATAGTATGTAGAGGTCTATCAGCTACCTTACTGTATCATGGTATGTAGAGGTCTATCAGCTACCTTACTATATCATAGTATGTAGAGGTCTATCAGCTACCTTACTGTATAATAGTATGTAGAGGTCTATCAGCTACCTTACTGTATGTAGAGGTCTATCAGCTACCTTACTGTATCATGGTATGTAGAGGTCTATCAGCTACCTTACTGTATGTAGAGGTCTATCAGCTACCTTACTGTATCATGGTATGTAGAGGTCTATCAGCTACCTTACTGTATCATGGTATGTAGAGGTCTATCAGCTACCTTACTGTATCATTGTATGTAGAGGTCTATCAGCTACCTTACTGTATCATGGTATGTAGAGGTCTATCAGCTACCTTACTGTATCATGGTATGTAGAGGTCTATCAGCTACCTTACTGTATCATGGTATGTAGAGGTCTATCAGCTACCTTACTGTATCATGGTATGTAGAGGTCTATCAGCTACCTTACTGTATCATGGTATGTAGAGGTCTATCAGCTACCTTACTGTATCATGGTATGTAGAAATCTATCAGCTACCTTACTGTATCATGGTATGTAGAGGTCTATCAGCTACCTTACTGTATCATAGTATGTAGAGGTCTATCAACTATCTTACTGTATCATGGTATGTAGAGATCTATCAGCTACCTTACTGTATCATAGTATGTAGAAATCTATCAGCTACCTTACTGTATCATGGTATGTAGAGGTCTATCAGCTACCTTACTGTATCATAGTATGTAGAGGTCTATCAGCTACCTTACTGTATCATGGTATGTAGAGATCTATCAACTATCTTACTGTATCATGGTATGTAGAGATCTATCAGCTACCTTACTGTATCATGGTATGTAGAAATCTATCAGCTACCTTACTGTATCATGGTATGTAGAGGTCTATCAGCTACCTTACTGTATCATAGTATGTAGAGGTCTATCAACTATCTTACTGTATCATGGTATGTAGAGGTCTATCAGCTACCTTACTGTATCATGGTATGTAGAGATCTATCAGCTACCTTACTGTATCATGGTATGTAGAGGTCTATCAGCTACCTTACTGTATCATGGTATGTAGAGGTCTATCAGCTACCTTACTGTATGTAGAGGTCTATCAGCTACCTTACTGTATCATGGTATGTAGAGGTCTATCAGCTACCTTACTGTATGTAGAGGTCTATCAGCTACCTTACTGTATCATGGTATGTAGAGGTCTATCAGCTACCTTACTGTATGTAGAGGTCTATCAGCTACCTTACTGTATCATGGTATGTAGAGGTCTATCAGCTACCTTACTGTATGTAGAGGTCTATCAGCTACCTTACTGTATCATGGTATGTAGAAATCTATCAGCTACCTTACTGTATCATGCTATGTAGAGGTCTATCAGCTACCTTACTGTATGTAGAGATCTATCAGCTACCTTACTGTATCATGGTATGTAGAGATCTATCAGCTACCTTACTGTATCATGGTATGTAGAGGTCTATCAGCTATCTTACTGTATCATGGTATGTAGAGGTCTATCAGCTATCTTACTGTATCATGGTATGTAGAGGTCTATCAGCTACCTTACTGTATCATGGTATGTAGAGGTCTATCAGCTATCTTACTGTATGTAGAGGTCTATCAGCTACCTTACTGTATGTAGAGGTCTATCAGCTATCTTACTGTATCATGGTATGTAGAGGTCTATCAGCTACCTTACTGTATCATGGTATGTAGAGGTCTATCAGCTATCTTACTGTATGTAGAGGTCTATCAGCTACCTTACTGTATGTAGAGGTCTATCAGCTATCTTACTGTATCATGGTATGTAGAGGTCTATCAGCTACCTTACTGTATGTAGAGGTCTATCAGCTACCTTACTGTATGTAGAGGTCTATCAGCTATCTTACTGCATCGTGGTATGTAGAGGTCTATCAGCTACCTTACTGTATCATGGTATGTAGAGGTCTATCAGCTACCTTACTGTATCATGGTGTGTAGAGGTCTATCAGCTACCTTACTGTATCATGGTATGTAAAGGTCTATCAGCTACCTTACTGTATCATAGTATGTAGAGGTCTATCAGCTACCTTACTGTACCATGGTATGTAGAGGTCCATCAGCTACCTTACTGTATCATGGTATATAGAGGTCTATCAGCTACCTTACTGTATCATAGTATGTAGAGGTCTATCAGCTACCTTACTGTATCATGGTATGTAGAGGTCTATCAGCTACCTTACTATATCATAGTATGTAGAGGTCTATCAGCTACCTTACTGTATAATAGTATGTAGAGGTCTATCAGCTACCTTACTGTATGTAGAGGTCTATCAGCTACCTTACTGTATCATGGTATGTAGAGGTCTATCAGCTACCTTACTGTATGTAGAGGTCTATCAGCTACCTTACTGTATCATGGTATGTAGAGGTCTATCAGCTACCTTACTGTATCATGGTATGTAGAGGTCTATCAGCTACCTTACTGTATCATTGTATGTAGAGGTCTATCAGCTACCTTACTGTATCATGGTATGTAGAGGTCTATCAGCTACCTTACTGTATCATGGTATGTAGAGGTCTATCAGCTACCTTACTGTATCATGGTATGTAGAGGTCTATCAGCTACCTTACTGTATCATGGTATGTAGAGGTCTATCAGCTACCTTACTGTATCATGGTATGTAGAGGTCTATCAGCTACCTTACTGTATCATGGTATGTAGAGGTCTATCAGCTACCTTACTGTATCATGGTATGTAGAGGTCTATCAGCTACCTTACTGTATCATAGTATGTAGAGGTCTATCAACTATCTTACTGTATCATGGTATGTAGAGATCTATCAGCTACCTTACTGTATCATAGTATGTAGAAATCTATCAGCTACCTTACTGTATCATGGTATGTAGAGGTCTATCAGCTACCTTACTGTATCATAGTATGTAGAGGTCTATCAGCTACCTTACTGTATCATGGTATGTAGAGATCTATCAACTATCTTACTGTATCATGGTATGTAGAGATCTATCAGCTACCTTACTGTATCATGGTATGTAGAAATCTATCAGCTACCTTACTGTATCATGGTATGTAGAGGTCTATCAGCTACCTTACTGTATCATAGTATGTAGAGGTCTATCAACTATCTTACTGTATCATGGTATGTAGAGGTCTATCAGCTACCTTACTGTATCATGGTATGTAGAGATCTATCAGCTACCTTACTGTATCATGGTATGTAGAGGTCTATCAGCTACCTTACTGTATCATGGTATGTAGAGGTCTATCAGCTACCTTACTGTATGTAGAGGTCTATCAGCTACCTTACTGTATCATGGTATGTAGAGGTCTATCAGCTACCTTACTGTATGTAGAGGTCTATCAGCTACCTTACTGTATGTAGAGGTCTATCAGCTACCTTACTGTATGTAGAGGTCTATCAGCTACCTTACTGTATCATGGTATGTAGAGGTCTATCAGCTACCTTACTGTATGTAGAGGTCTATCAGCTACCTTACTGTATCATGGTATGTAGAAATCTATCAGCTACCTTACTGTATCATGGTATGTAGAGGTCTATCAGCTACCTTACTGTATGTAGAGATCTATCAGCTACCTTACTGTATCATGGTATGTAGAGATCTATCAGCTACCTTACTGTATCATGGTATGTAGAGGTCTATCAGCTATCTTACTGTATCATGGTATGTAGAGGTCTATCAGCTACCTTACTGTATCATTGTATGTAGAGATCTATCAGCTACCTTACTGTATCATGGTATGTAGAAATCTATCAGTTACCTTACTGTATCATGGTATGTAGAAATCTATCAGCTACCTTATTGTATCATGGTATGTAGAGGTCCATCAGCTACCTTACTGTATCATGGTATGTAGAAATCTATCAGCTACCTTACTGTATCATGGTATGTAGAGGTCTATCAGCTACCTTACTGTATGTAGAGGTCTATCAGCTACCTTACTGTATGTAGAGGTCTATCAGCTACCTTACTGTATGTAGAGGTCTATCAGCTACCTTACTGTATGTAGAGGTCTATCAGCTACATTACTGTATCATGGTATGTAGAGATCTATCAGCTACCTTACTGTATCATGGTATGTAGAGGTCTATCAGCTACCTTACTGTATCATGGTATGTAGAGGTCTATCAGCTACCTTACTGTATCATGGTATGTAGAGGTCTATCAGCTACCTTACTGTATCATAGTATGTAGAGGTCTATCAGCTACCTTACTGTATCATAGTATGTAGAGGTCTATCAGCTACCTTACTGTATCATAGTATGTAGAGGTCTATCAGCTACCTTACTGTATCATGGTATGTAGAGGTCTATCAGCTACCTTACTGTATCATAGTATGTAGAGATCTATCAGCTACCTTACTGTATGTAGAGGTCTATCAGCTACCTTACTGTATGTAGAGGTCTATCAGCTACCTTACTGTATGTAGAGGTCTATCAGCTACCTTACTGTATCATGGTATGTAGAGGTCTATCAGCTATCTTACTGTATCATGGTATGTAGAGGTCTATCAGCTACCTTACTGTATGTAGAGGTCTATCAGCTACCTTACTGTATGTAGAGGTCTATCAGCTATCTTACTGTATCATGGTATGTAGAGGTCTATCAGCTACATTACTGAATCATGGTATGTAGAGGTCTATCAGCTATCTTACTGTATGTAGAGGTCTATCAGCTACCTTACTGTATGTAGAGGTCTATCAGCTACCTTACTGTATCATGGTATGTAGAGGTCTATCAGCTACATTACTGTATCATGGTATGTAGAGATGCTATATTGACTGCAAGGCCATTGTGAATATCGCAGATTGAGACAAAATATAATACACACATTCATTCAATTCTACTCATTTTGCACGCCAGTTGAAGATTAAAATCTACAACTTGTCAACAAATTTGTGACAGTTTTAATCCAAACAAATCAAAGAACACTTTCAGGTCTATCAGCTACTTCAACTTGTTTCTAGATCACGTATATTCTGTGACGAGACTGATTTACCTGGCCAGGGAAGCTGATTTATCCTTGCTAATGAGAAACTTGTGTGACTTACCTGAAAAAAAAGGAAAACATAATCAGCCGTGATCATTTATATCCAAATTTCTATTAATTAAATTAAAATGTTAATTTGTTAAATGCTGCAATTAAATACAATTTGAAAGACATACAGAAAAACAAATTTATTTGTCCTTCTATTTTGTTAACAAGGATTAGAAATTTATTCTAGTTATGAACTGTTGTTCATTTCAAGAAAGCAAATAAATGCATTTGTAAGATCGTGTCGTAGAAGTGGAATACATAAGAAAATTATGATTTTTAGATTACAACTTGTTGATTGTGAACAGACAAGACATTTCAGAGCATACTTCATTATATCTCAGTGTAAGTAATTAATAAATTAAGAGTAATTACATATCTATTTTGAAACATTGGGTCTGGTCACTAAAAAGGTATTGCTTTTTTTATAGTTGATAAGTCATCCATCATCAGAAGAGATATACTAAATATGATAATGTCGATGATAATGACAACAATCACTTGCTGCAGACAGCCACATAACCATTAATTCTCCTCCGCATCATGCATCGTCCGAACATAGATAATGCCATTTTCAGACAGAATAATGAAGTACCTATTTCTATAGATGCAGGAAAAGAGACAAACCAGGAAGTTTCTATTTTATTTAAAACCCAACTGATATGTAACTGCCATGCAGAGAGAATTTAATTTGTGTTTACCCATAAACAGACAAATTGTTATCAGAGTGGCTTATATGAATCTTGCTGTCGTCAGCCTGATTCAAGCTCCTAACAGGGCCTGATGTATTTAGCCTCAAAGACTTGTTGAGTTATCCAAGCTAATCACTCTTTGTACAGACTGGCCCAGAAACAGCCAACTTCTCGTTTATCAAATTTCACTTGCCAAATTGAATTCAGTTCTAAATTTGCTGAAGAAGAGATAAGTATGCAATTCATAACACGGACACCACCACTTACGTACATACAGAAACTGGAGAGCTTGAAGTAAGAAATTACAACAAGTTGGGTTGACCGACATGATTTGTTCTCAAAATTTTACAGTTGAGGAATTGCTTTTAGACTTATCACAATTATCATTGCTTTCTGACAGTGAACATCTAATCTTCCATAAAATGTATCGAAGCGCAATGTTACTCTTTTATTTGATTGGATATCAACAAAAAATTTAAAGATTCTTCTTCATACTTCAAAGAGTTACACCTAATTAGATAAAACATTCAAAAATCAATGCAACACTTTCCATTCGAGGTAAACTATTCACAGCTGCACATATCCAAAGGACTAGATATTACTTCCAGACAACAACAGCCGGTACCCTTGCAGACACCCAGATTCGTACAGATGCAGCATGTGCATGATTTAGATGGATGAGATGTTATGTTGGTATTTTTGTAATGTTTCAATTCTCATCTACTCATATTGAACATGTTCCACACTATCTGTACGAGTATAAATTTCTGTATTTTTAAAAAAAAAATTCGGCGGGAGTACGTCCCTTGCAGGATTCAAACCTAGACCCTCAGAGTTAGGGCACCAACTGCCAGCACTGACTGCACCAAAAGCTTACCAATTTGGCTACCGTGATCACTATTAACCCTTAACATGCGGGCGACGGAATTATCCGGGCGGGCTATAAGCAATTCCTAGGTGTCTGTATATGGGTCCCGGATACAAGACTTAGAATAATTCACGGCTGTCTAAGTATACTCTATCACCCATACCGGGTCACGAGTCGATTGTGTCCGCGACCCGACCCATGAGAATGGCTGTATTTACGCATCGCGACCCGACATGAGAATAAAGCTTTGTTCAGTGTGTGGTCGGAATATCAAGCAAAATTCACACCAATTTGCGTGTGCATTGTTGACCCGTAACGCATCGATAATTAGCTTTACAAAAGGCCAATTATGTCGGGCTTAGCCCCCGAAGCATTAATTCGCTTGAGGCTATTTTCACCCACGTGTTTGTATTGCCTCGGGTTTGCCTCGCCCGAGACTGCTATCTGCCTCGCATCTCGCGAGACGGGGAAAAAAATCGCTAACTCGCCTTACTCCCGCACTTCATATCATGTGAGCGAATTGTTTGTTTTCAAAAAAAAATACGGCAAAATAAAGGGGAAACAATGGACTACATTCCCATATAAAATTAGAAAATCTCAAAAAAATAATAAAGACACAGCAAGCGCCGTGAAAAAGGTCATGTTTACACTTCATAAATTTTGAAACAATCGGCGATTTTCACAACTAACAAGGCTAAAATACTGAATGCATTTTCATAATTTTTATATCACAATAAACCGAAAAGAATAATCTTTTATTCTATATAAAATGCGCGGATTTATTCACAGAAATAAAGATACAATTTTACCTTTCTGAGAGGCATGTGAAACCAAACGGCACACAAACTAATCAACATATTTTCATCAGTTATGGTTCGAGGTTAGCGTTTATTTGAAAAGTCAAACAACATAACCATATTTGGGTTGACATGTGCTTATTTGTCAACTGGTTCGAGATTATGATTTCTTGGAAAAGTGCGATGAACGACCGTTTGCAATGCCGCATACATGTTGTAAGTATTGACGATTTTATAGGTGGGAATAAAGACAAACTTTACATAGCTATAGAATTATAACCAAAGGTCGCATTCTAATAATTTTTATATCATTGTGAAGCTAGACATCTTGTCTTCAATTCCGTATATGAATGGATTTTTTTTTGTTTCGTATTTATGATGTTACGAGGCCCGAATAAAAGACAATCTTTCGAAAGTAATAGAATAAAAACGAAAAAACATAGAAAATTCATTCAAAGTTTCGAGTGTGAATTAGCCATTTGTGTACGGGTTTCGCTACTTGAATTTGTATTGAACGCCCGTATATAGTCCTTATTCGCCATGTAGATGCGGTATATTTTGTAAAAACGATACCGGAATCGCCGCCTGGAAATTCCGCCAGCAGAGCTAGTTAGTGCCAAAGCCCAAACTACTGCTGCGAGCTGCGAGCCTGTAAATTCCGCCACAGGGGCTAAAAATGGTAAAATATATATACGCAACGTAAGGGTTAAACCATGTTCCACAGTTCTCCAGCCTTGTATCCTCTTCCTCTGAATACAAGTCATGTGCCTCCTGACAATATATTCTAGAATTGACTTGATTATCTCCCCTTGTTCATGAGGATTTTGATGTGTTAGTAATGATTGGAACGTGCCTATCATTGCAACAAGGGAGACGTGATATCGCGTTCTTCGTATGTAAGTGTCATGTTACTGTTACTAGATACGTATTGAAGGACCGTGACCCTTCAGACGTGATACCCTGTTCTTCGTATGTAAGTGTCATGTAACTATTACTAGATACGTATAGAAGGATCGTGACCCTTCAGACGTGATTCCACGTTCTTCGTATGTAAATGCATGTAACTATTACTAGATACGTATAGAAGGATCGTGACCCTCCTGACGTAATACCCCGTTCTTCGTATGTAAGTGTCATGTAACTATTACTAGATACGTATTGAAGGATCGTGACCCTCCTGACGTAATACCACGTTCTTCGTATGTAAGTGTCATGTTACTATTACTAGATACGTATTGAAGGATCGTGACCCTCCTGACGTAATACCACGTTCTTTGTATGTAAGTGTCATGTAACTATTACTAGATACGTATTGAAGGATCGTGACCCTTCAGACGTGATACCACGTTCTTCGTATGTAAGTGTCATGTAACTATTACTAGATACGTATTGAAGGATCGTGACCCTCCTGACGTAATACCACGTTCTTCTTATGTAAGTGTCATGTAACTATTACTAGATACGTATTGAAGGATCGTGACCCTTCAGACGTAATACCACGTTCTTCGTATGTAAGTGTCATGTAACTATTACTAGATACATATTGAAGGATCGTGACCCTCCTGATGTAATACCACGTTCTTCGTATGTAAGTGTCATGTTACTATTACTAGATACGTATTGAAGGATCGTGACCCTCCTGACGTAATACCACGTTCTTCTTATGTAAGTGTCATGTAACTATTACTAGATACGTATTGAAGGATCGTGACCCTTCAGACGTGATACCACGTTCTTCGTATGTAAGTGTCATGTAACTATTACTAGATACATATTGAAGGATCGTGACCCTCCTGATGTAATACCACGTTCTTCGTATGTAAGTGTCATGTTACTATTACTAGATACGTATTGAAGGATCGTGACCCTCCTGACGTGATACCACGTTCTTCGTATGTAAGTGTCATGTTACTATTACTAGATACGTATTGAAGGATCGTGACCCTCCTGACGTAATACCACGTTCTTCGTATGTAAGTGTCATGTTACTATTACTAGATACATATTGAAGGATCGTGACCCTCCTGACGTGATACCACGTTCTTCATATGTAAGTGTCATGTTACTATTACTAGATACGTATTGAAGGATCGTGACCCTCCTGACGTGATACCACGTTCTTCGTATGTAAGTGTCATGTTACTATTACTAGATACGTATTGAAGGATCGTGACCCTCCTGACGTAATACCACGTTCTTCGTATGTAAGTGTCATGTTACTATTACTAGATACGTATTGAAGGATCGTGACCCTTCAGACGTGATACCACGTTCTTCGTATGTAAGTGTCATGTAACTATTACTAGATACGTATTGAAGGATCGTGACCCTCCTGACGTGATACCACGTTCTTCGTATGTAAGTGTCATGTTACTATTACTAGATACGTATTGAAGGATCGTGACCCTCCTGACGTAATACCACGTTCTTCGTATGTAAGTGTCATGTTACTATTACTAGATACGTATTGAAGGATCGTGACCCTTCAGACGTGATACCACGTTCTTCGTATGTAAGTGTCATGTAACTATTACTAGATACGTATTGAAGGATCGTGACCCTCCTGACGTAATACCACGTTCTTCGTATGTAAGTGTCATGTTACTATTACTAGATACGTATTGAAGGATCGTGACCCTCCTGACGTAATACCACGTTCTTCGTATGTAAGTGTCATGTTACTATTACTAGATACATATTGAAGGATCGTGACCCTCCTGACGTAATACCACGTTCTTCGTATGTAAGTGTCATGTTACTATTACTAGATACGTATTGAAGGATCGTGACCCTTCAGACGTGATACCACGTTCTTCGTATGTAAGTGTCATGTTACTATTACTAGATACATATTGAAGGATCGTGACCCTCCTGACGTAATACCACGTTCTTCGTATGTAAGTGTCATGTAACTATTACTAGATACGTATTGAAGGATCGTGACCCTCCTGACGTAATACCCCGTTCTTCGTATGTAAGTGTCATGTAACTATTACTAGATACGTATTGAAGGATCGTGACCCTTCAGACGTGATTCCACGTTCTTCGTATGTAAGTGTCATGTAACTATTACTAGATACGTATTGAAGGATCGTGACCCTCCTGACGTAATACCACGTTCTTCGTATGTAAGTGTCATGTTACTATTACTAGATACGTATTGAAGGATCGTGACCCTCCTGACGTAATACCACGTTCTTCGTATGTAAGTGTCATGTTACTATTACTAGATACGTATTGAAGGATCGTGACCCTCCTGACGTGATACCACGTTCTTCGTATGTAAGTGTCATGTAACTATTACTAGATACGTATTGAAGGATCGTGACCCTTCAGACGTAATACCACGTTCTTCGTATGTAAGTGTCATGTTACTGTTACTAGATACGTATTGAAGGATCGTGACCCTCCTGACGTAATACCACGTTCTTCGTATGTAAGTGTCATGTAACTATTACTAGATACGTATTGAAGGATCGTGACCCTCCTGACGTGATACCACGTTCTTCGTATGTAAGTGTCATGTAACTATTACTAGATACGTATTGAAGGATCGTGACCCTCCTGACGTAATACCACGTTCTTCGTATGTAAGTGTCATGTAACTATTACTAGATACGTATTGAAGGATCGTGACCCTCCTGACGTGATACCACGTTCTTCGTATGTAAGTGTCATGTTACTATTACTAGATACGTATTGAAGGATCGTGACCCTCCTGACGTGATACCACGTTCTTTGTATGTAAGTGTCATGTTACTATTACTAGATACGTATTGAAGGATCGTGACCCTCCTGACGTAATACCACGTTCTTCGTATGTAAATGTCATGTAACTATTACTAGATACGTATTGAAGGATCGTGACCCTCCTGACGTGATACCACGTTCTTCGTATGTAAGTGTCATGTTACTATTACTAGATACGTATTGAAGGATCGTGACCCTCCTGACGTGATACCACGTTCTTCGTATGTAAGTGTCATGTTACTATTACTAGATACGTATTGAAGGATCGTGACCCTCCTGACGTAATACCACGTTCTTCGTATGTAAGTGTCATGTTACTATTACTAGATACGTATTGAAGGATCGTGACCCTCCTGACGTGATACCACGTTCTTCGTATGTAAGTGTCATGTAACTATTACTAGATACGTATTGAAGGATCGTGACCCTTCAGACGTGATACCACGTTCTTCGTATGTAAGTGTCATGTAACTATTACTAGATACGTATTGAAGGATCGTGACCCTTCAGACGTAATACCACGTTCTTCGTATGTAAGTGTCATGTTACTGTTACTAGATACGTATTGAAGGATCGTGACCCTCCTGACGTAATACCACGTTCTTTGTATGTAAGTGTCATGTAACTTTTACTAGATACGTATTGAAGGATCGTGACCCTCCTGACGTAATACCACGTTCTTCGTATGTAAGTGTCATGTTACTATTACTAGATACGTATTGAAGGATCGTGACCCTCCTGACGTAATACCACGTTCTTCGTATGTAAGTGTCATGTTACTATTACTAGATACTTATTGAAGGATCGTGACCCTCCTGACGTGATACCACGTTCTTCGTATGTAAGTGTCATGTAACTATTACTAGATACGTATTGAAGGATCGTGACCCTTCAGACGTGATACCACGTTCTTCGTATGTAAGTGTCATGTTACTATTACTAGATACGTATTGAAGGATCGTGACCCTTCAGACGTAATACCCCGTTCTTCGTATGTAAGTGTCATGTTACTATTACTAGATACGTATTGAAGGATCGTGACCCTTCAGACGTAATACCCCGTTCTTCGTATGTAAGTGTCATGTTACTATTACTAGATACGTATTGAAGGATCGTGACCCTCCTGACGTGATACCCCGTTCTTCGTATGTAAGTGTCATGTAACTATTACTAGATACGTATTGAAGGATCGTGACCCTCCTGACGTGATACCCCGTTCTTCTTATGTAAGTGTCATGTAACTATTACTAGATACATATTGAAGGATCGTGACCCTCCTGACGTAATACCACGTTCTTCTTATGTAAGTGTCATGTAACTATTACTAGATACATATTGAAGGATCGTGACCCTTCAGACGTAATACCACGTTCTTCGTATGTAAGTGTCATGTTACTATTACTAGATACGTATTGAAGGATCGTGACCCTTCAGACGTAATACCCCGTTCTTCGTATGTAAGTGTCATGTTACTATTACTAGATACATATTGAAGGATCGTGACCCTTCAGACGTAATACCACGTTCTTCTTATGTAAGTGTCATGTAACTATTACTAGATACATATTGAAGGATCGTGACCCTCCTGACGTAATACCACGTTCTTCTTATGTAAGTGTCATGTAACTATTACTAGATACATATTGAAGGATCGTGACCCTCCTGACGTAATACCACGTTCTTCGTATGTAAGTGTCATGTTACTATTACTAGATACGTATTGAAGGATCGTGACCCTCCTGACGTAATACCACGTTCTTCGTATGTAAGTGTCATGTTACTATTACTAGATACGTATTGAAGGATCGTGACCCTCCTGACGTAATACCACGTTCTTCGTATGTAAGTGTCATGTAACTATTACTAGATACGTATTGAAGGATCGTGACCCTTCAGACGTAATACCACGTTCTTCGTATGTAAGTGTCATGTTACTATTCCTAGATACGTATTGAAGGATCGTGACCCTCCTGACGTGATACCCCGTTCTTCGTATGTAAGTGTCATGTTACTATTACTAGATACATATTGAAGGATCGTGACCCTTCAGACGTGATACCACGTTCTTCGTATGTAAGTGTCATGTAACTATTACTAGATACGTATTGAAGGATTGTGACCCTCCTGACGTGATACCCCGTTCTTCGTATGTAAGTGTCATGTAACTATTACTAGATACGTATTGAAGGACCGTGACCCTTCAGACGTAATACCACGTTCTTCGTATGTAAGTGTCATGTAACTATTACTAGATACGTATTGAAGGATTGTGATCCTTCTGACATCTCCTCCTTGGAATGACCAAAGGATATTACATTTCAAGACCAACTGACCATCAGTTTGTAAATCAGTACTGTAAATAAAGGAGAAGAAGTTCTATGGATAGTCAACTTCTTTATTGCTTAGATGAGACGTTTCATAGAATCAGCTTCTAGAATGCCTATCAAAGAAGTACTGTAAATAGGTAACCAAGATTGTTTTGTTTTTTTTACTGACTAGCAGTTAAAATGTTAATTTTAACATTACTTCAACATTTTGAGAAATGTATGAATAACTCTCACCAGAGGATATACAAATTATGTATGCACCCCTATCTTTCAAATGTCATTAAATTCACATGGTCCTATAATGATTTCTAAAATTCTACTGAACTACTAAACTACATTTCTGCTCTCTTGGATACAGGGGATATGAAGGTTAGAGAAGTGGAAGACAGCTGGCCCTGAGGCAGTATCCAAGTATTACATGCATCAACAATCTACGCTGTGGTCTGAGTGGCTGGACTACTTCCTGGACAGAATGTCAGGTGGGACACAATGTTTATACCAAACTGAACAGTGACCATTACATTACCAGGCCACTATCTGAACAAAGTGTGTTCAAGAAGAAGAAAATCCCATTTTTTCTTAACCCTGGATCACATGACTTTGATATACTGCTGCAATTTACTCTTAGAAAGAATCTCAGGAGAAGTACCAATTAAAAACAGTTTTCAAAAAATATAGCAGAGAAATTGCCAAATCTCTAGTGAACTTGAACCCTGAAGGTTTGCACAATCTAAATTGGATCTACTGGAGTGAATGATTTCACTCTTGGAAAGAATGCCAGGAGAAGTAAACTTACCAATATCCAACAAAATAGGCATATTAATATTATTTTATAGAAAAGTCACCCCCGTATTTCAAGATAAACAATTAACATAAACAGTTTACAGGAGAGAAGTTGTCATTCATCTGGTTGACTTGGACCCAGGATTTTGTGATCTGAATTGGAGTAAATGATTTCACTCGTGGAAAGAATATCAGAAGTAACAATTGCCATTATCCAACACCATAGACATATCAACAATGCCTGTCCTAAATAAAAATTCACCCCAATATTTCTAGTTTCACATGAAAAACAGCAGAGAAATTTGTTAAACCTCTGGTGGACTTGAACACTGGATCACACGATCTACTGGAGGTGCAGAATTTAACTCTTGGAGAGAATGTCAGAAGCACGAAAATACCCAAAGAGACACGATAATGATACTTGTACTAGCAGTAAATATCATATTTTCAAATTCAGACTAATATAATTGACAATTAACAACTTTTTTATTCTGAGGGTGTGACGTTTCAAAACAGATTTTTGTATTGTTTTCAAGCAAGAATAAATTACAGAGCTCACTGTATACACAGAGTACTATATAATTAATTAATTAGCAGTAACAGCTACATGACTGAGAAAAGGTACGTATCAATAGGAAGATTACTTCTTTGTAAAATCCAGTGGAATAGGTAACAAAGGATTTAATGATAATAATGGATATTTGGAAGCGGCTCCAGGTAACCTGCCCATGACACTAGCAAACTGTTCTACATTCAGTCAGGTTTAAATAGGTTCAGTACTAAGTTAATTGAGAGGAAGTCCAGGTGCAGAAGTAGCACTGTTTATACAGGCAATTAGTTGGGATTGATGGGTTTATTGTACGCACACAGGATGAAATAGCCTTGATCTAATTTAATCATTTCCAGGTAATTGGAAGTGCAGAAGTTCTGTCTTTGACTTGTTTTGAACAAAGTGTTTAGAAATATCAATAAAGGATGCAGACAAAATACCTACTCCATGAAAAAAAACATGTGAGTGGATCATGTACGATTATGTGCATTTGCTGTTTCAAATTAGCTCAAAATGATAATTTGGTTTGTTCACATGGAAAAATAAACAACTATAATTACAATCAGAGGTGCGCCTGATGTACATTGTTTTGTGAAAATGAGCACTATACCAGTGCATGGAGTATGTCTTAAATATTATCAGCCTGAAACTACAATTTTGTAAACTTTCATTTCCAAAAGTAACCAGGCTTCGGCTGTTGAACAAACCTATTTTCATAAACTGGCTCAACAATTAAAAGACATAAGGCTATACCTACATTAAAGGGACACCGCGTCGAGTATAAATATGAAATCAGATTTATCTACCTATGCTGTTTAACGTGTCTGGTAACTAGTCACAGATCCCCAATTTCAGACAATTTACACATAGTCCTAGATGGGCCTGATTCTTGTATCTTTTAGATTGATCATGTGGCACGTGTTCACATAACACCAAATTCCAATGTGGAAAGTGTTCTGCACTGCAGACATAAATATGCCAGAAAGGACTTCAAATGTTATTTTCCAAGTTTTAATAGGAATTGAAAATCCTAAACAATCAAACTGTATGTCACTGCTATGTAAATACTTGCAATAGAGGCTCAACTCTAGAAATTAACAGTTTGCTATCAGCCAGTAAGAATTTTTTCATCCATTCATGAGTGGGCTTGAATCTATGTGACCTGCTTCTGAACACTTTTCTACCGTGCCAACTCTTGCAATGAGCAACTTATACTTTCCCTGCGTAAAAAATAACTGCAACACCATTCTAAGTGGCAAATTTACAGGCGTCAACTAATCAACAAAGAGAATAACATGGATCGGCAAAATAGGCTATAAAAGAATATTCATGAATCTGGTTGTGAAGGATTAAGAGATTCTTAGCGAGAGACATGAATATACATGGCATGGCTTTTCAGATATTTTTTTGTTTCAAGTTTAATTACCTAAGTTACGAAATGAAAATCCTTTACATAAATTGAAACTGTGTGTTAGTGTTGTGGCATCAAGTTAACGATTGCAACTTCAATAAAACAGCCTGTATGTGATGACTGATTTGATGGTAAGCAGTTACAGTTGAATACATCAACCAAAAAAAGTAGACGGATGTTTATGGAAACCAAACATCTTTATGGGAGAATGATGGAGCCCTGCTGCAAAGATGCTAAAACTGTTATTAACCGCAATGAAACGACTCGCTTCACATCACTGCGTACCTCCTACACTTTGCAGATGCAATAAACATGTTGTCGAACCATAAAATACTCCTCTTAAAATGTTCTGAAATGATCAAATAATTATTAATGGTCAATATTTGAAAGAGAAACTGGTGTAGGAGCTTGCTTCATAAAACTGCCAATGGCGACAATGGTCTTCAAGGATGACAGATTCTTGCTTTAAATTCTCTTCAAGGATGACAGATTCTTGCTTTAAATTCTCATATTTACCATAGTATAGAAGGTGAAGATACGGGTCAACTGATGTTCTGTGACTGACTATAGTTTAACTAATCTATGCAAATATTACTTACAAGTGAAACACAATATTTTCTATTGTTGATGCTAACGATATTGATAAAAACTGATCAAACTCACTAAATGCTTTTCAGGCCTTGCACCAATTGTAATAATTTCCTCTTTTAGATTATCTCTAGCTCAATCTGTCACAATCACCATATGAATCTCTTCTCAGTGATATTGCACATGTACAATTGCAGTGTTTATGACATCAGTTTTGTTTCTTTTAAGATTAAACAAACTGTCACCCCCACCATATGAATCTTTTCAGGGTTTTTGTTTGATTGAATATAAACCCAAGGAAGCAAAATCTTTCATTCACACAATGATATAATTAAAGCACATATTCTATAACATATTTACATAATATTCTGTTCATGGTATCTCCAAAAAGGACAACTTTTCTCAGTTTCTCAGAAACTGTTAAAGAAAGGACAACCAAATGTGGTGTGAGGCTTTAGGGAATAAATATCTTGATGAAGTACGAAAATCAGAAGCAGTTACCTAGTTTAGTTTTTTGGATTTTGTTACTATTAATATTAATTGCCTTCAACGTTTGGGATTGTTTCATAAATCTACCATATACATATCTGTATATATTGATGTGTTGTTGTATTCTGTCCATGTGTACGTCACGTTTTATATGTAATTGCTTATATGTACGGGAGCGGCATTCAGATAAGCATAGTATGCTTGTTTGCCAATCCTGATTTCAATTCATTGTAATAAAAATATGTTTAAACCACAAACAGAAGCAGTCCACTATTTGTTCAGAAGTCATTGCCCTTAATGGTTGTGTTTTTTTGTGTGGCTGTTCCCAGTAAACCTTTATATAATTACGCTCCGCATGGTTAGCAAATGAGGCTGACTTTCTTGTGTTCTGTCTGCCACCTTTAAATGTCAATCAAGGTTTATTGTGTAAGGACAATGAGTTAGTTTAGCTGCATGAACGCCATCCAAACGCCATGTGTTACTATAATCTGATATATGTGTTTTATAGCAGAAACAGATCTCCTCTTTCTTCTACCTTGTCTGGGGCAATATACAGTCATCTACCAACAACTTAAAGGCACTGTAGCACGTTTTTACGCTCAAATAAGTTGATGAAATGTATTTGAAAAATATTTTCACCAATGGTAAAACATCCTTCTCTCTTCGGAAAATATAGTTTAAAATGAGTGTACATGTTTCGGTAAAGCCATGGGAAACGTTTTCGTAATATAAAATAATAAATTGTGTTCACAATAAAATGGCCGCCATGCAATTTTTGCTTTATACGCAACATATTTTTTACCGCTACAGATAATTGGTTTGTGTAATAAGATGTTTTACCCTCTTAAGTTAGTTTAAATGACATAAACTATCATTATAAATGGGAAATTTGAAAAAATAAATTTTGCAAAAAACGTGCTACAGCGCCTTTAATTATCATGTATTAAGTAAAAGAAAACTAGTGTCATAATTTGTACATGTGCATCATCACAGTTGCCCCAAAACAGCTCTCTTACACATGTATATGTATTTCATATTTTCTGTTGTCATAAAATAACTTAATGTTACATCACTGATTTGAACTTTTTGCAAAAGAAGACCATTTGTTGACATTTTATGTGATCAAAATGGACTAGATTAGGAAAGCAATATACACTAAGTGTATCATATGAAGTTTATGACATTCATAAAAAATGTTTATAATTCTCCATCACAAAATTGTAACAAAATATATACTGGAAATGTGTGTCATATATATATATGCTTAAAATATGGAACAATCAAAGCACAGGGTAAACTTGGCTTGGCTTGGTTGAATTATAATAGAATTTAAATTATAACGAGATAATGTCATAGTGATCGATAATGAAACGATAGTTGGCAACTAAAACCCACATCTGGGAGAGACAATTAAGGTGAACTAAGAATTGTCAGAGGATACAGCACTGCAAACTTCAAGTTTAAAAGAAAAACCTCATCCTCATCTGAAAGATCAAAATTGCACAATTGAGTAAGTACAGAGACTTAGAAGCAGTGTGATGGAAATGTTAAGGTATTTTCACACTGATTCTGAATCTCATCAGACAGCTTGTCTGACCCCTGGAGCTGCTCCAGCCTCAATGAGAAGAGAGTTGATTGTTTCCCGTTGTTTCATTCACTGGAGGCTCTGATGGCCTCTTCATCCTCTTAAAGAATAACACACAGGGTGAAAAGTAAGCCAGCTAGAGATAAAAAAACGTCATTTCAAAATATTTATTTCGCAACTTGGTGAGTGTAAGTGTTGAAGCGTTCTCTGTGGATCGATAGCAACCGTGTTGTGCTGCCAGTACGAGTTTACTGTTATCAGAAGTGGCATGAGAGCAAATGGAACATTTCCATCTCTCCGGGGACTTGCTTGGTGGACTCATTGCAAAGTTTAAGTACAAGCTATCACTCAGTATATTTTGATATACAATCTGCAAAATATAAATAACTCTAAATAAAACAAAGTTAAAACTTGCTAAGTGGATATCTTATTTTATTATATAATCGTTGTATTTCTACCATATTTTGATTGCATTTATATTGGGTTAGCTCCAGAATGAACCTGTCGCCTCAGTAACAACATGATGTCATGAGCGTGCTATTACGTCAGAACATTGTTAGTAGCTGATAAGGTGAGGTGAGATGGGGTTTCAAGAGTATTTCACTTATATCAAGGCTGCTAGTATTAATCAGGGAAAAAGCCTGCAACACCATGTGGCTATGTATTGTGGTGAAATCTGAGAGCATTGGCTGGAACTAGCGAACCATGGGTGATACTTCACTGAAATTCAGTGTAGCATTGCACCCAAACCTTACTGCGTGTAGAACAGTTCTCTACTACAGACAAAGTTGCTGTGCCCCTGGTGGGATTCTAACCCAAGACCTCATGATCCGGAGCCAAACGAGCTAACCATTGCGCTATCCCGCTCCCCTTGAACTTCATGGTGTAATGCACAAGACAACTTTACCAATGATGCATGACCCATAAAAAAGGAACACATATATATGACATTGTTAAACTTGGAATCACATTATTTGAAAAAGTACCAAAACTAGTTTTTTTCAGGATGAAGTAACTGCCAGATTGAAACCAAAATCTTTGTGGTCAGCAGGATGTGTAGAGCGTGTGATGACATGGGCATGCACGAATAAAATGTTTTACTTATACTAACCTCGAGTCAGGAAATCGAGGAAATACATCCACCATCACCACATTTAGAACACAAAGTAATTAACGAAACATGACGTCATAGCCTTGTTAATGATCACCATGACAAGTGATATTTTACCAAAGGGTATGCATCATATACAAAATTATGAAACTCAAGGATTGCCCTCAAAGGGAACAAATAATATCATCTTTTACCAAATCACGCTATTTATTCATCTTTCATACTTTCATCAATGCTATTTAAAAATTTCCTTAAAGACACAGACTGTAACATAAAAAGATGAGAAATTCACAGAGAAAAACTCTTTTCTATAATTGATTTATCTTATATGGAGTACGTCTCTAGTCAGACAGAAAATTGAATCTGTACAATTTATTCATAGAAAATAAACTCATTTAGTACCAGTATAAAACCCTTGTGAGACGCCATCTGTGTGAGAATATGATTTCCATTATTGCATTATTTTTCTGTCCATCATTGAACAGTGCGAAGATAAGCAAATTTTATAATTTACTCCAAAAGAGACAAACTTACAAAGAGATGGAAAACACCAACATATATATTCTAAGTACCATAATCGAAATAATTACCATCCTCCCAGGGCCATGAAATCTGCTGTTTTTTTTTGAAATGTTAAAAGAATATGCCAACCTAGAGTTGTTATTCTAAAATGCCAAACATGTACCACCACATAGATTTGTTATTTCCATACCAAGTTTTAAGTTTGTAAGTCATACAGTTTCCTTATGCTTCGGAAATAAAACAAAATTTTGTTCTTAAAAAGCATCCTTTTTAAAAATGAAGCTCCCCCTATCCCTGGCATATATGTTTTGAATTCTAACTTTAAATGAATAAATCATGGTAACAAAGATTATCTCAAAATTAAATCTTTCTTCATATTCGCAACACAGATATATTTGCCTTTCTGGGATAAATGTACACACATTGAAAAATAAATAAGCTAGTTTAGCATGAAGCGATGACATAACATTGATAAACCATTATACACTGAACATATTCTTCCATGATCTGACCCATGGTGGTTATAAAGAAATTAACCTTGATAAACCATCGTATCGTGAACATGTCGATTCTCTCAAGATGTGACCTATAAAACATATCTGTTATCAAATTCAAATAAAGGGCTTAATATCTTTTGAATCACATAAAGTCTATACAAAAAATTTCACTCCCACACTTTTGTCAATAGGATTACTGATGGCTGCACAGATAAAAGATTTAGATAAAAGCCAGCTAGTCTCTGAAATGAATATTTCAAAAGGACAAATGTGTCCTAACTTTTGAAAGAACATAAAATTGTAAAATATGGAAATGTAGTTGAAGAATTAATTTCTTTTTCTGACCTTTCGACAAACAGGACTTGCTAATTTTTTAGTTGTTTCATTGTATTTGAATTTAGAATACTAAAATCTTGACAAATTAACATTTTAAAAACTCAAAATTGATTGACAATTGTCAATTTATTGCCACTTAGAGAGTTTTTCTAATTCTAGGAAATGCTTCAGAACAATGGTCGTCGTTTTGATCGTCATAAAGTAACAAACAGTTATAAATAAATTTTAGTTTGTTGAGTTGACATGATTTTGTATTCAAAGCACATTTCTATAACATATATTTCTATACATGTCATGACAGTTGGTATAATCGGAGGAAGAAAGCCCTTAACATTGTGACAATGCATTGTGGTGAAACCTGTGAGTATCTGATAACCTTATCCTGTGTACACCAATGATGACTGGTTGTTTGCATTGATGGTTTTGACTTCCTGAAGCAATCAACACATTATCTCTCTGGGGGCAGATACAAAATTTAGAGGCTAGCCATCACTCTGTGACTGTGACTGTGACAGAGAAACGCTCACACGTTCTACACCATCAACACAAACTGACGTACCCCTCAAACTTTTTTCCCTCATTATTTTTACAACCTGTCCCATTTTCTGATTTGTTTGCCAGCTGGCAGATCCAAGAATTGGGACCTCCGATATATGGTATTTGTCAAGAATTGACGTATATTCTATTTATTATATGATATTATTCATGTAATTACGTCGGAAAAGGGTCGTTTTCACGCCAAGTGGCCGCAAGGAACAGCCCGTCACCACAGCAACACTGTGACGTCATAAGCCAAATCGCTTTATTGTTTTATGATGTCAAATTATATCAGTCACCGTTCGCAGTGAAAAATTTCACAGATAAATCCCAGTATTTCACTGCTCGTCATATAATAAATGTCACTAAGGGATCAGTGAATGTGATAGATTATAAGTGACCATGGGTTTAAAGTTCTACACCATCAATATAAACTGATTGACTCTCTCCCTGTTCATCATCATCCAATCTGAAGCTGACCGTTTGTCCCATCATCTGGTATGATTGGGAAACTCTTCTGAACCAATCAACACACAATCATTCTGGCAGGCGGGTTAAAAAATATGGCTCAGCAATCTCTTATCCAAGAAGTCAAGTGACAGAGTTGAGAAGGGGCCACTTCAGACTCATTCAGAGTTGACAGAAATCAAGTTGAATCAGCAGAATTTTATTCTCTCCACATTCATCATCCTCTGTCGCATTCCTGGTGTGTTCAGCTTTTCATTTAAATATTTGGAAACACAGATGAAATATTAGAAAATGTTGGAAAAGTCAATATTTAGAATGCATTTGGAATACGTTTAAGTACAGAGCTCACATTACATTCATGCCCATAAAAGGCAATATTTGAGATAATTCTGAAGGGAGTCAAATTTGTGGTTTGCAATTTGGGTTGAATTTGGTTCTCCATAAAATGCAAGCAAAATGTTGAAATTTATTTTCAAATGTTAAAGAATATTTGGACTAGTACTGTTGTTGAGCATTTTTAGTTGCACTTTAAGTATTGTTAAACAAGGGAATGGCACTATACATACACTTGATTCAGGAAGCATTGCTTAGAATTATACAAGAGTTTGAAAGCCAATTTTCTTATCAGTTTTGTGGCCCTTTCAGGTTTGACAATTTCCTGATCCATCGCCCTTTTTGGAACCTTTTTGTAGATGCAAAAAAAACAATTCTTTAATGCTTAGTCTAGGGATTGGAATGGACTAGTTTTGCCAGTTTTGTAGATTATTATTTGATTCTGACCCAACATTCATGAGAAACAGTTTGTTCAGGTACAAAGGGGCCAGTACATTTGAATTTTACACATCAAAGATAAATTCAGTGAAGCATTGCTCCGAAACCGTACTGCATGTAGAACAGTTCTCCACAGCAGAAAAGTTGCTAAGCCCCTGGTGGGATTCAAACCCCTGACCTCTTGATCGGAAGCCGAACGCTCTAACCACTGCACTAGATGGGAGGAAGCGCCCTCCAGAGGGACTAGCTGTTGTCTGTCCTGCTCACTGTGTTGTATCTAACAACCTCTGAGTTGGGTGTACAGTTTCAAGTATTTCCATAAGAGAATGTTAACATCAATGACATCTGCATTTCTCCTTCCCCTGGACATTGATCTGTGTACTGCACTCTGCTCGGACCAATTATCTGATCATTTATTCAATATACCAATAACAACTTCCTCAAATAATCAATCTACAATCTCATTCCATCTCTGAAATATTCATAACCTTCATTTAGTTGATGCACGTGTCACGAGTCTCGTACGTGCTTGCTGCTGAAACCTTGAGTTCATTTACATAGAAGGATGAAATCTGGTAGCGCTTGCAATCGTGAAAGTTAAGTCAAACAAAAAGTTTTAATCAATGTATGTGAGCTGAGAGTGAAAAGAGAATTGCTATCTGTTTTCAAATACATGTATACATAGTTATAAGGCTGCATAAAAAAATGTTAAATGTTTTTCGGACACATTGTTTTCAAAAGTGACAAGGGCGGTAGGACTTTTTATAAAAAAAACTGATGGAAAAAATAATGACGTACATTTTATTTTTCCATCAAAATATAGCCTGAAAGTGGTAGAAGTATACAATATGGAAGCACATCCTGCAAACCCAAATATTTGGTGGACAAATGGGTTTTGGGGGTTATATATAGTGATGCGGCAAATTCTTAATTTATTTTTTTCAAATGACAATAAAAAGTTGTCATCTGCACAAATAAAAGTGATGCGCCGACGAAAATTCTTATTTAGCCTATTACAAACACCCAGTTACATCTGTTGGTTATCTAAGGACTTCACTGAGTGATGTGTCCTTTATTTTTCAAAATCCTTTCCTTTTTAACTGTTGAAAAACTAAAAATTACATCGTCAGTAACCAAACTTTTATTGCAATAACTCAAAATAAATTAGTCTGACCACAAAGTAACTGAGAGAACATTCAACCTTGTACAACATATTATATATACTTATTGTACTAAACCAGACAACTCACAGCTTTGTGAAATCTACATCTGATCTATTGTTGTCAGGAAGATACTTTTGAAATAACAAGTCAAGATTCTTCTTGAACTAAATCTTCAGTTGTCTCATAGAGAATACTAAACGATGTCCAGTTGAATAACATATTTATATTTAAAGAGTGCATGGTTTGTGCGAAAGTGAGTTAGACACCAATATCATTCATGAGTTTCATATGTTACATAAAATGTTATTTAACAGGACAGAGTTTAGTATTTTATTTATTACTCATCCAACATCTTCAAAATAATATCACAGACTAAAGCTTGAAATCGAGGGCATTACAGTCACTACTGCGTCATGAGTATGAATATATATTTTCTTCAGGACAGTCAACTGGTCTTTTCATTTTAATCCAACCAGCACCCCCTAGAATGAGCCTATGATGAGAGCCCAAAATTTAACCATATTTAACAAATATACAACACCCAAACAGGCAAAGCACAGGCTAAAATCCAACAACTTCATATGCCAGCTAGGTCAGGCGTATGAATACATTGTGATTGCTGATGTCATTTTAATTCTTATTCAAAGTAAATAATTATGATTGAAAAAAGTAACACACAGATATGATTTCAACAGCCAACACAACATGTTTATTGAAATAACAGTTGAGTGTAAAGATGTAAAATGTAAAACATAACTAAGGTTTAATAACTATTTTGGATTATTTTGAATGCGGTAGGCCTAAAACTTTCGAATTTAAGTCACTTTGGAAGTTAATCGCCACAAAGAAGCATGGTTGTATCACATACAGAAGTTAGAAACTTTACAGCATTGAATTGATGACTAAGCTGAATGGAAATCCATGTGAATGACTGAATTGTTTGCATTTGGAGAATGATTGACACAGTGTGCATCGTGCTGTACATTTCAAAAACTTTCCCGAGCAGGGCCAACGTTGTTGTGAATGACAGCTGCTCTGCATTCAGTAACACGAAATTTCCCAGGATGTTCGTGAGGGCCAAGTTTGACACGTGGTCATGCGACAAGAGTGCAAATAGTTTTGCCAGCATGTGATGTTATTACACAATGTGCAATAACATTGTAGATTTATTACAAAGTCTTCAACGGATGAGTAATAAAGACAATTATAGAATACAATGAAAGAGTTTTCCTTATTACCATCATATCATCAATGATAAATTACATCAATATCATTTTGAAATTTCCATTTAATAAGTAATATGTAATAAGATTAATCCTATCATACTAAAAGCTATTATTGTCTAATTAGTTTGTTGTCTATCTCCAAGGACAACGGTCACATCAGTGCAGTGTCCATGTTCATATTATCATAAACTACTGGGCCAAACAAATTATACCAAATTTCAACAGACTAAAAACACAACTCTGCACCTGGATTAAGTCAATGTTGAATGAATTTGATAAGCATTATATTTTGGAAAGAAGTATAGACATTTGCATTCATTAGAGTACGATAAAGGGGGCGGGATAGTGACATGGTTAGCGCGTTCGGCTTCGGATCAATAGGTATGGGGTTCGAATCCCGCCAGGGGCACGGCAACTTTGTCTGCAGTAGAGAACTGTTCCACACGAAGTAAGGTTTGGGTGCAATGCTACACTGAATTCAAGCGTAGTACCACCCATGGTTCGCTAGTTCCAGCCGATATTCGCAAGTTTCACCACAATGCATAGCCACATGGCATTGCAGGCTTTCTCCCTGCCATAATACTAGCAGCCGCGATATAAGTGAAATACTCTTGAAAGCGGTGTTAAACCCCAACTCACCTCACCTCACAGAGTATGATAAAGTAATATTTATTTCTGTTCAAAAACACATTAATTGGTTGCTGTTTCAAAATAGCTTTGGTCAGACTGTTTGGCATTTGAGTGAAACAGTTAATAAAACGTTAATGAACCTTATGGACTTTAGGCATCATTGTTCAAGGTGAATGTCAAATGTCACTCTTCAATCTTGCCTATAATTAATGAGATTCCAAAACAATATGGAAAAAGGAGTTGTTTTCAGAAATATTAACAGAGATAATGTTAAAAAGACAAGAACTTTGGTTAAGTGAACATCTGGAGATGTTTCAGTCACATTTATCACTTGTTGATTAAAATATGTTACATTTTTGTCAGAATTTCTTTAGCTCATTAGTTTATTAAATCAAGTGAAGAAACTGAAAAGTGCCATGCCTATTAATGCATCTGGACCAAGAATGTACTCTCTTCCACAAATTCACAGATTACTCTCAGTTGAATACGCAGAATACGATAGGACCATTTTGCAGGACATAAATTATTGATGTTTCTGTGTCCATGTTGACGTGACAACCACATGGACATTATGTCCACCGCTGAGTCGGTAATAAGTTTTGTCCACCACATATAGAACAAGACTGCAGTTATTTCTAAAAAGCCAAATGTCAGTGGAAATATATCTCATATAACCTTCTGATGTGCGGCCATAACAATTAGCTCGCTGAACACCAGGGGATTAGCTATTAGTAGAAACGATATTCACCTTAATACAAAAACTTCAGTCCACCTTTCTAATGGCTCTAATAATGGCGTGCCCAAGTAACATCACAGAAAGCTTAAGTCCAGCAATATATGCAGTAGAGAGGGGATTATACCAGATCCTATTCAAAACTACAACAGAGTCCACCACAGGCTGGATGCACCGAGGAGAGTTTCGGAGTCAGAATCAACATAGAGTAAATCTATAGCTTAGAAAGATTCTATAGGAGGAGAGAGCCGCCAAAACACATGAAGTTAACCGCACAAGGAGGAGAAAGATTCTGTTTTCATGCTGTAGGCTGTATAGAGCCTGATATTTAAAGGTGCTGTAGCACGTTTTTCACATATTATTTTTTCTCAAATTTGTCATTTATTATTAAAGATTATACAATATATTGTTGCATTAGAGGGCAGAACTTCTCATACATTGTCACATACATTGAAAAAGATTGTCAGTATTGATAGAAAATGGTGCGACGTACAAAGCAACCGTTTTGTGAAACTCGTCAGTGTGAGAGGTGGGTTTGTAGTTATACGTGATTTTGATAGTTAAGACAGCTAAATGATTGACCATTCCATCACTGTACCATATTTAAAACTCTGCTTCTGTTTAGGTATCGCTACATCGGTCAGATCACTTGAAATACCTTTGTGCAGCCATTTTAATAATTCAAAATTATAATATTATGTTCAACTTGAAGTTGTTTTTACTCGTAAAAACAGATGTCTCCTCCTTCCCCCAATTCAATTTCAGTTATTACTCTTCTAAAAGACAACATCCAAATTATTGCCATGGAAACAGAACAAAATTTTATTTAAAAAGTTCCAACACCCAAAAGGCACATCTACATGATATTGGGAGGTAGTGTACCAAATTTGGTGAGGATAGGTCACATAGCTTTAGAGATCAACTCCGGAACCCTACTCTTCAAATACACAAAGGCCAAATTATTGCCATGGAAAACACTATAACCCCTCAAAAGGCACATCTACATGATATGGGGAGGCTGTGTACCAAATTTGGTGAAGATTGGTCAAGTAGTTTTGGAGATCAGGACTCATATTTTCGAAGCTCTCTTAGCACAAAGATAGTCGTAAGTCAATGTTAATGTATGGCACTTACGACTATCTTAGCGCTAAGAGAGCTTCGAAAATATGGGTCCTGCTCCGTAAAAAAGCCCTACCCTTCAAATAGTCAAGAGTCAAAATTGTAACCATGGAAACCCTCCAACAAAATTAAAATCTGAAACTCCCAAAAGGCACATCTGCATGATATGGGGAGGCTATATACCAAATTGGTCAAGTAGTTTTAAAAGGTATGCTCCGGAAACAATTGGAACACCAACGCCAATGCCAACGCTGACGGAAACTCAACCAAAAACAATATGTCTTCCAACCCTTTGGGGGGAGACATAATAATTTAACACATTAAAATGGCTGCTTGATGGGAAATGGACTCGCATGGCTAAACCAAACTATATACTTTCGTTTTAAATCTATTTTTATTGATTGAGGAGTATTATTTAGTCATTTATTAACACTTATTTAACTTAGTGATCGCGCATTTCAAGTTGCGGGCCCTGCTCTCTGGAATCAGCTTCCTCAAAACCTTAGAGACTTAGATGAACTTCCTCGATTTAAATCTGGACTTAAGACACAATTATTCTCAACTGCGTTTGATTGACTACCTGACATTTTCATGTGTTCATCACAGCGCTTCAGGGTAGTTTTATGGTTTTAGCGCTATATAAGTATTTTATGATGATGATGATGATAATGATGATGATGATCTCAAATAATAGATTTTTCTAAACCATTTTGAGAGGCAACAAGTGCAATCAAATCTATTGAAAATAATATTAAATACTATCTAAAATAAATAATCTTGGACTATAGCAACTAAATATGATATTCTAAAAGCTGTAGGTAAGTGTTATCAAGGCAGCGTGTGTGTTCAGGTTGTTTGATAGTTGACAGATAAACAGAATACACTGTTGAACTCAATCAACATTCATTGTGGAGACATTTATCTTTCTCCATGATTTTACAGATTCCTGAGAATTACTTGTTTGGTTTGAGTTCATGGTTGTTTGAGTTTTTTGTTAGCAGATCAGCTCTATATTAATTTGTAGTGTCAACAATTCATGACCATTGTTGAAATATGCATCAATATTCTCATATTCTCATATTCTCATATTCTCATATTCATAATATTCTCGATGGTTAATACAAAGTTCTATCAATAATCAATGCTATAGTGGATGAGGGTGTGTGTGAAGGTGAGAGGTTGTATAAACAGATGAGCAGTATTCTACAGAGAAATGTGCTCACTGTGAAGGAATTATGTTTCCATCGCTCTATCTCTGTGGACAATAAAGCTTATTCAGAATCAACACTTGGCTACAGTTCCACGGACATGTCCTAATACACTTCATAAAGAATTCCAGAGGAGCTTGCTCCAACCATATCTGATATTCTACCCTTTCACCAGTCACATGTTTAGAACCACTGTCCCGACATATATAAACAACTAGCACCAATGATCTAGCTATATTCAGTATTTTTGAGTGGTCTCCCCTCAGTAATGGAGCCATAACCAATTAGGTGACCTGAACTAAGGAAAATTTTACTGATATTCATTTAACTCTTATAATTCTTCATAATTTACATTTGGCTTGACAATGTCAAAAGACAATGATACTATATAAGCAAACAAGATTTTCTGGTTAACAACTTCTAACGACTTTCTAAGACTTGAATCTATGTTGAAATGTCCCTATATATATCCCTAAGTTTGTCTTCTGTTTCACTTTGACTTCTAGAATGGCAATGAGAGAAGCAGAGAAGACAAATAAGCAGGACTACTTGGGCTTTCAATTACTAACAAATTCTAGCGACACCATGCTGAGTGAAACATGCTGAAGATCAAGGAATAAGAACAGGCTCAGTACTGGTCTATTGTCCAGGATTGCTTGACCAGAATCTCAGCACAACTTTCCCCTAGGTAGTTATGAGTTTCATTAGCGGTACCACCCAATATCCTTTCGTGGATATGAATAGAGAGTCCAGACGTAACATCCCCAGGCTCTCTGTGGTAATGCATTTTTTTAAAAGATATATAGTCTTTCCTGAAGGAAGGTTTGGCTAAGAGGAAGTTTTTATCTGTTATACTGGAACACGCTTAATGCATAAAGGCAACTTTCATAGAGTAAACAGCAGTTGTTTGTCTCGTGTAAACATCTCACAATTTACAGAATCTGAAGATATGTTTAATGTACATTACACTTCAATACATATAAAATACATTAGACAGTTTCAATACAATGTTACATTAAACCTTCTCATGAAGGTACCAACATTTTTCTAGAATGGCTTATATCCTGGTTTATCAAGAGTTAATTGTGATTTCTGTAAATGCTAAGAAAGTTTTGGCTCTAAGTCATCAACAGCAAAAAAGTAAAAAAAACATTGAAGATTCATAATCAGATCCACATTCTCTAGAATTGCTGTGATTGATTTAAATTCCCACTTCAAGCATAGAGGACATCCCTTTGGTATCAATATACAGGTATGCTTGTAACTACCCAGCAGGCACAAGACGTCTATTAGACGTCTAGATGAGGTCTATATCTGGTTTAGACGTATAACAACGTCTTTTAGACGTTGATTCAACGTAGCCATTTCGACGTTTAATCCTAGATGTTAATTCAACGTCTAATAGACGTCTAAAGTTCGACCAGCACATTTTCATATTTTGTGATGTGTTATTGTGTATTTCAGCTTGAAGTGTTGTTTCCTTCAATATGTGTGTATAGAGTGACCTTTCTATTATTAATTGAGTAAAATTAAAAAAAGGTATGTTGTTTTTAATGCTTTTCCAATATATTTTGTAGATTTGAAAAAATATTTTATATTACATATAGTTTAAACTTTGAATAAACATTGACATTATGTAAAAAGCATGCTTAAAGTATTAATGTATTCTTTTAAAATTATGTAAAAGTAATGATTTATTCTTTTAAAAAATTATAAAAATATTCCCTTTTTGAAGGGATTTGAACTCCAATCCGGTTCGATAATCGTATGTGTAGTGCAGAGTTGTGGTTCCTACACCTCTAGATGTCGCTGCGTATGTTCACGCATGCGCTGTAAATCACAACTTGCGTCGTCTGCAATGACAAGAGTGCTGTCAAAATCATTGAACCGGATGGCAAACGTCGAACAAACTGGTCAACAACTCTCATCGAGGAGGAAAACAAGCCCAAGGAATGTCTGTTAGCAAAGTTCAAAGGATATGAAACAGCCCTGATGAAAAGAGATTGTCCGTGTGACGCCGTGTTCTCGACAACATTTACCGGTATGTAGACCGTTACTGCGTTAGTAAAACTGGCGTAGCGTTGTGTACATCGATTCTATGTAAAACGAAATCAAAACAGATTTTTGCCCTATGAAATACAAGACTCGGCCTACTGTAGTAAATAATAAAATGCCACTTATCGAAATAACGGCCTGCACGCCTGCCCGAGGCAGTCAACTTTTCTGTCGGACTGCCTTGAATTTTTCCTCCCCAGCCCGACTGTCTGACAGTCCTCAAACAACAGGGCTAGAAATTAACACTAGGCTAGTCCTTCGGAAATTATTTTGAATATTACCAGCCATGTCTTCGAGATGTTCCAATAAACCCATCCAACTTCGAAAGATACCGAGAAAAATTCATATTGTGCATCATGACTATCGAGTGTTCAGTTACCGTGTGGTAAAAAAATTAGATCATTGACAATGGCAGTTTACAGTCACATTAATGGCAATCACTTTTGAAAAATACTTCACACACAATTATATTAATGCCTCTTCATATATATTTAAGAATGATCTGCATTTAAATAATTACATTGAAACTGGCATGGGATTTTCCGATCTATTTTTAGAGTTTGAGCTTACTGAATATTTCAACAACATTCAATCAAAGGCAATATCCCTTTGTAACTTAATATTTGTTTCTAATAGATAATATGAAAATCAATAAATAAATAAGATAAATTCGGCTTAATAAATAAAACAGAAACAATAACACAGCATGAGAGTTACGGCAAATGTTCTTGCTTCATGAAAGGGTCAGCCTATTTGTTCATGGGGGAAAGAGGGGGCCAACTTTGAGAAGGAGAGTGAACCATCTTCTGAACATTTGTTTATATATTTATAATAGTTTTCGTTTTGGATACTTTGACAACAAAACAATAGATAAACTATGATTATAGTCTTACATTTTCAATATTATATCACAAGTTAGTTGGCACTATATATTACTGTACCCCTTTCACTATAATAGATTGTTCCAGCACAGATTTCATGGAATTCAGTAAACAAATGATTGAAATTTCCTGTCTCAGCTTGAATGTTGACACAGTTAGGAATTATTCTAATTTAGATTCAATTCAAATGAATTTGCTTATGTCACACAGTCACATAATTGTTAAAACTAATTAAAATCCTGAAATGACACAAAACAGTATGTATAAGTGATATACAGTATAAGGAATTAATGATAAAATTTACATGATTGAATTTGAAATTCATAAAAAAAATTATTCAAGAATGTTTTCATTCAACATGCACACTGTGTTGATTATTGCCATCTGACTTTTGAAATTTACATTAAGGCTTTTGAACATTTATTGTCAGATCATAAGTTTGAAATATTTACAATTATTATGTATCATAATGTTGAAGGTAATATGTTTAAAATCTGCAAATAACTGAATTATAATTTAAGAATATTTTATCACCATTATCGTAAGAATGGTCTTTTTGCATTAATCTTGATGTCAAGATGTAGACTTAGTGTAACAGTTAAAAAGTTATGTTTAGAGTTGAAAATAAGTTGAATTTCAATAGATGAAGACAACCTGAAACAGGGATTGGGTAGGGGCCATGGGCCTTTGCACATTGGATGAAGAAATGGCCTATTGAAAATTGAAATTTTACTGTTGCTATAAAGGGGAATGGCCCATTTAAAATTTTGAAAATGAAAATGAAAAGCCCTATGAATGGCCCATTGTCAAAGGTGCCTCCCTGCTGAAGTAACAGATATTTAATAACATTTTTAAAAGAATTAACATGTTACACCTTTTGTTTTCTAAAGTCATTTCAAATGAATAACAATGGCTACTGTGATTGAGACAGACTGACAGCTGATGAAACCTTCTTTTTAAAAAAAATAGAATTTAATATTTAAAAATTATCAATATTGGAGTTTAAAATTATAAAATATAATCCAACATTGCGTTCATGTACGTGTTAGTTTATCATATTGTAGATCTAAGTCAGCCAATCACAGAAAAGAGAAAACACATTACTTTCAAGTAATTTAAATTGTGTATAAAAATATCGGAGAAAAGAATGAAATTGTTCTTTCTAAATGATTACAATAGTCATATACATGTAGTTCAATCTGGCATTACTTTATATGTTTAAAACCAAATATCTATGTACATTTTCATTCAATTAATTATCATTTACACAATGTCACCCCTATCAATTTTAGGTCATTGCTTACAAATAGAACATTAATTAATTTAATGTTATGTATCATGTCCCTGACCCATGAATGATATTACCTGGTATTGTGTATATCAATCGATACACAAACTGAGAATCACAATAAAGTTTGTGATGGGTATTTCAACATGTCAATGTTGCTTTAGTTTTTTTTATAGACTATCATTTTAAATTAAGTAAAAAAACATTTGTGTCTAAAATGAGAAGATAATAGAAGAAATGAACACTTTCAACCATAATCAACAATATAAGCAACATAATGTAAAATTTTGGAAAAAGATGGTCAGACATTTCATAATATTTTCTTGGTTTTGTTTCAGGAAATCCAGTTTGTTACAAGAACTGATGAGAAAGTGGAGAAAACAAATGCCAATTTGACAACACAAAGCATAGAGGTAAAAATAAGTTATTATGACTATAAAATAGATACATGGTTCATTATTGGTTTAATTTTGTGATGTACTCAAGTCAAATTTAGTGTAAGAAAAAAATCCTGTCTTGCATGATGTAAAAATTTCAATATAAAAATTAGAAAAACATAAAAATTTGGCAATTTCAGTTTTAAAATGATCATGCATTTGCAGAGAATATTTACCATCTAATTCAGTAAATGTAACATTAGTATATGAAATAAATAAATAAAAAGTACCTACTTTTAATTTGACAGTTTTATTAATTTAATCACATTTTGTTTAAAGTGATTCAGAATCAGAGTTGTTTATTCAATTTGATAAATTCAAATTTCAAAATGTGATATTTTAATAAATGATTATGTCTTTGAGCATATACAGAACAATTTCAAATTCAGGGCAATCACATTTACATTCGCAACCATGCAGTTCACATATAAATGAAGTTTTCTCTTCCAAAATTTTAAATTTTGATAATTCCAAAATCTTGTATGAAAGGTTTAATAGATAGAGCCCTACGGGTATCTGTCTTTCCTCGATATACCATGTTTATATCATTTTGTGAGGTAAAAGAAGTATATATTTCAGCCACGAGTGAAATATTATTTTTCTAACTCATAAGATGAGTTAAACATCATATTTTCACTGTGACCAGTGACTGATGTGATTTGACGTCATGAAACAATGGTCTGACGTAGCGCATTGGCTTATGACATCACAGAGGTACTGGGGTGACGGGCTGTTCCCAGTGGTCAGTCAACATGAAAATAACCATCTTTTGGCATAATTACATGGGTAACATCATAATATAATAACTAGAATTTGATTTTGTTATGATCCAAAGAGATTGTAAAAGAAGGTTGGGGGGTATTAGTGAGCCACATTCACTTTTTTGCTTCTTATAATTAATAATTTATTACTTAACAAGTTAACATAAATGAGTTGAAGCTTTTAACAATTTTCAACACTGATCAGTGATCTTGTTATGAAAGATTGTTTAGAAAATAAAGTTTCATTGTACAATAAATTTCTCAATACCCACTTGGTACTCTGATTGCATGTTTTCATTTGAATTAAGAAAATGCATCATTACATATTTATGTATTTTACAGTCAAGGACAAGCCGGATGATGATTCAAAGTTCCCCTCTCCTTCTCTACCAGAATTCAAGTTGATCGAAGATTTGGCAGAGAGTTTTACTTTACAGAGCGGTTTTGATTCGGAAGGTAAGTGAACCAAACCACTAAATATATAAAGAATATACCAAAGTTAAATACTTACACTATTACATAATCAAATACAAGTAAAATATTTGAGATTTTACCTGATAAATGTATAAAGTATTGAACATATTTTTGTTTTCCAGATACTACCAGGAAGACCTGGAAGGAGGTCACTCAGGACATGATTTTCAATGACAAGGCCAAATTCTTTTAAAATACTTCTGTAAGATGCCGACAGCGTTTTTCTAAAAGGAAACTATAATTATTTCATAAGAGTATTCACATGAATACATTTGTACATAATAAGTGTCAAATTTTCATCGTTTTAATTGTACATTTAATTTGTATGCCATTTCTTTCTGTTAACCAAAGACTCATCTACAATCAAATAGAAAAATACGAAAACACATTGTATTTCAGTACCTCATACATTCTTTTGTTGTTAGCTGCAAGACACTGCTGTGTACCTTAGGGGAACATCTAAGTGTATTTTTTCCTGTCACAATGTATGGTATGTAAAATATTTTGGCATAACCTCAATGTGAAACAGACTTTACAGTAAAGTCAGTATGGATTGATATACTGAATAAATTAGTTTATATTCTATGGCTTGTTTTATTTCATTGTTAATTACTACATTGTTTATTTTTAAGGCACAAATGCACACATCTTACCTGTAAAATAAGTTAAATTAAATCAACATGTTCCATTGTTTCTAAAACATTACAGTGAAGTCAAAATCAATAAATGTTGTTTTGTTAGAAATGTGAATTATCTTAAAGAATATGCTATATTCTACATTTAATCGAATTTCATTAAGAATGTGTGCAATTGTGTCTTAAATCCGGAATTTATTGTGGAATTTGACAGCGTCACATGGTAATATGGAGCCACACCACAATTATAAGATGTCTTTAGACGTCTGTTAAACAACTTTTAGACTTTTAAACGTCTATAGACATCTTTTAAATGTCTATAGACGTCTTTTAAACGTCTATAGACATCTTTTAAGTGTCTATAGACATATTTTAAACGTCTTATAAATGTCTTTTAAACGTCTTATCGACGTCTTTTAAACGTCTTATAGAGTCTTTTAAACGTCTAGTTCAGGACTATCTTTAGTCGTCTAAAAAACGTCTAGGCTTCAACGTCTTTTAAACTTTCATTTTAGACCTATATTTAGATGTCTTTTCAACGTCTTGAGTAGACGTCATTTAGACGTTTAATAGACATCTTTTAAACGTCTATAGACGTCTTTTAAACGTCTTTAGACGTCTTTTAAACGTCTAGTTCAGGACTACCTTTAGTCGTCTAAACAACGTCTAGGCTTCAACGTCTTTTAAACTTTCATTTTAGACCTATATTTAGACGTCTTTTCAACGTCTTGAGTAGACGTCATTTAGACGTTTAATAGACGTCTTTGTGCCTGCTGGGTAATGTCAACAATGTTTTTACTGTTTTGATAGACACAGCATCTGATCAGAAGACATATTTGTCAGACATAACAATATGTGCATGATATTTTTACAAGGCATGCATATAGTGTGAAATTTAGTCTGAAACAAAATCATTCTTAAAGAATCATCATATTTCATGAAAAAAATTGGACAATTTGAGAGGTAGATTAGACCCAACCGTAGACGAGTATTTCACCGTTTTGAGATTGCCGAAGCTGAGTATATTACTTAAAGCAAGACTGCATAGCATCAAAGGACTTCCACTCAAAGGACCCGATGAGCGTACGGCTGTACTAGACACAATTGTTGTGAAGCTCGGTGAAGCTGATTACAGCTGGAGGTGAGGGAGAGAACAAACCATCACTGGAAGTGTAACTTAGGGATAGACATGCTCAGTGGCGGATGCAGAGGTAGGGTTGATGCATTAGGGAGTGGGGGGTGGTGTCGGGTCGTGGGGGTCGGGGGTTCCAACCATCCTTTTTTTAACAAATTTGCATGTACATTTGACAACCTTCCCGCCTTTTTTCATTAAGTGGACATGAAAACATTAGATACAGAGAATTATATTGTATTTGAATTGACAATACATATTCAAAGAACAGGAAGATCTTCACATTCCACCTGATGAAGGAGTAAGCATATACTCCGAAACATCCTGTATTTTCACATAAAAGAAGTTGTTATCCAGAAAACCCTCCTGTATGTATGCCACTTCTAAATGCCCTTCAAAGACCTGATCAGATCCAAAGAGGTAATACTGAAGTGAACTAGACTATAAGGTTTGCATTGAAACCAAACTTCACTGATGTTCACATGTTTCTGGAAATTTGGCTTGGAAGTTTTCATAGGATTTGATAAACAAATTAATGCTACAAGTACACATTAACTACACATGTAAAAGCTGGTTTTATTGGGAATAGTTTAGAAAAAGTGTCAAAATTGAATTGTACTAGGTGGTTTTAAAAACAGATGTCTCCCACTTCCTCTCTACTAATTCTTTTAAGAAAGTTAATACCCTTCGAAAATAAAAAATATATATTAATTGTTGTCATGGAAGCAGACAAAAACAAGAAAAAAGTGAGCATGGCTCACATATCCCCGCCATCCGCTATCCATCCATTGAGAATTATAGATATGAAGGTTACTATGTTTATCAAACAGCTTCAAGCATCATAATATTGTCCAAAATAATTTTAGGAACTGACTGTTGGTACAAAATTTCATTCACCCAGATGTAATATTTTTCAGGTAACTTAATATTTCCCATTAGAGCATCACACCGGTAATTTGTACCAAGTTCAAATACAGATTCAAGGGCTTCATAACTCTGCAAAATATAATATTTCGGAACTGGACTTTGAACTCAATGAAGAGTATCATCTGAACTACCTACATGTAAAATTTCATTCACCTAGATGTAATAGTTGCCGAGAAAACTTGTCCCAATTGGTGCATCACAGTTCTTTTGGTACAAAGTTCAATTTCGGATTCAAGGGCCATAACTCAGAAAAAAATAATATTTCGGAACTGGTTTCGAACTCGATGAAGAGTATCATCTGAACTACCTCCATATTAAATGTCATTCACCTAGATGTAATAGTTTCCGAGAAAACTTGTCACGATTGGAGCATCAAAACTCTTTTGGTACAAAGTTCAATTTCGGATCCAAGGGCCATAACTCCATAAAAAGTAATATTTAAGAACTGGTTTTCGAACTCGATGAAGAGTATCATCTGGACTATCTCCATATTAAATTTCATTCACCTAGATGTAATAGTTTCCGAGAGAACTTGTCCCAATTGGTGCATCACAGTTCTTTTGGTAGTAAGTTCAATTTCGGATTCAAGGGCCATAACTCTGTTAAAAATAATATTTCGGAACTGGTTTTCAAACTCGATAAAGAGTATGGTCATGAGTACTCACAACTTACTTCGTAGCGGGGGTATAATAAATTCCAAAATAAGCTGAAACCCCTAAGAGGAACATCTACATCTACATATGGAGAGACAGTATACCAAATTTGGTGAAGAAAGGTCAAGTAGATTTAGAGTTATGCTACGTAACACCAACAGAAACTGTACCAAGAACGATATGTCTCCCGACTGTTCACAGGGAGACACAATTACAAAGCTGCGTATAAATACTCCTATAACGTATCTTGAAATCCTTTTAAATAGGCTCTGAAATGTAAAACGATAACCAAAAGGGAAATAACAATAGTTCTTCTAGACATATGTCTTGAAGACCTAACTATGTTAAACCTACAAAATAAGGAGTTGACAGTATTTACAAAGACTGAAGATAAATACAGATCCATGCCGACGTCCAATCAGCCTTGGTTAGATCAAACTGGCATCTAAGTTTCCTCTGATCTTGTAGCCTCAAATCTATCCTTCACACACGCTGGCTGTTAATATCATATGTTATAACACTGCCCTGCTCTCACTGGGGTTTCCTCCACATCATTATTTACTAGTCCATCTGTGTGAGGGATGAGAATCTAATACCTTTAATATCTGGGGCTTGTCTGAGCAGCTTGCTTGCAGTGTGGCCCTCAAGAACAAGTTCAACTGGCTTACACCATGATTACTGTCCTCCTGGTCCAACCTGCCACATTCACCTGCAGCCCTGGACAGGAAGCTGCATCTCCTGTCAAGACTACCATTCCTCAAATCTGAATCAATTTTCACACATGAAATTCAGAGCTGTTCAGAATGTTTCACATTGTGTGTCAAGGTTCAGATGTTTATGTTTTCTATGTTTGAGGTGCAACCTGATTATGTCAGTCAAGATTTCTCAGGATTTGTCTCTCAAATAGGAGTAAGATTATCAAGGGGAGAATCATGAGGATGTAATCATTTTAACAAACAAAAAATGAGACGGATGGATAAACATATAGACGTACGGAGCTGAATATATGTCCCCCTATCTGTGCTTCCCAGCGGCGAGGGACTATTAGAGAATTATTAGAGGTTGTATATCATAAATAAGAGGTAATGAATGTTAATAGGTGGATAAAGGCCTTGTAAATACCAATTGAATGTATTCTGGGCCTGTCACCATTTATTGAATGAACTTGTCCGTCAGTCAGAAAATGGAACATATTGAGTTCATGTAAACCATCAAACAGAATTTGTTAAAAGAAAAAAAGAAAAAAAGAAAAGGATCAATCAATATATCAAACAATATTTGCTCTGAATTTTCAAAGAAGGATGAGAGAGGGCGGCCTGGAGGATCAGACAGATCGTGTGGGGGAACAAGCTGTTGACTGATGAGCCCTAGGACAGAACAATGTCTGCAGTTTTGAGGTGAGACGGAAGATACAGATGATAACAAAATCCACAAAAAAGATCGGAATTTAATACTCATCTCACATTTCTTTAACCATTTACATACTCTTTTTTATAAACTTTCTACACCAGAGATTTGTTTATATCCTTTGCTTGTATACGTAAACCAGAGGCATTTTGTGGTCTCAGTAAGGAATTCAATACTCATCCCACATTTCTTTAACCCTTTACTTAAAGGCGCAGTAGCACGTTTTTTGCAAATTTTATTTTTTCAAATTTCACATTTATAATGATAGTTTATATCATTCATATTTACTTTAGAGGGTAAAACATCTTATTTCACAAATCAGTTACCCGTAGTGGTAATAACGATGTTGTGTATAAAGCAAAAATTGCATGGCGGCCATTTTATTGTGAACACAATTTATTATTTCTAATGACAAAAAACGTTTCCCATGGCTTTACGGAACCATGTACACTCATATTTTAGCTTGATTTTCTAAAGAGGGAAGGGTGTTTTACTATTGGTGACATTATTTTTCAATTACATTTCATCGACTTATTTCACCAGAAAAACGTGCTACTGCCCCTTTAAGGATCAAAACTATCTCTCTTTTTTAAGATATGGGAGTCCGATTCTGAGACAGAAAAACACCAGAGAGCTAATTATTATTCTCTCGATGACTCTCCTGTCCCGTCTGGCCAACAAGAAATCCTGAATATTTAACACATTTCCTTGTCGTATATCTACTGTACTCCAGTATGTATGAATGGAAGTGAAGATTGAGTTTCTAATCAGAGTAGAGTGACAGACTGCTAGCGCTGCATCAATGAAGCAGCCGAGGAAACGTCAGTGGGTGTCTTGGACAGAGATTGTGTGTGTCCTGGCTGGAGGGAACTAACAATACTGTACAGAGTTGCAACAGTGCTTACAACATCTTACTGTTTGGATCTGTAGAAACTAAAGTGTGATGTCAAGGATCTACAAGACAGCAGTACGTGACTTAATCGTTTAAAGTATAAGTTAATTATGATACTAATGTAAATGTAAAATAAGACAGATACAGGGACTGACAGAACATATGAGATAACAATCTGAGTAAGTGTGTCATATGATGAAACGGATGGGAATTTTTATATTATTATAGCAGTATTTTATAGCAGTATTTTATAGCATCAGTTTTTATGAGGTTTATGGCACACATTGTAATCCATTTGAATCATGAGGTAAAAATATCCAGAAAACTGCTCACTTCTCATGAGACAGTTTGCTACGGTGACGTCACAGACGACAAAATACAGGAACTCATGGAAAAATAACGCTTGCAAAAGTGATATGTTAACATGTGTACACATGAAATGTATAAACCAATAATGCTTCCGGGGCCCCATATGGATAATAAATTATTACAAGGGTAAAAGAGTAGACCGGAGATACCACTCTGTCAACACACTACTTCATAATCTCTGTATACCGTCCTGCCAGTTGTCTATCACACTACCTGCAGGGTGTACAATAATGATCTGCTGCAGGTCTGCAGGTTGAGTTAATCCTGCAACAAGATCAGTGCCAACACTTGATCTAGCTATAAACACGCAATTCATAGTTTGTGTTGTTGACTCAGCAAATACTCATGGTCCTCTACCAATTCAACTTCCAACTGTCTGCAGAGGGATTGCAGTGAGGTGCTGTGATGTAGAGTCTTCATGGCTATTTCACACAGACCAGAGCAGGTGTTATTACTGAGATAAATCCGACAGTATTGCTGTTGTTTTGAGGTGAGGTGCAGCAATTTAGACTTTTACACTTCTTCATGGAAAGTTTGCTTGGACCACAGCAGGTATTATTGTTGAGATAAAACCTGCAGTATTGCTGTCGCCTGCATCGACGTGAGGTGCAGTGATTTAGAGGTTGACGCCTCTTCATGACAATTTCACCTAGACCACAGCAGGTATTATTACTGAGAGAAATCCTGCAGTACCACTAGTACTGTAGCTATGCATTGCAATGTACTGGTCAACCATGGATGATGCTTCAATCTGACAATGCACTCAACTCTCAAACATTATCCCTGTATTATTGTTTACCATGAAAGTATTCCTGCAGCTTATAGGGCTTCCACAGGTCAAAAAAAATGGAATCGAGTACTCGAGGGGTTGGACTCGACTCGGACTCGAGTACTTGAAATTTAATACCTTTCAGCTAAGTGGCAGCATGTCACAATACAAATTTGTGTAGTCTTTGAGGTTTTAGATTATGCATACAGGGGAAGACTGACCACGAACTTCTACCCAGTTCGCGATACAATATGGGCATATGTCCCCCAAAATAATCAGTACCACAATGTTCAGCACTACAGTTGATGAAGCTCACTCCTTTTCAGGTTCAAATAAAACAATATGTAAGCTTATAATTTTCTGTCTCAGTGATAAAGACATGCAGATGGCAGAGAAGGAAAATTCCAATAAAATAATATTTACTTTATAACGTTCTACTTCAGTGACAAAGGCATAGTGTACAGATGACAGAAAGGGGTACCGTTGAATAAATACATGACAGATTGTCATTGTTCTAATTGTCACATCAAGTGTGAGAAATCTAGATATGGAACAGCTAGGATGGAATTTGATATCTAATGTTTATATTCAAAACCATAATCGATAATCTTGAAAATCATTTCAATATAAGACTATGATCAAATGGTCGCCAAACTCCCCGCCAAGTGTATAAACAAAAAATGGTCTTGATCTTTTCATGAAGGGTAACAAGCATAAAACTAAAAGTAAAAATTGGTTGAGATTCAGATACTTAATATTAATATTTTATACACAATATTATATATAATAATAAATAATAAATTCAATAATTTAATAAACAAACAACATTTATTAAAAAAATACTATCTAATACTTGTACATAGGTTTAGAAATTAAGATACTAGTTATTCAAGATTATAGGAAAAAAAGTCCTTGGAAAAAAAGTACCGGTAAAAAAGTCCTCCGGAAAAAAAGTCCTATTACTATAAAAACAGGTTAAATAGACATTAACATCAAAGATATTGTTAAGAAAACATGAATTGTTTGTACTTGAGGTATCGATCAAGAAGATGTTGTGATATCTAAATATGGATAATTAACTTTAAGACTTTACTTTAAGAGGCATTTTGGATTAATTAAGAATTAAGAAAATGTGATCAGGGAAAATGCAATCAGGGATTAATTAAGCACCAATCAAGAGTATATGTGATGTGAGTCTCATGTGATTTTTTCTGAGTGAATGAACTCAACCTTTGTCTGATCTTTGTGAAGATGCAAGCTCGCTTGCAAAGACTCTGTATATATAATGACATTAGGTCAGGGAGGAAGTCGGTCCCTGAATTCCTGAATAAAGTCCAGTGAAGCAGTCAGTCAATCAGAACTCATGTACTCAATGTGTTATCAGTGCTAATTAATGTTGTTGTATCTGAATAAAGATATCTATGTATTGTATCTATAAACATTGTGTTACCAGTGCTAATGATTATTGGGTTCATACACGTGGGATCGACAATTTCAGTTTGCGGATTAAAAATGGGCAAAATATTGTCGATCCCGCGTGTATGGCACCTCTCCTAATCGAGAAAAGTCGATTGGCTTAGGGGGATTAACGCAAGGATAATCCTGACCCTTATGAAAACAGTTGTCGAGAGTATCTGTGGTAGACATCAGATAGACACATCTTTTTTCTTAAATTATAGTCTCTCGTAACCGTATTTGGGTGGCTCATATTTTCTCCTGTACTCTTACATGTATATATTAATTCCTAAATTAAACATGTGAGGTGAGACGTAAAAGATAATGTCTGTCTGTCACGTTGAAAACTACAAACATAAGAATATATACAGGGGTAAAATGTATGTATAAATACATATAAATTATTTGCATTGTCGGGTTACATGCAACATGTACAAGTGTATGATAAAAATCATCAATTAGACGTCACCGAGACATGTAGACATATACATGTACATACTATACTATGCATACATATACATACATGGCGCAATTCAGATGAGGTGTAGCCCCAATATGAGTTGAAATGAGACGTTTTACTAGCTTATCATTAGCTGAAAGAGTATTTTTAATTGTTTTCGTAAAGCTGTTAAAGATCAGTGCCATCTTCTACTTAATTGTCCAAAGTATACAGACCTTAGACAAGAAAGTGTATGTCAACATTGTGTGTCTCTATTATTTTACCTCACAATGTCAGGTTGTATGTATTGTTGCAAAACCTGCATACTTATTTTATAACGACGAAAATCTTCTCTTTTTTTTAAATAAAATCTAATATATGTTATAGTCCATTTTAATGTATTGATATTTTATTTTGTATTTTATATGTTGTAGTCTCTCATAACCCTCAACGGTTGGCTCTTAACCTATGTTGGATTTTATATGTGGTCTGTCTTTCAAAATGTGAATATGTTTTAGGGTAAAATTGATATCATAAATGATTTCACATCAAAATGTGAACTGTGTTCTGTGACTGACTAGCTGATGTCGACTACTAAAACAACACACTTGGATTAACGCACTGCGGCTAATCCATTGTATAAATACACCTTACATCAAAGCGTGCCGCTTGTCGATCCGGCGTGTATTCCCGAATTCAAATTGTCGATCCCACGTGTATCCACCGATTATTGCATTGTTGAATCTGAATAAAGTGAATTACAACAAAAGTTTATTATTTTGTCATACTCTGTTACCTAAAATCTAAAATAGGACTTTTTCCGGAGGACTTTTTTTCCTAGTTGAATTTAGGACTTTTTTTCTGGTACTTTTTTTTCCGAGGACTTAAATTTTTTTCCGGACACCTTATTCAATGTCAACTATTCGTACACAAGTTCACATCCCTACTAAGAAATGATGGACCGCTTATAGATGTACATTCCTTCTCGATCTATAACTCGTTTCATATTCCATATTTGGATTGAGTTATGTCCAAGCTAAATTCTCGCATTTTGATTAACATCAGTATATAGACCAACTTGACCATATAAGCTTCATATTTATTTACATTTGTTGGTATAAACGTCATCTGATATCATCTAGTAAATGTTCTATTTGGTTGCATTGTAAGATTTTAACTGAAATTTGTGGCTGTGATAATGAAAGTAGCCGATATGACCAAGGCTGGTGTCACTGTTCACTTGTAAAGTGGTATAGAACTTGTCCCTCAGGTACCACGACATATATATCAGTGTTCCACTGCAGTTGTTGTTAAATCTTGTTTCATGTACGCATGTTTAATGTATAAAACTTGCACAAGGGGACTAAATTAATGTGAAATTAATGTGATCTTCTATCGAGTCCTCGAGTCCCAGAAATTGGACTCGAGTCCAGCTAAACCTGACTCGTCCTCGAGTACTCGAGTACCCGTGGAAGCCCTAGCAGCTTAGGAATCCACTGACAGTTTGTATGGTCCCGAGTTGATGAATGGCACATTGTTAGAGTCCGGGCGTGAGGACATCAATGTGCCGGTTAATGACAAGTGTTCTATCTCCGCCAGCGCCATGTCTGATAATCAACTCAGTAAGTGTCAGTCGGACATGCTGTCTGTATCCCTCTGTGCATTGTGTCACTCCGTTGCTACATCAGTTATTCCATTGATGCTCCGGGGAGACCAGCTTGGATCTCATTCTGCATCAGTTTTACATTCTCCAGTACCTCCTTTGGGGGCAAAGTTAAAACCTCCTCAGAGTTATTGATTTGTAAAGTTGTAATTGTTTTCTCTGGGATCTGACAGTCAATGTCACAAAAGTGACAGGTATATTTGAAAGTTAAGAGATTGTAGACATACAAAAGGATTTGCAAAAGTTTCATTTTCAGAAGAGGGTTCAAATGCCTCACTAAGTTGCACACATCAAAATGGTTAACATTTTACAAGGGGTTGCATATTGCACAAGGGATTTCATGTCAAACCGGGTTTCATTTGTTACAAAGAGACACACAATAAAGAGAACCCCCAAAATGTCAGAAATGTTTCTATGGTTAACAACAAAAGGAATTCAAATGTCACATTATGTTTCATGTGTCACATTAAGTTTCATGTGTCACATTAAGTTTCATGTGTTACAAATGTTTAATCACTATCACAAGAGGTTGAATGTGTCACATTGATTTTATATCTCACAAAGGATGGCATGTCCCCTATGGTTTCCCATGTCAGAAATAGGTTTATTTGTCACAAGGGGTTGTTGCACTGGTGTATATCATATCATATTGCCACAGGGCTTTGCCACATGTTACACAAGTTGGCACATGTCTAAACAAATAGCACAAGTGTGTGTCACAAGGAGCTGCACAGCGTTGAGACACTTCAGTAAGAAGACAGTTCTGGGACTTGGCCATGTATTGAGTGATAGGTCTGACTATAACTGCCTCGTTTATGACTTGTTATTGCTGAGCAGTAATCATTGTGTCAGGGAAACATTGATCTCAGACCGGAGACTACATACTCCTGACAGTCCAGACACAAATGTCTTCCAAAACAAGGGCTAATCAGTCTGACACGATGAGGAAACATCTGGAGAGAGTACAGAGGACAGAATACAGACCAACTCATGCTGGAAGATGAGGAAATATCTGGAGAGAGTACAGGGGACAGAATACAGATCAACTCATGCTGGAAGATGAGGAAACATCTGGAGAGAGTACAGAGGACAGAATACAGATCAACTCATGTTGGAAGATGAGGAAACATCTGGAGAGAGTACAGAGGACAGAATACAGATCAACTCATGCTGGAAGATGAGGAAACATCTGGAGAGAGTACAGGAGACAGAACACAGACCAACTCATGCTGGAAGATGAGTAAACATCTGGAGAGAGTACAGGAGACAGAATACAGACCAACTCATGCTGGAAGATGAGGAAACATCTGGAGAGAGTACAGAGGACAGAATACAGATCAACTCATGCTGGAAGATGAGGAAATATCTGGAGAGAGTACAGAGGACAGAATACAGACCAACTCATGCTGGAAGATGAGTAAACATCTGGAGAGAGTACAGAGGACAGAATACAGACCAACTCATGCTGGAAGATGAGGAAACATCTGGAGAGAGTACAGAGGACAGAATACAGATCAACTCATGCTGGAAGATGAGGAAACATCTGGAGAGAGTACAGAGGACAGAATACAGATCAACTCATGCTGGAAGATGAGGAAACATCTGGAGAGAGTACAGAGGACAGAATACAGATCAACTCATGCTGGAAGATGAGGAAACATCTGGAGAGAGTACAGAGGACAGAATACAGATCAACTCATGCTGGAAGATGAGGAAACATCTGGAGAGAGTACAGAGGACAGAATACAGATCAACTCATGCTGGAAGATGAGGAAACATCTGGAGAGAGTACAGGAGACAGAATACAGATCAACTCATGCTGGAAGATGAGGAAACATCTGGAGAGAGTACAGAGGACAGAATACAGATCAACTCATGCTGGAAGATGAGGAAACATCTGGAGAGAGTACAGAGGACAGAATACAGATCAACTCATGCTGGAAGATGAGGAAACATCTGGAGAGAGTACAGAGGACAGAATACAGATCAACTCATGCTGGAAGATGAGGAAATATCTGGAGAGAGTACAGAGGACAGAATACAGATCAACTCATGCTGGAAGATGAGGAAATATCTGGAGAGAGTACAGAGGACAGAATACAGATCAACTCATGCTGGAAGATGAGGAAATATCTGGAGAGAGTACAGAGGACAGAATACAGATCAACTCATGTTGGAAGATGAGGAAACATCTGGAGAGAGTACAGAGGACAGAATACAGATCAATGCATGCTGGAAGATGAGGAAACATCTGGAGAGAGTACAGAGGACAGAATACAGATCAACTCATGCTGGAAGATGAGGAAACATCTGGAGAGAGTACAGGAGACAGAATACAGATCAACTCATGCTGGAAGATGAGGAAACATCTGGAGAGAGTACAGAGGACAGAATACAGATCAACTCATGCTGGAAGATGAGGAAATATCTGGAGAGAGTACAGAGGACAGAATACAGATCAACTCATGCAGGAAGATGAGGAAACATCTGGAGAGAGTACAGAGGACAGAATACAGATCAACTCATGCTGGAAGATGAGGAAACATCTGGAGAGAGTACAGAGGACAGAATACAGATCAACTCATGCTGGAAGATGAGGAAATATCTGGAGAGAGTACAGAGGACAGAATACAGATCAACTCATGCTGGAAGATGAGGAAATATCTGGAGAGAGTACAGAGGACAGAATACAGATCAACTCATGTTGGAAGATGAGGAAATATCTGGAGAGAGTACAGGAGACAGAATACAGATCAACTCATGCTGGAAGATGAGGAAACATCTGGAGAGAGTACAGGAGACAGAATACAGACCAACTCATGCTGGAAGATGAGTAAACATCTGGTAAAGGTTATACATACTACAAGAGCAGTGGGACTTATGTTGACACGACACAACACAACTTTTACCAGGTAGTCATTTGTACTAGCCCCTGGGTGAATAGAGGTACATTTTGAATAAAATCACTGATCCTGGATGACATTACAAGTCTTTAAATTCATATCTCGATCACAATTCAAATTTGTAGTTTATCCAGAAATAAAGCGGGTCACCAACCCATTACGCAAGCCATGCCCCTTGTTGCTGAACTTCACTGATAGAGATAAACTGAACAATGCACAGGACCATGTCCCATGGCAACCGTATGAGAGAATGTAAATCACACTGATTTGCCTTCATAAACAATTGAACACATTTGCAGACCTGAAAGTGTGAGGAAAACAATTTTCAGTAAAATTTTTACACTTTCAGAAGAAATGGATGTAAGCAAAACATACACGACAGAAAATAAGGTGTTCATTCATGAAATAATATTCCTGAACAATGTCCCATATTTTCAATGCAGAAATTAAAAGATACCATATTGTATGAAATAAGACCCATATGACAACCACAATTAATTTGGAAACTGTTAATTTGATCTGATGACTTTGATGTTTTCTTTCATTTAATCTCACCATTTGAATTGACGAAATTAAACTATTGGATCTGCTGGTTTCAATCTAATTTCACATGATTGAAACATGCTTTTGTCATGCAAGACAAGGATTGGGCATACAGTATCCAACTTAGAAAAGAATTCACTGTATATAGGTATATCGTGTAATATAGATAACTTATCGATCTAACAATAGTATTTTCCTTACAATTCAGATATAAGAATCAGTGTTCTTTAACAAGTTGTTCATTCAAGTAAAAGAGCAATGTAACATTTTGAAATCATTTAATGCTCAAAGAAATATGTTAAGTTGCATGATATTAACTTCCAATATGAAAACAACGGGTAAAACATTCTTTAATATTTTTTAAATTCACAAAATCACATGCACCTTTTCTTCTACCCCCCGTATTCTCTCTAGTATAAGACCATACTTGAGCCTTAGACCACCCCCACTTTTCAGGGGTTGTACTGGTTGGGGTTATTCTCAGGTTATAGCCCACCCCCAACTTTGCCAGATGTTCCATGGTCATACATTACATAAATCTATAATATTATTTTAAGTTAAGTGTCAAAATCCTACATAAAACCTATTCTAACTGTCTGACAGTCTCCGGTATAAAGTTTCATCTGAGTTGGGGTCTCTCCTGTCTAAAAGCCCACCCCCATGTTTTCAAGATGTTTGTTTGCCTGCCGAGAGAATACGGTAGTGTAGAAGTTTTTGCTATAGACCATTGGTCGGGGTATAAAAAGGAAGGGAAGTATCAGCATGATCTGTTCATCATGCATTCACAGAAGTATCATCAAATTGTCTATGATAACCTTGAATGTTAAATGTAATAGCTAGAGAAGAATTTAAACAGGACAAACTTTCATAACCCAAACAAACAATATTTATTAATTAATATGAATATCATTCAAATATGGAAATCATTCCAAATTATCAAAAATCACATGTGTAAACCCAACTGATAAGCAAGTACAATCTTCAATTAAATTTTTCACCTTTAATTTGTACACTTACACAATGTACAGGGCAAATATAATTCCATTCACACCTCAATGCTTCACTTCCTGAACCCAGCATCAACAATTCCTGAATTTTCCCCAATACAGATATGCAAACCCAGACCCAAAAAGAAATGACAACAAAAACTTAAACAAAACTTTAAAAAGATTGAACACGCTATCACAACAGTAATAAACATAACATCACTTCCAAAAGTCAACAGTTCATCTACCACAGAAGAAATAAACATTTGATCACCTCAAGAAATAAAACTTCATCATCCTCAGAAGTAAAGAGTTCATCACCCCCAATAGTAAACACTTCATCACATCCAGAAGTAAACACTTAATCACATCCAGAAGTAAACAGTTCATCACCCCCAGAAGTAAAAATTTCATCACCCCCAATAGTAAACACTTCATCACATCCAGAAGTAAACAGTTCATCACCCCCAATAGTAAACATTTCATCACATCCAGAAGTAAACATTTCATCACCCCCAATAGTAAACATTTCATCACCCCCAATAGTAAACATTTCATCATATCCAGAAGTAAACATTTCATCACCCCCAATAGTAAACACTTCATTACCCCCAGAAGTCATTTCATGACATCCAGAAGTAAACATTTCATGACATCCAGAAGTAAACATTTCATCATACTCAGAAGTAAACATTTCATAGTCCTCAGAATTAACACTTCATCACCTCAAGTTGTAAACATTCATCACCCCCAATAGAAAACATTTCATCACCTCAAGAAGTAAACACAAGCTTTCTGTTAATGTAAACAACTAGAAATCAATAAATCCTCACATCTTGATGCTACTTATTTTATTTTATTTCTACTAACTTTTCCACCCAGTATACCCACAATCCAACCCACTATCCACCACCCCTTCCTTGTTTCTACTAACTTTTCCACCCAGTATACCCACAATCCAACCCACTATCCACCACCCCTTCCTTGTTTCTACTAACTTTTCCACCCAGTATACCCACAATCCAACCCACTTTCCACCACCCCTTCCTTGTTTCTACTAACTTTTCCACCCAGTATACCCACAATCCAACCCACTATCCACCACCCCTTCCTTGTTTCTACTAACTTTTCCACCCAGTATACCCACAATCCAACCCACTATCCACCACCCCTTCCTTGTTTCTACTAACTTTTCCACCCAGTATACCCACAATCCAACCCACTATCCACCACCCCTTCCTTGTTTCTACTAACTTTTCCACCCAGTATACCCACAATCCAACCCACTATCCACCACCCCTTCCTTGTTTCTACTAACTTTTCCACCCAGTATACCCACAATCCAACCCACTATCCACCACCCCTGCCTTGTTTCTACTAACTTTTCCACCCAGTATACCCACAATCCAACCCACTATCCACCACCCCTTCCTTGTTTCTACTTACTTTTCTAGCTTGTGGAGATGGTGCATCCTCCGAGGAGGGGCGGGGGTGATATCCGCACCCACCTCCGCGCTGGGTGTTGCCGCCTTCTTCTCATCCACCCCTGCAGGTGGTGCCATCTTGGAGAGAGGGGGGGACACGGGTGGAGACTTGGGAGAGGGTTTAGAAGGATCCGATTTGGTGGCAGCGTCCGTGGTGCTATCCCGCGTACTCTCACTGCTCATGCTATATGGCTGCAACGTCGGGGAGGACAGTCACACTCGTCGCTCGTATTCCGACCACGTGAAATACAGCTTAACATAAACAAACTTTGCCTAGCTGTAGCATAAATCCAATCCACAATGACGATATCCTAGAAGCACTCCCGGGACACAAGTTAAGCGAGAAGCGCACAAGCAGAGAGATGTCCACAAGCGGTAGAGGACAGTCGCCGAGACGTTGCTCCACAACTCTGTCAGCTCCTCATCTGTTCTGATGCGAATGAGGACCAGTCCAGACCGTAGATTCAAGCAATGATGCTACCTGGCCCTCCCTCCCTTCTTCACAGCCTGCCTGCCTCCCTCTCTCAATCAATAATCCAACGCAGCTAGCTTGCAGCCTCGAAGATCCGATCCTGCTCACACGTTCATCCTGGACCATTCAAACCCTCACCCACAACACTCAGGCCCTGGGGGACTAATTACCTCTAATTACCTCTGATTACTGTCCATTCAATACCATTCAACATGTTCAAGAAAATTCCTTTACATGACCAAGTTTTGTATTATCTCCTCATTTGTCACATCCAGCAGTTTTCAGCAGCAAGAAAGAGCTGAAAGTTAAGAAGTCTCCTTCAATCTTGTAATAACCCATCTTCAATCTCACACAGCCCCAGGGCCCACTCTGGTTCTCCACTACAATGATGCTTCCATTCAACCAGAACAAACCATGAAGGGATCCAAGAGTGATAGAGAGAGTTTACATTTCTTGTGGGTGCTTATTAAATGAAGAAGTGCATGGTAAGTGTATCCAATGCCAGCTTGTTTTTCTGCAGGGAACACTCAGGTAGTTATAAAGTATAATGCTTTCTAAGAATTGCCAGGTACGGACCAGCAATCAACATTTATCATGAAACCTAAATGCAACTGATCTTCTAACAAATCTACATAAAGAAGGTTCTTCATACTGTATCACTTCATCATCTTTGCTTTAACGATAGAGAAATTTGAATGGTCACCTATATACCTGGGTTTCCTAGTCCCTTTTTATGCTTAAATAGTTTTATGCCAGTGTCAAGAATAAACTATGTGATTATGTTATCACTATGAGAGTTTATGTGTATTGTTTAAGTACATATATCATCTAAAAGAAGATCCTACCGAGCACTTTGAACACCACAAGACTTTATAATAATAATTAAAAGACATGCCTCTAATGATGATCAAAGTCTCAAAGGCAAAAGGTGAAAATGTAGATCCAATTCATCCCCTCAGTTAAAAGCTTATACTATGAGATGTTTTTCCTAGTAAAATTAAATCAAAGAAGGGAATCTTGAACAAGAACAAACTATCCAAACTGTAAAATACTTGTTAAATTGCTTTTTCTCTACAAAAAGCTTTTATAGCCCGAAGTGAAAAGTGCTTTCTTTAATAATGTTGAAAACAACAATATAAAACACTTCAAATTAGTTATATTGTTAATGTCAGAAACACTTTCTCTGAAGATATGTTTCTCTCAAAGTAAAAATGTTGAAAAAAGATTTAAAATATTTTTGGAAGTTTAAAAATGTATTCAAATTGTTGATGTCAGAAACAATGTATTCTAAAATGTGTCTTACTCAGTGATATGTTACAGAATAATTGGTTGTTTTGTTAACATCAGAAACGTTATATGCTGAAATGAATTTTATTTAACAATTTTAAAAATTTATCATTTGAAATGCGTAAATTTTTGTTTTATTGCACATGTCAGAGACGGTTTACTCTGCAATGTGTTTTGTTCAATAAATAAATACCAATATAAAACAATTCGAATTGTTCTTATAGTTGTTGTAAGAAAAAGTGTAAAAGAGCTGATTCCGATCAATAAGATATGAAATATGATCAGATGCATAATCTTCTGTCAATATTCAGGTTTGTTTGTGAAAATTACAGCAAATGTTTTATTGATGGTTCTGTTTCTGTTAGAGTGCCCATGCTCTTTTCACATGTTTCTGAAGTAAAACAAACACAACTGTTGGAAACTGTATTGATCAACTGTACATTGAGTGTTTTTTTTACTATATTTGGCAGAGAGCAGTTGTTTTTTAATTTGCCTTCTGATCAACAAGCTAAGAATATATATCTATTTATCTATCTATATATAGTTGTTCCCCATGCAATCAAACTTTGGTGCAATGGGTTAGTGTCACATGAGTGTATGTGTATTCTGATCAACAAGACAAGAACTTACAAGTAAAGAACTAGCTATTCTCCAAGCAGTCAAGCTTTGGTGCAGTGCATGGGTAAGTCAGAACACAGACTGCTTCAGATCAAGAAGTTATTTTCCCCTGGAATAAGCTTAAGTGTACAACTGAAATGCTAATCCTACAGAATGAATTCAGTAGACCATTATGGAGAATTGGTCCTACAAAATGAGTCCAGTATACCAATACTGGTATCTGGTCCTACAGAATGAGTTCAGTTGACCATCATGGAGAATTGGTCTTACAGAACGAGTTCAGTAGACCAACATGGGAGAATTGGTCCTACAGAATGAGTCTAGTTGACCATCATGGAGAATTGGTCCTACAGAATGAATTCAGTTGACCAACATGGAGAACTGGTCCTACAGAATGAGTCCAGTAGACCAACATGGAGACATGATACTACAGAAAGAGTTCAGTAGACCAACATGGGAGAATGGGTCCTACAGAACGAGTTCAGTAGACCAACATGGGAGAATTGGTCCTACAGAATGAGTTCAGTAGACCAACATGGAGAATTGGACCTGCAGAAAGAGTTCAGTAGGCCAACATGGAGAATTGATATTACAGAATGAATTCAGTAGACCAACATGGAGAATTGATACTACAGAATGAGTCCAGTAGACCAACATGGACAATTGGTCCTACAGTAGGAGTTCAGTAGACCATCATGGAGAACTGGACCTGCAGAAAGAGTTCAGTAGACCAACATGGGAGAATTGGTCCTACAGAAAGAGTTCAGTAGACCAACATGGGAGAATTGATACTACAGAATGAGTCCAGTAGACCAACATTGACAATTGGTCCTACAGTAGGAGTTCAGTAGACCATCATGGAGAACTGGACCTGCAGAAAGAGTTCAGTAGACCAACATGGGAGAATTGGTCCTACAGAATGAGTTCAGTAGACCAACATGGGAGAATTGGTCCTACAGAATGAGTTCAGTAGACCAACATGGAGAACTGGTCCTACAGAATGAGTTCAGTAGACCAACATGGGAGAACTGGTCCTACAGAATGAGTTCAGTAGACCAACATGGAGAACTGGTCCTACAGAATGAGTCCAGAAGAACAACATGGAGAATTGGTCCTACAGAAAGAGTTCAGAAGAACAACATGGAGAACTGGTCCTACAGAATGAGTTCAGTAGACCAACATGGAGAATTGGTCCCACAGAACGAGTTCAGTAGACCAACATGGAGAATTGGTCCTACAGCATGAGTTCAGTAGACCAACATGGAGAACTGGTCCTACAGAATGAGTTCAGTAGACCAACATGGAGAACTGGTCCTACAGAATGAGTTCAGTAGACCAACATGGAGAACTGGTCCTACAGAATGAGTTCAGTAGACCAACATGGAGAATTGGTCCTACAGAATGAGTTCAGTAGACCAACATGGAGAACTGGTCCTACAGAATGATATAGTAGACCAAGACAGAGTTGACTGGAACCTGAGCAGACAATTACAAACCAATCGGATCTGCCTAGAATACACTGGAGACTATTACACTCATTTGACCTATAGCTGTACAGGACAGCACAGTGCTTGGTTTGTGACTGGAACCTGCATGCTTAACTAGTACACTGTACTTTATAATGGGAGAGGTGAGGAAACACTGTAATAGTTTCAATTGTGATAATATATGTTTCAGATAACACTGTTATAGTCAACTCTCTTTTCAGGTAGAAGATCCATTTGATCAATTAATTTAGTCTGAATCATACCTACTTGACACAAATTAATGAACTTAACATGAGAAGCAAACAATCAAATTGATATTAAAAAAGAGTTCTTTCAAAATTTCTTGTTCTTGCAGCTCCAGGAATTGTTCTCAGATGAATATTGGGACATCATATGACAACCCTGTTGAAAACCACAGAGTGAGGTGAGGTGAGGTGAGGTGAGGTGAGGTGAGGTGAGGTGAGGTGAGGTGAGGTGAGGTGAGGTGAGGTGAGGTGAGGTGAGGTGAGGTGAGGTGAGGTGAGGTGAGGTGAGGTGAGGTGAGGTGAGTCAATATTGATGAGTTTTGATACAACATACCATAAAGGAAATAAACAAATGCAATTTTTATTTTTGTATGGCGCTTGATGTAAAACTACTCAGGTTAATCTACTCTTGCAAATCTTCAAAACCTGATATTATTGGTCATAAAAAAACATTAGAGTATTTGTTTTCACAAAAACTCAAGCACATGTTTGAGTGAACTATTTAATTATAATGTAGTTGCAATTAAACTTACAAAAATACTTCATTAATAATGTATGCTTGGATCTATATGTTCTCTAAGCAGTGACAATCAGCAATCACTGATAGTTTTAAAGCAAAAAGTAAAAAGATAAAAAGAAAAGCAGTCATAAATGTGTATGTTGTCTTAGTCCTCATCGTCTCTATAATAGGACTCATTCATGCCACTTTCCATCTTGTTTTTTATTTTATGTATGGCAATTCATATAACAAAAAATATTAGAATCAATTTTTGTTTTCTTTAAATTCAATGTACCAATGATAAATTACATCTTTGCATGGCACAAAACCTATGATGTTTGACATTCCTGTTAAATATATGTTCAATGAATATATTTTGGACACAAGAATAACAACAGTAAAACATCCATCAAGGAAATAAATTTCTCTGTAAAAAATTATTGAAGTCATTATGTCATTGTGAACTGAAATACACAACACATCTTTGACATCAACAAGATTCCACATGAAGTCAGACCTCAACTGAACTCTCAATGATTTATGTCACCAGTGAAGACCATTCTCTTCCTCTTTTAAACTGTCATCTGATGATGTCAAACTGTAATTATCAACCATGGATATTTTGGCACATTCTAGGAAGAAAAACAGAATCAGTCAGAATTAATCAATACACTTTGTCTTTAACCCAATCAGTTTGTTTGTCAGCAGCCACATTATTTGTCTGTAGTCAGAAGATGGATTGAAAGCTTTCTGAGTGTTTGAAGCAAACAGAAACAACAGAGCCAACAGAAATTGTAGCAACGTAGACAATAATGGTTCTGGAGGCAAGGGCCGACATAATAACATGTTAATCATTGCATACAGATTCAGGCTTATCATTACGTTAGTTCCTGGTTCCTAAGGTAACAATTGACTCGTTTCTGAGACATAAAAGTATTCTATAAAGACTGTGAACATTTTCTATTTACGTAACAGAAAATAACCATGCGCTTATTCACAGCACCTAATTATGAGAACAATAACAGGTAAAATTGTGTTTTATGGCAAAAGTCAACGTGGCACACAGGTGATATGCACTAACTATATGGGATGGTGAGTTTTAAAATAACTAAAATATTTAGATTTTAATAATTTTATTCATATTGTGGCAGAGTAAGGTCATAGCGTTCCTACTAGCTTGGTCTTGTGGGATGTCCCTTTAGCTCAATTGGTAGAGCGTCTGATTCTTACACTGAGGTCTCGGGTTCAAATCACCTTGGATGTTAAAATTTGTATTTTTACTGCTACAATGTTGGTTTAAACATATTTTATTCAATAAGAAAAGGATTAGAAACAAGTTCTCCAACTCAGAATACCTTCTCCTTAAATCAGACTGTGGCATCTAATCCTAATGTAGGAATTCACACAATCTCACTGAGAGAATGGTCGAGGTATACTAAACCAGCCAAGTTGACTCCGACCAAGTGATACCCTGTAATACAGTCAACAAGTTCTGGATTCTAAGATCTGAGATGTCCACTACTATCGCATGAACTGGACTGAAGAATCACAGATGACCACATGCTGTCTTCATCTCCACAAACACTCTCAACGTGTAATGACTACGTTGTGATCTGGCTTCTTACAAAGATAGCTCTAATTGCTGATTTGTATGTGGGCTGATGGTGATGGCCTATTGGGCGCAACACAAGGTATCAATATTAGCAAGTTTCAATGGAGTCATTAACATAGCTGTGTGAATTAGGCACTAATTACTGCAATCAATCAGTGTGGAGACCAAGAGTTAATGTTGGATCTCTTCAGGACTAGCAGCTAGTAGGAGGGGGAAGTTGGGGAGTTGAAGAGTAGGGCACCAACTTGCATCACCTACCTGGAATCTCTCAATTATAAGTTTCAATGAGGACCCAAGAGATGGGGAGAAGTAGGGAAGAGGTGTGATAGGAATGAGGAGGAGGATGGAAGGGGTAACAAAGGAAGAAGTCTAGTGTTGAAAAAATGCCAAAATCTTAGGATAACAATGAATTTCAAAACTGATCTGAGAAGGCAACAAATAAGTGGACACAATGTGTAGATCTATATACCTGTCAACTGGAGCTCTTGCAGAAATGTTCATTGAACATCCATTGTACATCAATCTAATAAATTTTACAAATCATTCCTTTGCCATATTTAATTTCATTTTAAAAAATTACATACTGACATCAGTACCTACAATGGAACATTACATTGCTGTAAAATCAGAGTTGTCAATCAATATAATTGTTCATCAGCAAGATCAAGAGATTTGGTAAAATGTCAAAATGTATGCTTTCGATCAGAACAACTAGCTTAAACTCACACATTAGGAGGTGCGAATATCAAATCATAGGTCTTCACATAATGATGTGTCATATATATTTGTGTGAGTTTCAGTTCCACAAATTATGTAAGCACATGGAACCATGTTGACCACTATCAGCGAAGTTCAGCAACAGTTTGCTTGGTCAAACAGATCGGTGACTTGCGCGCTTCATGGCTGCATGGATAATCTGAGAGTTCGAAGGATTCTTTCCCTGCCTAAAACTGTGGCTGAGTTGAAAGGCATGTGGTGACTTGTGGGCAAATGACATAGATTAAAATATCCTGGTATAATGTACTGGTTGTCTGAACCTTGAGCACCTGACAAGCAATCAGTTTATCTTCCTCAAGGAATGATCTGAAAACACCTTTTCTCAGAGGCTCCTTGTTCAATATTTGATAAAATGGTCATTTTCAAAGAATAAATACTTTTTTTGGAGTTGATATGTAAGACTAGGAGTGTTCTGTGTTCATTGTCAATCGGTATTATGCCATCTATCCATCTGTCTGTCCATCCATCCATCCATCCCTCCATCCATCCATCCATCCATCCATCCATTATTTTGAGCTTTCAATATGCTCAGATAAATGAGCTATGAAAAAGGACTATTATCATATAACCAGCATCTAATTGCTTCAGTCATTTAGACAATGAGGAAGTGTTTGGTTCCATTGCTTGTTAGAAGTGGAAGATACACAAATTGATTGACACCCATCTTAAACTCTTATCTGAATGAAAGAACTTCCACATGCCTTCATGCATCTCTAATCAGACTATGAGTGACTTGAACTGAATGAAGAGAAAGGTATACACATGTTTATTGATCCACACACATCTTAAACTCTCATCTGCGTGAAAGAGTTCAATAATGACTTCTACAGTACCTCACATACCTCTAACCTGAGTCTTTAATTGATCATAGGACATTCTGTCAACGATTTGTATACGATGACTTCTTAAAGAATAGTGAAAATTATTACAAAACATGGTCAAAGATTAATTTTGTTAATCAATATGGCTTTGCAAAGCCAATCAAAGAATATTTAAAAAAATGGTAAAGATTACTCATATTGATCAATATGGCTATTCAAAGCTCATCAAAGCCACGATCAAGAATAAGAGTTTGTGTTTGAATTTCAAAGACATGCATGATCTTTCTCGTCGATATCTATCCGACATGTTGTCATCTAAGACTCAAGCTCTCACAATCTCCATTCAAAACCTAGGATCTACTCACTGTGCCGAGCTTGAATTAAGCCGTATGGAATGCATGCTTTCTCCTATTCTTCCTATATTAAACTAATGACCTGAAAACTACTGATTAATTGGACTCCTTCAGAACAGCATATTTCTTAATGTGCAAGAGCAGAATATGTACAGTACCTGGCCAAAAGTGAGTCATCAAAACTGAAATTCCCATAGACTTTCATGTTAATTAACCCTTGAAAATATAATTTACATTAATTAATTATTGGCTGAATTGCTTACAAAAGGTATATACAAGTTGCGAAATCATCTCAGCTGCATATCCATAATTTCCATTATGTATTCAGATGACAATAAAGAAAACTGCAGCTATTGAAAGAAAAAAGTCAGAAAATAACGGCATACTTATTATGTTCAACATGGCAGTCTATGGAGCAGCGGTAAAACAAGCTGTACATGTGTCGCTTAATCAGTTGTCATTCTAAAACTAATTGACAGAAAGATAAATGTTAATTATGTTTGTATAGCAGATTATTTCCTTGCTGTCTCCAATAAGTAAACATTAAAAGGACTTCTTCTCTATTTATGAAAATTATTCTTCCAATGGTTAAGTCTATGGGATTTCAGCTTTGATGACTCACTTTTGGCCAGGTACTGTACGTAGTTAACTTGGTAGCATCTTGAGCATGTCTGTCGAGGGTACACATGCATACAAATATGCAAATTGCAATTATTATATCTTCTGTTCTGTTTGAAAATATTTTTCCTGTCAGACCCCTGGAAGTGTAGACAATTGTAGATCATATTATTGAAACATTTTGATTGGTAAAAATAATTTTAGTCACAAAAAAAACGTGTGTGACTCGACTGTCAGTGAACCAAGGTTAAAGCTATAAGACCAACTATTTCAGACAATCATGATTTATTTATGATAAGGTCGATGATCATGTGGTTGTTCATGATGATGTTTTTGCAATTATGATGAGGCTTAAGGTGATGATGAATTTGATGATTAGTTTGATGATGATGATGATGATGATGATGATGACGATGACGATGACGATGACGATGACTGTAATGCATTGATGATGTTCTGGACAAGGATTTTATCATTATCATTACATAGAATTCATAAACAATCTGAGATTTCACACTTTGTTTCTCCAAAACTCTCCTGGTCCTTCTGTCCCTTCTTGAATGTCTTGATGACCGCTTGCAAGAAAAACTACTTCAGACATTCATGGCTTGTTTATCAGTTTGCAGCAGTGCTAGATATGAGAACTACAGACAGAGATATACTGAAGATATCTGGTGGAGGAGTAAACAGTGATTGTGTATTTGCATTTAGAGAGAGATGCAGATGCTGGTGTAGAAACAATCCTTGTAGGAATGACACTATCACGTTATTGGGATCTTGGTCCTGACCTCAGTCTTCATCCAGGAGCTGTCTGTCTGGACACAATATGCTTGTATTTCTACTAATATTCAGTGTTTATATGGGTCCTTCATATCTGTCGACTCTCATGAATGAATGAGGGGGCGGGATAGTGCAGTGGTTAGCGCATTCAGCTTCGGATCCAGATGATGAAATGTATAGTAGTTTGATGTCTTTGAAAGGTATTTAGGAGTGGGATAGATAAGAAAACAAAATTCCCTGGATAACAATTTCTTTATCGTGGACAGACACAGCATTTCTCAGTATATGCTTACTCTTTCATCAGGTGAAATGAAGGAGTAAGCTTTTTTATATAGTATGTTGGTTCTTTATAACATTTGTTTGTCACTACCCTGTTGACAATGATGGATTGTACTGAAAATCAAGTTCTGGGTTTCTTTCCATGAAACATCTGTATTTTCACAATTAATCTTAACTGGGCTATTCTTGTTGTTGCCATTTCTCAAGGGAGTTGAGAATTTATGGTAAAGTAAATAAAAATAAAAAGTGTTTCAGTAAATATTGATGCTTGACCTTTTGAACATATCTCAGGGAGAGAAATGAAAAAAATAGTCATCAATATTTAATAATCAGAGAATATATACCCTCAATGAATGTAACCCTTACATGATATTTGATATATGGATAGTCAACTTCTTCATAGCAATGAATGCAACAGTTTTGTTTAGATACCAGCAGCGTTATCAAGCAAGCTTCTTTATTGCAATAAATGCAACGCTTTGGTGTAGATTTGCTACTTTGCTTGATAATGATGTTAGTATCTACACCTAAATGTCACATTCATTGCTATAAAGAAGTTGACTATCCACATATCTTGGTTTTTCTTGATATTTTGTCATTTTCTAAAATGCATGATATTTTACACATTTTCTTTCCCCATATAAGTTTCATTAACATACTGTGAGATCACAGCTAGCTGATGCAAGGTGGAGACACACTGGATCTGTTCATTTCTCCCTCCTACTGCACTTCCTGAAGAGTTCCAACATTAAGTCATGTATCAAAGAGTTCATTATTGTCCCCCAACTGATTGGTTACAGTAATTGATGCTTAACTCACACTGACATGTTGATGGGTCCATCGGAACTCGCTGATATTGACACTTTATAGCGAGAAATCATCCGTCACCCAATTGGAATCACCATCAGCATCCATACAATCGGCAATTAGAGCTATCATTGTTAGCAGCCAGATCGCAGGGTGGCTATAACATGTAGAGTGTTTGTGGAGATGAAGACAGCATGTGGTCCTGTCTGATCTTATAGTACAACGATCACTGTAGTAATGGACATCTTTGCTTCTCTTCAGTCCAACCATTGCTGTAGTAATGGATGTCTTTGATTCTCTTCAGTCAAACCCTTGATGCAGTAGTGGACATCTTTGACTCTCTTCAGTCAAACCCTTGATGCAGTAGTGGACATCTTTGACTCTCTTCAGTCCAAACCTTGATGCAGTGGTGGACATCTTTGATTCTCTTCAGTCAAACCCTTGATGCAGTAATTGACATCTTTGATTCTCTTCAGTCCAACCCTTGATGCAATAGTGGACATCTTTGATTCTCTTCAGTCCAACCCTTGATGCAGTAGTGGACATCTTTGATTCTCTTCAGTCCAACCCTTGATGCAGTAGTGGACATCTTTGATTCTCTTCAGTCCATCCCTTGATGCAGTAGTGGACATATTTGATGCTCTTCAGTCAAATCCTTGGTGCAGTAGTTGACATCTTTGATTCTCTTCAGTCCAACCCTTGATGCAGTAGTGGACATCTTTGATTCTCTTCAGTCCAACCCTTGATGCAGTAGTGGACATCTTTGATTCTCTTCAGTCCAACCCTTGATGCAGTAGTGGACATCTTTGATTCTCTTCAGTCCAACCCTTGATGCAGTAGTGGACATCTTTGATTCTCTTCAGTCAAACCCTTGATGCAGTAGTGGACATCTTTGATTCTCTTCAGTCCAACCCTTGATGCAGTAGTGGACATCTTTGATTCTCTTCAGTCAAACCCTTGATGCAGTAGTGGGCATCTTTGATTCTCTTCAGTCCAACCCTTGATGCAGTAGTGGACATCTTTGATTCTCTTCAGTCCAACCCTTGATGCAGTAGTGGACATCTTTGATTCTCTTCAGTCAAACCCTTGATGCAGTAGTGGACATCTTTGATTCTCTTCAGTCCAACCCTTGATGCAGTAGTGGACATCTTTGATTCTCTTCAGTCAAACCCTTGATGTAGTAGTGGACATCTTTGATTCTCTTCAGTCAAACCCTTGATATTGTAGAGGACATCTTTCAACCTCCTTCAGTCCAGCCCGGGCTGTGGAAGTGAACATCTTTGATCTTTCTTCAGTCCAACCCTTGATATGGTAGAGGACATCTTTCATCCTCCTTCAGTCCAGCCCGGGCTGTGGAAGTGGACATCTTTGATCTTTCTTCAGTCCAACCCTTGATGTAGTAGTGGACATCTTTGATTCTCTTCACTCCAGCCCTTGATGTCGTAGTGGTCATCTTTGATTCTCTTCAGTCCAGCCCTTGCTGTGGTAGTGGACGTCTTTGATTCTCTTCACTCCAGCCCTTGATGTGGTAGTGGACATCTTTGATTCTCTTCAGTCCAGCCCTTGATGTAGTAGTGGACATCTTTGATTCTCTTCACTCCAGCCCTTGATGTAGTAGTGGACATCTTTGATTCTCTTCAGTCCAGCCCGTGCTGTGGAAGTGGACATTTTTTATTCTCTTCAGTCCAACCCTTGATGCAGTAGTGGACATCTTTGATTAACTTCAGTCAAACCTAGTTGTAGTAGTGGACATCTTTGATCTTTCTTCAGTCCAACCCTTGATGCAGTAGTGGACATCTTTAATCCTTCAGTCCAGCCTTTACTATAGTAGTGGACTCTCTGATCCTTCAATCTAGCGCACATTTACTTTGTCACCTAGGGTCGATATAGTTCAAGGTGCCTAATTCTGTAAAACTTTGTGAGATTGAGTTCCAACATTGTGCTTAGACTCCTTGGATGCTGCTGTCTGATATTGATAGATCTCTCGTCTTCAACAGGGCATGCACCTTCTGGACAAATCAAATTACTGATATGTCAAGTTTACTTAAAGGTACATCCATTGTGTTGTTGGGGGTCACATATTGCAAACGTTATAAATGGTGTTACTTTATCGAGAAGTACCGACTGTTACCGAAAACTACCATTTTGATGATATGAAGGTAAAAGTAGTGATTTCTGATTGAAAACCGGACAATGCACAGCGTGTGGCGCGGGTCAATGAGTCAAACGTAATTTGGGAATCTTATCTATAAGAGACAAAAAGACAAATTTGAGTTAATAATGTTTAATAGGTCACATAACTACTGTCCATGTAAATGGGACGTGCAGTTACGGTTTCTGCACATTCATAATGATGTTACTCAATTTTAATTGGAAACTAGTAATTATGATATATTTGGCAATTGAGGATTGATATGCAAGCTGAGTGAATTTATTTGTATTGTAGACAGCACATATGGTGAGTTGGAACGTATTAAAGTCAAATAAATTTTTTATGAAACACAATGGATGCACCTTTAACCGTAAAGCAATATTTACCTTTTTTCTCTCCATAAATTGGTTACATTGCATATTTTCAATTAAGTAAGAATTTCGAATTAAAAGTTTTTAATGTCCTGTACAGGTGAAAAATAGGATCCTTAATGAACACACCAGGAAGTACTTATTCAGCTTATATTTATGACATGTTATTATGCCCTCTTTTATGAACTATTCTTGTTCTTAAGTTTCTGTTGTTTTACTGTCTATGTAATTTGCTATGACCATGTACACAGGAAGTATTCAATCCATCATCTGAATACAGACACAAAAAATACCTGGGGCAAGTCAGAGTGTATTGATTGATGTCTACTGCTTCTGTTTGCTGCTTAGATTGTGTGAGAATGATGCATGGTCGACAATGACACTTTGACACCACACATTTATATCTAGGACAGATTGAAAGAGGATCGGCAGAGAACGCTGTTTGCAAAACGTTCATGAATTTATATCTCGGACAGACTGAAAATTGATAGGCAGAGAATGCAATTACAAAATATCTCATATCTCTGCTAGATTCCAAATGATTAACAGGAAATGTGCTCTACATATTAAAACTAATTTAAATAACATTACACAGATTTGGGGTTCTGTGCGAAGTTCTATGACACGTACACATACATCACATCTTACCCGATTCTGGCGGGTTTACCCGATTTCAGAAGGCTTCACCCGCGTCCCCGATTGGGTATTGAAAAAACCCGATTTTGACATAATCTCCAAAAATACCCGCTTGAGAAAGTGTACTGTACTTTTTCATTATTTTTTACAAAAACTTGTCCATCAACATTGTATTTAAAACAAATTTTGTCAAAGATACAATCGTTCGAGCGTGTGTGTGGCTTCAGTCTGCCGGTGATTCACGAATTAGTTACAGTTTAATTTTTGCTCCATTAAATAGTTGAATCTCGACAAATTAAATTATATCAGTCATAGCAAATGATTCTGATAATATGATAGACCAAGATAAATCAATAGCAAAGCTATAATACAAGTTGTTAAATGCAAAACCGTATCAAAGACGAACAATTGGCTTTGAAATCTATAACATTATCTCATAGGGCGCTCTATGTAAACACCGTTTGCTAGCTCCATGATCGTGTTTACTTGACGACAGACAGTAATAAGAATATGCTTATTACAAAATCCAAATTCCTTTCGGGGTTTATGTTATTGCCAACTAATTTCGTAAAGTGTTTATTTAAAATCGCTAAATATTCCTCTAAATAAAATATGAAAACAATGTAATTCAAATAAGTTAAATATCTGATAACACATATTGCTAGGGAATAAGTTGTAAGGTAACTAGTTGGACTACGTGTCTAACGAACTTCCTGTTTGTGTTTATGTAAATATTTGTTATAAAAACGGATTTAATTTCTAATTTCATAATGCATATTTAGAAATAATATATACTTTGAAGGTTCAATGAATAATGTATGATAAAAAATATCAGAAATTCCTTGTCTCTCGTAGCAAATTCGTTTGTAAACTCGCTCAAACTGGCAATGTTGAAAGATGGCCGTTCGTCAACAATTGACTTTCTTATTGCAAATAGATAATTTACGTGTCCTCTAATGGATTCATGAAGAGTTAAATACAACCTTTATTTATTTTAGATGGAAGTATCTATTTAATGAAATGTCACAGATATGCCATTTTCTAAATGACGTCATTACCTTATTTTTTTGATATTTTTAATCTTTTTTTTTCTTTTAAAATGTTACTAAAATTTAACCTGTTTAAAAAACGTCACTCAGTCTCATTTTTTTTTTTATCAGAACATGAAGTTATTTTCCAACAAAATATATTTAAGAAAGTTTTCAACATCTTCATTATTTCCATAGTGTGACAGGTGAAGAAAGTTTTAAATTTTCCATAAGCATATATGATACTATGTTTAAAATGATAAATAATTCAATTAATATTTTATATATTCAAAAGGTGTAATTGTGTGTATGATAAACAATTAAAGAAGATTAGTATGTTAAATATATGATTTATATTGATTAGAAACAAAAAACAGCAAAGTGCTAAAAAACCCTTTTAGGGAAGAAAAAAAACCCTTTTCAGAACCTAAAAAAAAACCTTTGCCATTATCGGGTGATGCCATGTATGCGTACAAAATGTTCAATATACATGATGGTTGTGGTGTTTAATAGTTCTATGTTTACAGTGGTATCACACATAAGACTTAAACAAACATAACACTTAATTAAGAGTTTGTTATTATTTTATTTTTTGGGTCAGAGGTGAGGTGAGGTGAGTTTCAAGAGTATTTCACTTATATCGCGGCTGCTAGTATTATGGCAGGGAGAAAGCCCGCAACGCCATGTGGCTATGCATTGCGGTGAAACCTGCGAGCATCGACTGGAACTAGCGAACCATGGCTGGTACTACGCTGACATTCAGTGTAGCATTTGGGGTCAGAAATTGAACATTTAAGAAAAGGATTTACATGTTTACTTATTTAGATTTAAGAGGAAGTATACGTAGCTAGCAAATTGTATTTTGGTTGCAGAGAAAACAAATAGTTTGAAAAGAAATCATGCAAACTTTCTACATCACATATTGAAGAGACACTATATTTGGCAGTTTTCTTCCATCAATTATGGACAAAAAAACATTAAACTTTTCAATACATACTGGGTTTTTTTTGTCTAAAAGATAACTGCAAAGATGTCATTGTAGCTTAAATTTCAAAGAAAACAAAAAAGATTTAGTTATTTTCTGCTATTCTTTATCAACAACAAGCTGTGTAAAGCTAACTGATAGCAAGATGATAAACAATTGCAATAAAGAAAACGCGCTCTTTGACATTTCATCAAATAATTAGCGGAGAAAGTTGGAATAATTTCACTTTACTGGACATTAATTTGAACAAATGTCATCTTATTGTTGTGTTGAACCCAAATCATTCAAATCAAAACTTTGGAAAAAGCAATCATCTATCAATCATTGTTCTGTCATTTCATTTTTCAAATATGTCAGCTGCAATAGGAACAAAATATTACCAGATAAAGCATTAAAAGATTTACTTTTTGACATTTCATCCATTAATGTATTTCACTTATTTTCATATTATTGCAGAGAGAAAGCTAGCAATGCCTAGGTGCCTATGTGCATTAATTGTTTCACGAGCATTGGCTGGAAATAAAGAACCATGAACTACTCTGAAATTCAGTCTAGCATTGCACCAAAACCTTATAGCATGTATAACAGTTCTCCAATGCAGATAAAATTGCCGAGGCCCTGTCAGGATTCGAACCCCAGACCTCTGGATCCAAAGCTGAATGCTCTAACCACTGCACTATCTCGCCCCCTCATTCATTCATGAGAGTCGACAGATAAATAGGATATACTCACACTGAACATTAGTAGAAATACCAGCATATTGTGTCCAGACAGACCAGCTCCTGGATGAAGACTGAGGTCAGGACCAAGATCCCAATAATGTGATAGCGTCATTCCTACAAGGATTGTTTCTACACCAGCATCTGCATCTCTCTCTAAATGCAAATACACAATCACTGTTTACTCCTCCACCAGACATCTCCAGTTTATCTCTATCTGTAGTTCTCATATCTAGCACTGCTGCAAACTGATAAACAAGCCATGAATGTCTGAAGTAGTTTTTCTTGCAAGCGGTCATCAAGACATTCAAGAAGGAACAGAAGGACCCAGGTGTTTTTAGGGAAACAAAGAGCGAACTCCCAGTTTCTTCATGACTTTAATATGATGAGAATGATAAAAACCTTGTCCAGAACATCATCATTGTATTACAGCCGTCATCATCATCATAATTACCATCATCATCAACCTCATCATCACATTCATCATCATCTTAAGCTTCATCATAATTATGATAATCATCATCATCATCATAATTGTCATCATCATCATGTTCAACCTCATCACGGTCAACCTCATCATAACCGTAAAATCATCATCATCATCATCATCTTCATCAACCTCATCATCATCAACATTATTCTCATCAACCCCATCATAATCATAATCATCATCATCACCTGCATCCCAACAATCAATTGCCCCAACGATCGTCATTCAACATTTTTCATCTACCTCTGGCAGAGCAGCTAGGGTTCAAGGAGGCGATCACTTTGCTTGGAGAAGTTTCAAATTACTTAGTCTTTCCATTTCTTCTGTCTAACCTCTTAATCCAACTTTGTTACTTCGTCATCCGGTGTTTGCATCTGTTGTGATAGAGAGGGTCTTGTCCATTTTCATTTATGTCAATAAATCTGAGTATATTCTGTACCTGAGGGAATTGCCAGAAGCCCTGGTGTTGATGAACTGACATATACTGTAAAATGATCTCCAAGCTCTGGTGTTGATGAACTGACATATACTGTAAATTGATCTCCAAGCTCTGGTGTTCATGAACTGACATATACTGTAAAATGATCTCCAAGCTCTGGTGTTCATGAACTGACATATACTGTAAAATGATCTCCAAGCTCTGGTGTTCATGAACTGACATATACTGTAAAATGATCTCCAAGCTCTGGTGTTCATGAACTGACATATACTGTAAAATGATCTCCAAGCTCTGGTGTTCATGAACTGACATACTGTAAAATGATCTCCAAGCTCTGGTGTTCATGAACTGACATACTGTAAATTGATCTCCAAGCTCTGGTGTTGATGAACTGAAATATACTGTAAAATGATCTCCAAGCTCTGGTGTTCATGAACTGACATATACTGTAAAATGATCTCCAAGCTCTAGTGTTGATGAACTGACATATACTGTAAAATGATCTCCAAGCTCTGGTGTTGATGAACTGACCTATACTGTAAAATGATCTCCAAGCTCTGGTGTTGATGAACTGACATATACTGTAAAATGATCTCCAGATATTGACAACCCATGATCACTTGAATAAACAAAGTCTTCAATCCTCTATAGGAAGAAATACTACAGAAATCTGAAAGTATATGGTGTTTGATAAACTTATACCCCACTTCCGATCTCGTTGCTACACTTTTGTTACAAGTGTAGGTATATTAGCCGACACACCTACACTGTTTCTGATATACCTATACTTTTTCTGATATACCTATACTTTTCTAATATACCTACACTTTTTAACAACTGAAAAACAACGTAGTCAATTTTCTAAATTTCCAAATTCTAAGTGATGATACTTTATAAAATGTCAGATAATAAATGAACATATAAGGAACCTGTGATCGAACCCGTGTCCTGTTGCTTTCTGGCCGGACGACCTAACCATTACACCTCGAAGCCAGAACATTTTTTCATGACCAAATGAATAAGGTTCTTATAATGCGTGAAATAATATCACAAATTTATGTTTTTCTTTTCATGTAAGAACATAATTTAATTTTGGGTGCAAAATGTCTTAACATACTGAAAGTTGTTTCTGTTTTCTCTAAACTTTGGCCATGTTGACATTAGCTATATATAGCCATGCTGTTTATAGCGTTTGCTGTACATTTCAGCAAGATGCACGTGCATCTGCGCTGACAATGCCGTCATTGGGTCATATCAATTAGATTTCGAGCCCACAACATGGGTAACCATACAACGCAGCACGGACTGCATTGTCACAGACGAGGCCGTATTTGGGTTGTGCGTTTCATGCACAAGGTTGTTTACAGCTGTATTTGTTTAGAAATATTATGAAATAGTATCTGCTTACACTCGACCGTAAGTGGGGTATAAGACAGATATACCAATACTTTTCCTCGTGTATCAAATGATGCCCTACATTTTTTCCCGTTGGAGCCTTACTCGGCTCCGCCTCGTAAGGGCCCCACAGGGAAAAGTGTAGGGTATCATTCGATACACTCGGAAAAGTATGGGTATATCTCTCACTTACATGTTGATATGGCTTTACATCAAGGTTGGCTTTGGAGACTTGAAATATGGGTAAACAAACATATATTTATATATAATCTAGTAAATAGAACATTTGAGGAAATATAACAAAAACAACTACAAGTTTTTCTTGTCTAATAACTGGCGTCTGTCCTGCTTCAAAGACTATTGTCAGCCTAATTTCCTTTATAAAATCAATCCTATTTTTGATAGAACTATACTTTTTGCAAACCTTTTTTTGGATATCTTTATTCAATTCAATTCTTTACATTTTCAAATCAAGCCTTAAATTCTTAACTTGTACTGTTTGGTATTAGAAATATACATGCCATTAGAAAGTCAACAAATGTAATTTGGGATCACACTATCGGCAATTGTACATATACTTGGACTTTTTCATGATGAGTCCCTTACAAGATTCAAACACTCAAACACTCTCAAAGTCAATCAACAATTACCAGTACTGACTATACCAGCAGCTTATCCACTCAGCCAATGAGAGCTAGACACTTCAAGGTCAAGTCAAGGTCTCATCAGACAAGCAGTATAGACCAGGAACAATTGATATTGGGTTGGATTGGAAGTAATTTATAACAGCTTAAACTGACGTTCAGACTCTGATGAATGTGATTTATTTATTTATGAATTAAGTCATATGATAAATTACCATGTTATTATATCTTTGAAAGGAAGCTCGATGAAATAGGAACCAAATCTTGACTTGCATTTCGGGGTGATATAATTTGGGTTTAGGGTGAATAACAGGAGAAAATTATAGAAACGGGGCATGTCTATAATAACAATGTGCATGAACAGTACCAAAATGCTTTCTCAATTTTATAATGAAATATAGTGATGCTAATTAAATGTGTAGATAAAAGGTGTACATAATTTATACACCGACATCCGCTTATCCCGTTTTGTTACACGCCTATATTGTCAGGATCCCAAATTGTCCAGTTTTATGAAAGTCTGAAAGATTGATTAAAATACTGGAAAGCTCATTCAGTTTTAACAGTACATACATTCATGCATGGTATAGGTAAATTAAAGGCGAACCGGGTAATAATTTTGTTTATACAAATACATGGAAGTCTGCATAAAAGAGGTTCAACTGTGTGAATGGGAGATTCTTCCACACAGAGGAAGTGTCTCTGTAAAAACATGGCTAATTGTCTCATAAGATCTATGAATAACTATTATTAACTCTTCATGCCTGAAATATGGAATTAAAAAAGTACTTGTAATTTTGAGAGTTTATGAATATTTTCATCATTGTGTTTAGTACTGTAAATTTTCTAATAAATCTCCTATTGACTGGCAATAATTTGTTAGTATTTATATCTATAAGATAATGATAGATGTTTATAGGTGTAAGATGATCCAAAAGTGCCTATATATAATATCCATTATCAGACTCTCCGAGCAACAAGAATTTATTGCCAGCTAGCTGTATGTCTTGACCTAAGATATGATCAAGTTGAATCAAAAGACTCGGTTCAGTTAGATGGTTTGACCATTACTGTCCCTCACAGTGACAGGACAGAGAGAGATTTGATTAGGACTGGTCAGCGGTCATCTGGCCATCAGTTAGATTTGATATTCTCATTACTTGACCATCTAACAGTACTTGAGTATAAACAGAAACTGTGCTAAACATTCATTAGTTAAAGGTAGGGTTCGATCTGTCGCCATATTGGATATTTTGCATTACTGAAATGAAAACACGCTATATTGTACCCAATGTTGCAACTTGTTGATAACAAGACTTACACTGATAGAGTATCACATAGTAACAAATAACATGTAATAAAACTAATAAAGTTGCTGTTATTCTGTAGCGAAGTTTTTCAGACTCTCAGCGCCGATGAATGGCTTCAGTTCTCATTGTTTTATTTTTCAACAAATGTACGCTTGTGTTTATCAAGTTGTGAAATATAAAGTCATAAAAATGTTACCTTCATTAGAATCTTTCAATTTATATATGTGTAAACAGGAATATCCTCCAGAATTTTGTTTCCACAAAAAAAAACCTGATCGATAGAACCCTCCTAGCTAGCTTTTAAGGGACGGCTTTCTTGTATTAATTAAGTAGATAAACCTAGCGTCTTGAAACATCAGAGACATGTAATACTGGATTGATTGTGAGTTTGAAACTGATTTGAAATTGAAACTGATCTGGTTATAAAATCCAGTACGTCATATGTCTTAGATTTTCAAATACACCAGCTTTATCCCCAATCTAATTTTAATTTTGAACTTGAGAATTGTGGAGTATGTGTTTCTGAGAAGAACTTCAAAAGTACTGTAATCTGGACACATATATAACAAAAATTGTATCGATAGATCGATGTCTTATCAAAAGACTTAATTCCAGTTCTTGGTACATGGCAAACGTAGCAACAACTGTTTGTAGAAAACAGCTGTTCTAATTATAACAGAAAGTCACTCTGTTTTATAATAGGGAAATGTTTTGTCTGAAACACCTGATGGTATCATTAAAGGTATTGTGAGTAGATTCAAGAGAAAGCTTGCTGCAGATCTTGTGGCAGTAAACTTGGTCAATTTGGATTGATCAATAAAACCTCTGATTTTGTAGATCATTGGAAATTCACCTCAAACTATCTGGTCTTTCTGTGTTTACGGATACCTTTTGAAAACAGTAACCTCAACATAAACCTCTCTCTCTCTCTCTTTCCTGGCTTTTACAGCTTGAGCCTAGATGATATTCAGAGAAATGGTGATTAATGTGCAGTTTGAAAGTCAGTCAGATGATGTTAGTCTAATGTTCCTTACTCACATTGTCACAAGTATTGGGAGATTGGACATAAAGAATGGACAGCGGTCAGTCACCACTTTAATCAGATTCAATATTGTCCATGACTTTACCATCACCAGAAGTGATATAGGAACATTCATAAAAAGAACCAAATACTGACATTTCTCTCTGCAGTTAATTGTTCTACAACTCGTTTTTACTTTCACATAATTAATGGAGAACTACTGATGACAGATTCTTTGAGTAAAATTTATTTTATTGCTGACTCTTATGTCCTAGCCAGAGATATATATAACCATGATGTACAGGTCAATTTCTTTATAACAAGAGTCTATTATGTTGTATGTGCAACCTTTAATGTTACTTGCTGAGATTCTGACAAGACAGATGGGGATTTAATGCATAGTCTGGACAGTGCTTATCTACCAATGACTGAAATTTTATCATCTTCTATTATTTGATCATCAAACAATGATGGAGTAGATATTTGTTCTAAGTGAAATTAAGATTTTGACCTTATAGACATGCTTGAGATGTGGGCAATTTTCCATTTCTCTAAAAGTATAACATTACTTACTTACTCAGATTTTGGCAATAGATTTAACGCCCAGACTTGTAATTTGTCAATGAGATTTGTTATCCTTTACTCGACTACCCATGTGATATAGTAGCGACACTGTTCAGTGAGATAAAACAAATGTCAACACAGTAAGAAAACCACTTGTCAAATGACTGTAAGTAACTAGGCAGGGTAAATGTAGTAACAAAGCTGAACAGAGAAAATTAAGGGATGAGTAACAGAGGTGATGACTCCAAATAAAGGGGAAAATGTCAAGTATATATATCACGCCTTCTGTGGACACAGCATCAATGTCTATGAAGTTTCTTGCTCAGATCTGACAAGACAGAGGAACTTCGAACGGTCAGTAAACATTTACCTAAAATGTCAGTTTTGAGTTCTTCCATTACTTGACCATTTGCAATAATGACAGCATGGACTTTTATTCTCAGTGTTATCATCATGTTTATATACACTACTATAAGTGTCCATACGGTTAGTCTGTTGAATGATACAACCTCTAATATTGCTATCTCAGATTGTGACAGGACATGTAGACACAGATTGTACTGATCTATCTGTACTCTACAAAAGCATTGTATGTGTTCTCAGGTGGATCCAGGAGGGGTTCGGGGTTTTTAAAATATAGATTTGATGAACACCCTGTGTGAAGCCCCTGAAAGTTCCTAGATCCACCGATGGGTCCAAGTACAGATTGTATTGATGTGGTCAGCAAGTCTGTTTGACGAGAGATTTTCGATAAAGTAAGTTTCTACATATTGTTGGATCTGTCAAACTTTGAGACAGGCTGGTTAGTTAGAGTCGAGGTGAGTTGGGGTTAAACACCACTTTCAAAAGTATTTCACATGGATGCTAGTATTATTGCAAGCTCGCAACGCCATGGTGGCTAATCATTGTGGTAAAACCTGAGAGAACTAGTGAACCATGGATGGTACCGCATTGAAATTAAGTGTAGCATCACACCCAAACATCACTGCATGTAGAACAGTTCTCCACAGAAGACAAAGTTGCACCCAAACATTACTGCATGTAGAACAGTTCTCCACAGAAGACAAAGTTGCCGACCCCCTGGTGGGATTCAAACACAAGCATTGGAACCAGTGAAGACTAAAAAGTATTCATAACACTGCATGTACCCGTCTTGCACCTACAGATCAGACATTGATTGCCGGATGCATTAATCACCCGAGCTCCACGGAATGACAACACATCGTGTTCCACTGTCTGTAATTGGGATTATCTCTGCATGGCTGAGGGCACTGGTAGTCACAACATGTATATTTAACTCGGACTAATTGATTGGTAAGCAGCAACACAATCAATGGATATATACTGAACCGTATAACCTCAAACCAATCAATCTTCTAAATGGTAAAGGACAATTAGGACACTCTGATTTGTCTTTCAGATATTGCAATCTTGAACCATGCTTCATGTTCAGTTAAACTTTAAAGGGAAAGTTCTAGTGCCGATCTATCGGCAGCATCTGTCATCTTGTTTTTTTGGTATTACGTGAAATGCAAACTAAAAATGCTATATTGTACCTTATGTATATATGTGTAAATGAGAATATTCTCTTGAATTTCGTTTCCACAAAAATTACCCAATAGAACCCTTCTTTTAAGATCAACTATAATAGATAAGAAATATATTCAAGTTTTATCACACAGCTTCAAAATATACTAGCACTTTTTTCTTCTTTTTTTCTCTCTACAGGCATGTAAGTTGTATTTGTTTAAATGCTCTCGCATCACCAGGTGGTTTGGGGCTAAAAGAGATATCTGTAAGAGTTGAAGAAGTTTTTCCATCTACTAAGTGCTCAACTACCAACAAAGACATAACACGTGTCAGTCTGCATTACTGGCTGATTTAAGCCTTGCAGTATTTCCCTCACTTTCTTGTGCCTAGATAGTGAATCGCTGCACCAGAAATGCATAGCGGGCCTGGATTTCTAAGCACAAATTCTTTAAGGAAATACTGCAAGGCCTAAATTAGTCAGTAATGAAGACTGGCTTCTCATGATGCAAATGTCAAGTAAGTTTAAAGACATATTTTTACTAAAATCCAAATCTTAACCTACAAAGCCATGCTGCAGTTTCCACCTTCTCACCATGTTATTACCTGTATTACCAGCGCCAGAGAGACTCTCTGTCTGTTGATAGATGCCATATGTGTCAAAACAAGGTGAATTAACCTAATTTTCATATCAACTTTGGCAATGCCATTATATTTGCCTTCTTTGAACATGTTAATGTTTCATCAAATAAAGGAAATGATATATTCATTAAGTTAGGAAACTAAACATAACCTTACCACAAGCATCTAAGTATCTGAGGTTTGAGAGAGGCAGTGAGGCTTTCAGTAGGTGCTGTGGCAAATATACGTGTATACTTTCATAGAATATCCACTCATCATCCAAAAGGATAGGTATATTTCCTGACCCAACAATGTATAAAGACTAACGTTTAGACACTGGAATTAAAATTTAGCCCAAAATGTCCAAATTTGAATTTTTATTTTAAAGTACCTAAGCCTTACTATCAAGCAGGACAGTTAATTTCTGTCATCTGCAGTCACCATTTAATAAGAAATTTGTGTAAAATTGGAAGCATCCAAAAAATTCCTGAGTATAACAATGTTATCAGAATGTATTGTAGAAGTCTTGTTTTCAACAAGCGCATCACAACATTATCTGTTCCATGTTTGAACCAGTTAATGGCAGTAAACTGGCTATATTGTCCACCCCAAGCCATCTTGGAGTTACATGTTAGACAATAATAACACAGCCTAACCGAAGGTCGGCACTGACAGAATGAGCGAACAAACAAGATGAGGCTTGTTACAATATTGCTGTCAGGTAAATGTCAAACATCACACAGAGCTCATAATGCCTACATCCCCTGTGTAAAGATACTAAGCCTTTCCATAATAATTAATCCCACAATTATCATAGAACACGATGGATCATTACTTCTATATCAGGGGAGGATGTAAACATGACACAAAGATCTAAAGAATGAATGAAATATCATAATGTTTACCAATAGGAGTATAATGCCTCGCTCTGACCTTCACTACAACCCAGACCTTCGAATACAACCATCGAGTAAAATAGGGGTGCTAACATAACCTGTAAAACCTGACCTCAAATAGAACACAGCTTCGAATACAACCATCGAGTAAAATAGGGTTGCTAACATAACCTGTAAAACCTGACCTCAAATAGAACACAGCTTCGAATACAACCATCGAGTAAAATAGGGTTGCTAACATAACCTGTAAAACCTGACCTCAAATAGAACACAGCTTCGAATACAACCATCGAGTAAAATATGGGTGTTAACATAACCTGTAAAACCTGACCTCAAATAGAACACAGCTTCGAATACAACCATCGAGTAAAATAGAGGTGCTAACACAACCTGTTAAACCTGACCTCAAATAGAATACACCTTCGAATACAACCATCGAGTAAAATAGGGTTGCTAACATAACCTGTAAAACCTGACCTCAAATTGAATACAGCTTCGAATACAACCATCGAGTAAAATAGAGGTGCTAACACAACCTGTTAAACCTGACCTCAAATAGAATACACCTTCGAATACAACCATCGAGTAAAATAGGGTTGCTAACATAACCTGTAAAACCTGACCTCAAATAGAACACAGCTTCGAATACAACCATCGAGTAAAATAGGGTTGCTAACATAACCTGTAAAACCTGACCTCAAATAGAACACAGCTTCGAATACAACCATCGAGTAAAATATGGGTGTTAACATAACCTGTAAAACCTGACCTCAAATAGAAAACAGCTTCGAATACAACCATCGAGTAAAATAGAGGTGCTAACACAACCTGTTAAACCTGACCTCAAATAGAATACACCTTCGAATACAACCATCGAGTAAAATAGGGGTGCTAACATAACCTGTAAAACCTGACCTCAAATAGAACACAGCTTCGAATACAACCATCGAGTAAAATAGAGGTGCTAACACAACCTGTTAAACCTGACCTCAAATAGAATACACCTTCGAATACAACCATCGAGTAAAATAGGGTTGCTAACATAACCTGTAAAACCTGACCTCAAATAGAACACAGCTTCGAATACAACCATCGAGTAAAATATGGGTGTTAACATAACCTGTAAAACCTGACCTCAAATAGAACACAGCTTCGAATACAACCATCGAGTAAAATAGAGGTGCTAACACAACCTGTAAAACCTGACCTAAAATAGAATACAGCTTCGAATACAACCATCGGGGAAAATAGGGGTGCTAACACAACCTGTTAAACCTGACCTCAAATTGAATACAGCTTCGAATACAACCATCGAGTAAAATAGGGGTGCTAACACAACCTGTAAAACCTGACCTCAAATAGAATACAGCTTCGAATACAACCATTGAGTAAAATAGGAGTGCTAACATAACCTGTAAAACCTGACCTCAAATAGAATACAGCTTCGAATACAGCTATTGAGTAAATTAGGGGTGCTAACATAACCAGACCTCAAATAGGTTATAAACAGTCTTCTGAAATCTGAAAATATCAAAAGACACCACTTAGTTTAATAGGTAATACACATGCAAAGTTTCAGGAAGATCTGACGAACGGTTTTAGAGTCCTGCTCCGGAAACAATCTTATCCCTGAACAAAGTCCAAATCCAATGCGTTTCTATGGCAATGACAAAAATTCAATTTTCAAAAATTTTAAAATATCAAAAGGCACCGCTTTAGATAGTGGGTAATACACATGGAAAGTTTCAGAAAGATATCATGAACTGTTTTCGAGTTCTGCTCCAGAAATGAAATGATCACAGATTGATGGGGCGACTTTATCCCTCAGTATTACTCGTACATACCGGTGGGATAACAAATTATGCAAATGCCCTAGTGTGATATTCTATTATGTAAGTGGCTGTATCCACATTCTTGTGCCCATATTCTCGTCTCTCTATTCCTGCATTTTCATTTTTGCTCCAACATTTAAATTGAATGTAAAACTTGTTTTAACAATTTCTCCATGCCATTGTGTCACACGATATTGTTGTCAATTGAGTTTGAAGCATAATGCCAATCTAACCAATCTGTCTTCAGGCAGGAAATCCACTTAGAGATTTGAATAATGCATGGACATCATCCAGCTCAGCTCACATAGCACTCTTATGCATCATACTTCTCTCCTATCATGCTGCTCTCTCTCCACTACCTGAGAAAACTTCAAACAGTCAGCCGATATAGTGAACAGTCGGTGTTCTTGGCTGAAAGATTTACACAGATAGTTAGGTGAGGTGATTTGGAGATGATCAAAGTTTTATGGATGATCAGCAACATTTTCACAATAACAAAGTGTTTGGTATTGATTCTTATGGCATTTTCAAGCATTTAAACTTTTCAGATAGGCTATTTGAAAAAATACATAAACATCCCTTTTTGAATATGAAGAAGTTGTTTTTCTATCAAGTTTTGTCTTCTTATGCCATAAAAATTTCAAAATCTGCACACTGAAAAACCCATTGTAGTTTAAGCCAAAAAGCTTGACAATAAATAGTTGGCAAATGTAATCAACTTATTGAGAGCTCCACCCCTAATCAGTGTCCCACAGTAACCATCCCCTTCCCCTCCTCAAACCAGTAAATCATAAGCCATGTGCACATGTATCCGCTCCCTGACCCAGAGTCAGTTTTATAATCAGGAAATGCTGTAGATAATAACAAACATATACTCTGATATCCATATGCCCTTCCAACAGGGGTGAACAAAAGTGTTATTTTTCTTAATCAACGCCCCCTCAAAAGCTAGCTGTATCCTAATAAGTACCTGATTCAGTCCTGGGTTCTATTAGGTTGTTTATGCTGTATCATATCCTGGCTGGTGGTCCCGGAGGGGGCACATGTCATCTGGTCTCATCCCGGCTAGGGGTCCACCAGCGAGATATGTCACAGTCTGGTAGAGAGGTACAAGATGGATGCTTCCCCTGTGTGCTGATAGCCAGTATACCGCCCTCAGAATAGACGGAATAAATGATCGTCAAATAAAACTTAATTCAAACCCTGCTTACATATTAACCCTTTAAATGTGGATATGTGAACCTTCCAGAAACGGCTTCTCTAGCAAGTTGCAAATGCTTGATTAAATGCTTTAACCCTTTACCTGTCCATTTAAGGTACCTTATTTCCTCTAATAAGTGCTCGGGCGCTTAATTTTTCAGCACCCATGACCCCTCAGTGCTTATTAGAGGCCCAGCGCTTTTTGGAGACCCGGCGCTTATTTCTTTAATAGAAAATTGAAGTTTACTAAGGAATCATTAATCTAATGGTTTAGACTGGCGCTCATAAGAGACCTGGCGCTTGTTGAGGCCTGGCGCTTATTTTCTCAACTACCCTTGACCCCGGGGCACTTATGAGAGGTCTGACGCTTATTGGAGACCCAGCGCTTTTTAGAGGAAATATGATACATTTATCCATGCGCAGTGCATGCTAAAGTGTTGGCCGACATGTTACCCCTGGTCAGTGAGTACAGAACGCTCCATGATGAGAATACAACTGGTCACCTGTCAGGCACCCAAGGTTTGAACTCAGACTACATTCATACTAATATATGATAAAACTAATATAATTATACCTAACTAATATCATATCAGGTACCCAATTTACTGCTGGGTGGACAGATGAGACACACTTTCAACTAAGTCACTTACCCAGGGTGACACCATAAGTCTCACAACTCATGCGTCAAGAGTGGGGCAGGGAATGGCCCTTCAAACTCTCAGTTTCTCCAGCAATATAGCGGGTAACCCACCCATGTTGTGAGCCATGCCCACTGTTGCTGAATTTCATGGACCATCAACTGGGTTATGAACATTGCTTCCAACAGATGTGATGATTCCCACTTGTAACATTGGGACGACTTTAGGTTTGCCAGTTTCACTGTCAGGAAGAACATGAGGGTGCCATCAACTGACAAATCACTGTCTGTGTCACTTATCTTGTTTGTTTGCTTTTTCGCTCAAAATAAGGGAAAACAATGTATCTGGTTCCATTACAATGGCAATGAAACAATATCTTGCATTGGCTGTTTCAAGCCGATCAGTTAATCAGCGGTGTCATACTTAAAACTGACCAAATACGGGACTTGACACTCGGAATAGATCCCTCTTGACTTATAACAACTTAATAATTGTCATAATCTCATAATGTAAATTAACACGGAATTTCTATTAATGTAGATTTGTTTCCACCTATATTTATTAAAATGTTTGAAATTTAATTGTTTGGTCCTGAGAGCATGATTTTGCTTATAAACGCCAAATTCATGACAGTTGGCAGGTAATTTACTCCATAATTGGCCATGAATGCATGGAACCTGGGCAATATTTGGTCTATAAGAAATATAAGCATCAAAAGGGTTAAATAGTTGTGACTCCTGTAAATTGGCATGTCAGATTATACGCAAACTTTATTCATCAGATAAGTTGTAAATGCTTTTGACAGTATTCCTTAAGACAAAGCCCCCTGATCTGTTACGTAATTTCCTGGCTGTCAAAACCCGTGGATCGAGCGGCACAAGATTGAGGACTCCCCGGTGAACTGACAACTGGTGCTTCTCTCGTTCAAACACTCCAAGTTAGCTTGAAGGAGGGTGAGATGAGGTGATTTAGGTTTTTAATTGCGCTGTTTACAAGATTATTTCACTTTTATCATGGCTGCTAGAATTGATGCAGGGAGAAAGCCCACAACACCATGTGGCTATGCATTGCTGTGAAACCTGAGAGAATCGATTGGAACTAGCGAACCAGTTTGTCTTAGAATAAACAACATTGACATGTTTTCAGATGCAAGTAAAGTTTGGAAAGTATTCAATTTGCTTAATAATCATAGAAGAAGGAGATCTCTAAATTTTCATTTTGTATTGAGCTTTTTTTTATTTGAACACATATTAAAGGCCAATAAGATATTTTGAAACGCAATAGATGCATCTTTAATTGTCTGCATATTTCAAAATGTGGTCCTAGTGTAAAATTTAAGAAAAGTTTACATCACACCATAATCCTAGATTAATTAGAAACTTTTTGCGATTTATCACATTATAAGATTTTAAGACTTTTTTTTTTAATTCATGAGTTTGAAATGGAGATGCACCGGTTGGCAGTGCACTGGGGAGTCATCCATCTTGAGTCGGCTCTCCGCACTGACATCTACGAGATTTTGTAACATCCGATTTTGTCTTTAAGGAATAATGTCAAAAGTATTTACACTGCGCTGCTGAATTAATGAGCACCAAACCATTCTGACTGCTAATCTATAGGAGTTGCAACTTGTTAATCCTTATGATGCTTTATAGAGATTAGAGAAGTGTGTCATATGACTTTTACAAAACGAGTGTGAATTTCTGTATTGTCAGAGTGAGAGCGAGGGTTATATACATAAATTTGCACGAGTTTCATAAAAATCATATGGCACACTTTTGAGTGTAATAATTTCTTTATTACCCATTCTGTTTCATTTTATTCGCGTAAAAATGGTCAGGAATTGGCTGATTTCTCTTGCAACGACAAGCTACAGTGACATCACGAACAATTGTTTTATGACGTCACAGACGATGAAATATGGGATTCACGGTGAACCAATGGTTACTAGACAAATGTGATATGTGCATATGTGCTCATATCAATAATATTTACTTGGTTATTTTCAGCCATATGGGTAATAAGTCAACTTATGTCATGGGAGGGACACATTGTAAAAGTGATCAAGTCCTGGTGCGCTTTCTCTGGGTACATTTAACAAGAGCTTCTCTGTTTCACATACTGAAGAGTTCTCATAATAGAAGCTTTGAAATGAAAACAAGACTTTGAGGAGAAATGCTATCAAAGTTTGAGAACTATTTGCAAAAAAATCAGAATTCAATTTTCAAATTAATGAGTTGGAAGAGCCTCTGTCAATTCAATGGAGTAATGGAGGTAACGTGCACAGACATACATTGACAACAGGCATAATATGAATTTAAACTTGTTTACTGTATTTTATCCATCATATTCAAAATGTCACATAAAAGCAATCTTACCACCAAGTTCATGCAGTTTTTCAAAGGTTCAGATCTCTCATGATTAGAATAAACTGTTTCCTTGCAGACATACATCAAGACAAAGATTAGTTTCTTTACTGGAGTACAAAAAACAACCATCATAAATTGTAAAGAGATATTGAGGGTAAGCTTGTTTGACCTTTGTCTGTGTTGATGACCTCTGTCTCTGGTTTGATGACCTCCATTTCTGGTTTGATGACCTCTTTCTCTTTGACAAAGATTAGAAGTTGAATGTATAACATTTCTGCACTGTAAAAGTACTGTACATATGAATGTGTTCCCTGAAACTAGAGTCAAAACTTGACATAAGAAGAAGTGAAATCTGTCTTCAAGTAGGCACCTAGACCACAACGTCCATTTAGAGCTGAAAATGAAGAGATCCCAGCGGTTTCTTTTTACCTAATTTTGTTTCCAATTTTTATTTTATTTACAAAAGAAATTAGTTCTGAGACTAAACGTTAGTCTGAAAGTATTGACAAAGCAATATAGACGACTGTTGTTTAAGTCTGATAGTTTTCTTCATCGGCCCACGTCTATCTTAGGTCTGTGGAGACTTGAAGATAGATCGGGAACGAGAATCTGTCTCAAAGAGGGAGGATATATGTTATCTACGTTCATTAAGAGGCTTTCAAAAAGATTTGATCCACTAATATACAGAAAGGGAATATTAGGAAAATGATTTGGAAAGATTTACTTTACTTTATTTTATAACTTTATTCTGGAAAGATTTTCTGACCTCTGTATATTGGAAACTTATCAAATAATGTATTATTTGGAATCGCAATAATACAAATTCTTACACTTTGTTGACAAGCCCATTGCAGTATTTGAACCCACACCCTCAGAGTCAGGCCCCCAGCACTAACAGCATTCTAGTCAGTCGATGAGACCTCAACAACAAGGTCAACCAACATCTGATAGTTAAGCCATTTTCACATTCAGTACCATTCTGAAAGATGTTGATGACATATAAAATAACATTCCCCTAATATATATGGATGGTTCCCGTGGTAGTTAGGGTTAAAGCTCAGCGCAATCTAAACGACTTTCATCAACTTGACGTGTGATGTATGATCCTGCTTCCAGATCAGGTCTACAGAGACTAGAAGATAGATCGGGATGGAGAATCTGTCAATGGGGGCCTTAGCACTGTAGTGATAACAATCCTAGCATTACAACATTACATCTAACATTCAGCAGCTTTAGAATGCTCTTACAAGATGGGGAAAGGAAAGTGGATGAAAGAACTAGGCATAACTTACAAGAGTCGAGAAAATGTATATAATTCTATATAGAAAAAATACAATTTGTGAAGAACTTACGATGATTAAATCATATCCATAAGCATGCTTTCGACCATTACAGGTCTCATCAGGTGAATGATGTTGAGTCGGTTTGAATTATATATACATATGTTAGTTTTTCAACAAAATATTATTTCCAGGTAAATAAGGACAGGTATATGCAGCACAACTTATTTATTTGAGAGTGTAACATTTTGATAGAAATTATATTATTTTCAAGCATGAATTAATTGATTGATCGAGGCTCTTGTTAATAGAAGATGTTAAATTTTTATCAGGACAAGGTAAAGTGGAAGAAAACTAGTTCTATGGACAGTAAACTTCTTTATTGCAATAGACGCAATGTTTTGGTGCAGATACTAGCACCATTATCAAGCAGGTGATGATAACGGTCACTAGCACAGGAACTCGATATTGTAATTAAAACATAGATAAAATGTAGGTTTAAAAATTATACACCCTATATCAAATAGAGTAAATGTTGCCGATCTAAGGGTTCATTCAACATTAGGTCAAAACTTACGCTAAGAATTGGTGACATTCACAAATGAACACACTAATCACCTATACATTTCTCCACCAAATCCGGCTGATTTCCACCATATGTCACCCCTAGGATAACTTAAATAGTTCTTCAAACTCGAAAATCCAACACAAAAACCTCTCCCTCCGTTACTCCGCAGTCGATACCCATTTGAATGATCTGATTGGTCCGTTGAGCGGAACTCATGCAAGCATTTTGACACATCAACAAAGGAATCAATTATGTTTTTTCAATATTCGATTGTAATACAATACATTAAAACTTTACTGTCCTGCCAGGGTCTGCAAAGTCATACAGTGTTTATTCAATATACATGTTGCTGTTCTTATAGACACTGGTCTCTTTATAGACAGGTCTGTTGATGTCTCAAACTCGAAACTTTTTAATTCATTCACATCCTGCAAAGAATTAGCTGAACTCCAGTAAAGTTTTACATAAACCATCACTTTATATACAGAGTTAATCTTATTCTGGAATACATACATAAATGCATGTATATAACCTATTATGTATTTAAATCCTTCTTATCTTATAATGAAAAATCATTACAGGCAAAGGACAAATGGTGAAAAGATAGATGAAGTTATTAAAAATTTTAAAATTCCTACAGGTAAATCACACAGAGAGGACAGAGTGGAGGTTTAAATAGTGGCACATAATATCTCGCTTACACACAGTGGAGTAGCTGGTATATCAGGAGAAGAAAACTGTGCTATCATTTCACATTTAGTTTGTATGCGTTTATAACGATCCAGTCATCAGCGAGAACACCTGAATCATCATCATACACCTGAGGAAGTAGTAAGATGGACTCGCTTATATTCCATAAATTCCTGCTTTTCATGACATTTATTCACATTTTGTTCTTTTCATGTATTCTACTTCCCAAGGGGGCGGGATAGTGCAGTGGTTAGTGCGTTCGGTTTTGGATCAAGTGGTCCGGGGTTCGAATCCCGCCAGGGGCACGGCAACTTCGTCTGCAGTAGAGAACTGTTCTACATGCAGTAAGGTTTGGGTGCAATGCTACAATGAATTTCAGCGTAGTACCACCCATGGTTCGCTAGTTCCAGTCGATGCTCGCAGGTTTCACCGCAGTGCATATAGCCACATGGCGTTGTGGGCTTTCTCCCTGCCATAATACTAGCAGCCGCGATACAAGTGAAATACTCTTGAATGTGGCGTTAAACCCCAACTCACTCACTCACTCTACTTCTCAATGTCCTCAAACATTAAGTAAATCATGGGTGGTACCCAACAGACTCACAATGTATATGTAGCACAGTTTGTAAGAAGTGAACAAGATTATCTGGTTTTTAAGTGTCCAAGTCCTCGCAGGATATAAACTCTGTATGCATTCAACATTTTCGACAGCCCCAGTGCTGGATCCAGGAATTCTGTTTGGACTCATTGTTGAAAGGTTGACATCAATGTCGAGGGATCCTTGAAACATATAGACCTCTCTTGGGCTGTACCCTCCCTCCTCTGGATCTGTCTATGAGTCCCAAATCAGGAAGCTTTTGTTCTGAGCATTCAATATTGAGTTTTTTCTTGAATATTGCCATATAAATTGACAAAATTGTCCTTTGGGGCTGGCTATTCAGGGGTATAATACAGAGGGTGTGTGCAGGGGTGCGTCCCACTCCCTTTTCAAGTTAAAATTGTCAAAATGACCACTGAAGCTGTAGTCAAAACATTATGGTACACTGTGCCCCCCTTTTTCCAAGAAAGAAGGTGCACATAGACCGTACTGTAGTACTGTACTGTAGTGTGGTAGTCTCCAGGTCATCCAGCTTCCTTCCTCTCAATCAAACAGATTGTCATCACCCAACCTCCCCAACCTCCCCCCTCGCTGAAAGCATTTCTGAGTCCTGAGTTCTAGAGAAGTGCACCCCCTTTCTCAAAAAGCTTTCCATCTTACTACTTTTCAGACCTATTCCGTACACTACTGGACTTGTTGATCCTACGAAGCTATGTTACCACTCTAACGACGGCTCTGTCACGTCCCTGATCTGATCTGATACACACTCTTCTAGGGAGAGGCAGACTCACAAGCTCGAGCTGATATGTTGATCAACTGCTCGTTCTTGTTCTTCTTTGATGAAATGACGTCTAATTTCCAGGAAAAACAGTCTTTCATCTCATCACAACTCGACAATGACTCATCTTCAAGATTCTCATCAGACTGCTGTCCACAGTTTTTCTGTACCGTCTTTGAGTCCCTGATAGAACTCTTATTGAATTTTCTCTGTCCATATAATTTTTCATTCAACACTGTAAATATAAGTTTTTCATGTTCAGTGACATTTTATTACAGGTATATGATTGATGGAAAGATGGAACACTTTGAAACTATGCATGTCAGCATTTTTACAAAAAGAAATTATCTTGAAGTAATTGTAGAAAAATATTAAGAATTCAAAATGTTTTGTTCCCATAAAATTAGTTAATTTATAAAAGCATAATCATGACTTTATATAAAAACAGAGTCATCGGCTCTGTAGCTCATCGGGCTTAAAACACACTAAATAGGTATCAGAGGTATAAAAAAATTCAAGTTGGCCTACTTTATGAAAATATGTTTAAGGTTGTGACCCCTGCAACCCATATTTGGGGTCACAGGGTCATCAAATCTACAATTTAGAATTCCCATTGGCCATGGAGTCTGTACACAACATTTTAGCTTCCTACAGCATTTTGTTCTGGAGAAGAAGATAAAAATAGGTTTTTAATGTTGTGACCCCTGTGACCCTAATTGGGGTCATGGGGTCACCAAATTTACAATTTTGAATCCCCATTAGCCAAGGAGTCTGTACACAACATTTCAGCTCTCTGGACCTTTTGGTACTGGAGAAGAAGTTGAAAAAAGGTCTTTAAGGTTAGGACCCCTGTGATGTTATTTGGGGTCACAGGGTCACCAAATCTACAATTCAGAATCCCCATTGGCCAAGGAGTCTGCATATAAAATTTCAGCTCTCTAGAGTCATTGGTTCTGGAGTAGAAGTCGAAAAAGCGAAAAGTTTACGGATGGAAGGACGGCCGGACGCCATATGCCATAAGCCCATTGGCCATTACAGGCCTGATGAGCTAAAAATTCATGGACGGACGACAGACGACAGACGACAGATGCCATGCCATGCCATGCCATAGGCCAATCGGGCCTTTCAGGCCTGATGCGCTAGAAATTGACAAAAAAGTATCTCAATCAAAACTTTGTATTTTTTGCCAATCTTCTTGCATAACACTGAATATACAAGTTCACAGTTTCATACATATTCTTCAACATAGAAATATTGACTTTGATACATCTAACAATTTCAGTGTTTTCTCTTTGCTTTGAACCGTCATGCACTCAATCAATCTTTATTTAATACTAAAGGGCCACAGGCCTATAGTACATAATTTGTGAACATATCATTACCCTATTATATCCCTATTGGTTTTTTTGGTGAAAATCTGAATTGTTAAATTTATTAATTGTCTGATTAGGTCGATGCAATTTTAATAATAGTCAGACTGGTTTGTGTTTTTATTTGCTGGTTTCCTCTGCGGACGTCACTGGTAATTACTGTAACAGTATGTAGCTTCACATCAACATCAGTTTTAGTTATTTATTATTAGCTCAAATGCATAGCGTTATCAAAATGTAAAACTACAGGTGTCATGTCAGGTGTGTCCAATGAAATGATATCATCAATAAATTAAAAAGATGATGAAATTTCATCCACTTCCTTCATTTCAATGTTTACATAGATGTTTTCTACAATTTCCTTGTTGTGTAATATCTAGGCATAATGTCTTTGGATGAAAATTTCTAATTAACCTTGGTGTGTGTAGTGTCAAAGTCATGTAATAGGACATTTGATAACACAAGAACACCAGACCTGTTCTGATCGGGTTCTAATTACAGGTATACCTGGCATCAATATCGAACCATTAAGAACGCATAAGTTTGGTTAAAGGGAGGGTTCTATCGGAGTATCAACCATTTTGTTTTTGTTGCAACTGTGTAACAAATAAGTGGATTATAATTTTTGATGTCTTTGTTTATCAATTGATCTGGTATGTCTCTATCAGAACTAGGAGAGAATGAAGTTTGCATAGAAATCAAGCAGGGACATATTCTGCATGTGAATAAAACTGGTGTGGATCGATAGAAACCCAAATTTCACCATCCATGGAGATTCAAACCTGGGAAATCTAGGTGAGAGCAAGACCCTCTACCAGTTGAGCTAAAGGGACATCCCACCTGATCAAACAAGTAGGAAATAATTAACACTTTTGACCTCATCCTGACATCACCATCTCATCAACTGTCACTTAATTAATCACATTAATTAAATATTTGATTGATTAATTAATTAAGGGTTGGACCTCTTAATTAAGGAACTGTTCCCAAAATGAACATATATTAAAGGGGTTGAATATAGCACCAAAAAGACAATCTCTAAAAGTTGAAAATAAGTATCTCAAGTTCATTGAAGTGAACGTACACTAAAGTGTTGGTTTATATTACATGTAACAAATAAGTGGTAAAACCTGATCTAGGGTGCCAACTAACACTGAAAATTCTCTAAACCTTCCGATCTAATGTACCGGGTAATAAGAATTTGTTTGCATTTAATTTTTTTATCAATACTTAAAAAACTGCAAAATGATTGAAGCACACATAAAATATTCCAGAAATGGTATGTATCGTATAGATGAGTATCGAAGACCAAAACCAGTAGAATACTTAGAAGAAATAAACAAGATATGAGCTATATTATTGATAAAAGCTTTGTCTACAAGAGGACATACTGTGATGTCAACAATGAATTTTCAAGCAAAAAAATTAAAACCATGATCAAATGTGTTATTTGAATTCTTTGATAGGTATTTTAGAAGCTTGTGCTGTGAAGGAGAACTAGTTCTATGGATAGTCAACTTCTTTATTTCCTGTGTAGCTCTATCTGGCTTCCTCATTACAGTCTGATTAAAATCGACCTTGTTCCGAGGAATAAAATTTGCAAAATAATATATCTACCGGGATACGAACAGGTTCTGTAGATTCCTCGCCACAAGGTCTGAGAACATCCCGTATAAGCGTGTGTTCCGAACCAGTTTAGCGCAGCCAAAGCCCAGTCAAATAGCTGACCAATCACATCATAGTTCTTAAACGGTCGCTGTTTTGAAAGCATTCGGAACAGACAAAAGGATAGCTGTTTGGAGTTATCTGCCCCTAACTTCTTGCATCGAAAGCATTTGTTGGTCATCTTTTGATTGGCTACCTGAATTGCGCTCGAACACGCTAGTCTACGGACTGTTTCCAGACGGTTTGGCGTAGAAATCTCCGAACGATTGAGTTCGTATCCCGGTAGATGCACTATTTTGCACATTTTTTTCCGCGGAATACCGTCGGTTTTAATCAGACTGTCCTCATTACATCCTTTGTCCATCATAATCATGTGCGTCAACCTAAAATCACTTGTGTAAACCAACTCTGTATTTAACAATGTTGTCACAAGCCATGTGCGTCAAATCGAACAGAACAGAACAAAATTTATTCTCAAAAAGCACAAAAGGGATATAGAGAACATACAAGTATGTATCAATTGTTTAAACCAGCAGCTAATCAAATACCCAGTGTCATGTCCATTAACTCAATCAATTATAATAACATAATTTTACACTTGTATTAATTCTCCATGTTCATGTTTTACGCATAACTTTATTGATAACAGTGCTGGTATCATCTGCACCAAAAGAATGTTTACAATAAAGAAGTTGACTATCCATAGAACTTGAAGTTAATCGACACTCATCGAAGGTGGTTTGACTGAACTAATTCTCTAACCATAATCTATTATATACCATATACATTATATAATATAATAATCTCTAACCAATCAACCCTGTTCCAAGGAATAAACGTTGCATAATATTCCTTCTCCACACAGGCTGATGGCTGCCAGTAAGCTATGATGTGATATTGAATACCCTGAACTGCATGGTCACAGAACATATGCCCATAGAGATGGAGTGTAGTCAGACCCTGACCAGAGGGATCTTATCCCTTTAGATACAATAGTTTGAACATTTTCCCGTAACAGAGTCAATATTCATCAAAACCGGACAATACCTTAATTAATAAAGCTGTCACCTTAGAGCAAAATATTCAATTGATGACTAGCCCAGTCTAGATGTCTAGATTACTCTGCTCTAGGCAGAAATCCATTTTGTATAACTACTTGAATTGTTTGTAAAATAATGTTATTAGAGAAAAAATAAAATATTTCTGAAAATAAATGCATGCTCAAGGCAGAAATACATTTTGTGTAACTACTTGAATTGTTTGTAAAATAATGTTATTAGAGAAAAAATATAATATTTCTGAAAATAAATGCATGCTCAAGGCAGAAATACATTTTGTGTAACTACTTGAATTGTTTGTAAAATAATGTTATTAGAGAAAAAAAATATATTTCTGAAACTAAATGCAAGCTAATGGTCTCTCATTCGCATAGTGCTTCATGAATTATCTCCCTTCCCTTGAGTACCAGGTGGGGGCATTTATAGAGGGATCAATAAAATTCTTCTTCTATTCGGCCTGAACACAAGGTTATACATTTGCTGATATCATATAGCTTAACTAAAAATCAACATCAGTAATATAACTCTTCTTTGAGTGGCATTTTAGAATATTAGAATTTAGAATAGTATGATGAATAAGAACAAGTTCTGGACAGTCAACTTCTTTATTCCTATATATAAGATACCCACAACAATAAAACACAGGTGGTCAATGGGATCGACAGCATTTTTATGAGACAATAAAACATGCTCTGGATTTTAGACGACAGTTTGAGCGTCGCTTAGCAAATGACGTCACATGTTATGTCACTTTGATTGTTCAATGCTAGTGAACGTGTTCTACGACGGTAGGCATTAATATTTTCAAAAAAATAATATATACAAACAACATAATATCTGCACAGCTTCTATATAAAAGCGAGTAACTGTTTAAGGGCATCTCATATAAGAAATAGAAGACTCGTTGTTGTGCTTTATCGTAGAATAAAACATAGCAGAGAGCATAAAACACGAAAGCCCTTCATGTTTTATGCACCCTACTATGTTTTATTCAACGATAAAGCACCCCAACTCGTCTTCTATTTCTTAAATATGCAGTATTCATAGCAATAAAGAAGTTTAGTATCCATAGAACTTGTCTTCATTAATATTAACCCTTCTTCTGCTGAACTGCTTGATCTCAACCCATTGAGTCATTGATTGACGAAGGATTAAACCCAAACCATTGAGTGATTGAACCCAAACCATTGAGTGGTTGAACCCAAACCAACGAGTGATTGAACCCAAACCATTGAGTGCATGATCCCAAACCACTAAGTGATTGATTGAATTAAAAGAACTAGAGCTTATTAACATGGGGAATTAACAGGTGTGAAATAAGACATGACTACCTGGTAACTTTTGCTTTGGGCTGATAATATATTCTGACATATGATTCTTTTGATATTGAATTGACAAATGTACTCCATGGGGGTGGCAACATTTACAGGATTATGTATACACTGGCTAGGAATGTTCAAGGTTTGGTCAGGAGGTCATCACTGACATGGATGCTTCATCCTATACCTGGAGCACCGGTCCTATCTGTGATACCAGTACTAACACAAACCCTTGGCTAGACCCACAATGCTATAGCTACAGGCTGTGGGAAGGAGACGCAGAGATTCCAGTGGATGCAGCGTTTACATAAACGGTGGCACTCATTGGTTTGCTGACAGGTCGAGCACAATCATGTGTGTCATGCTTTCAGCAACAAGGCCATTAAAAACTGTTTTTATTACTCAACCGTTGTGAGATCACTCATTAGATAACAATGAGTTGATTACACACATGTGTGATACCACAATGTGCTGTTGTAACGTCATAATTGGCGCGTGACGTCATAGTCGTTTTTGGTTGACGTCACAATGCTAGCCGCGCGACTTCAGTAGCGGGTGATCTTTTTGCAAGTGAGCGTCACATAAAACGATTTTCTTGCAATTCAGCGTTATTTACATCATTGAGTAATAAATCAAATACTAAACTCGGCCCCGTTTGATAACATGTTTATGAAACTCGTGAATGGCATCGATATTTAACTTGCTTTCGCTCGTTAAAATACCAAACCATTCACTCGTTTAATAAACATGTTATCAAACGGGACATTGTTTAGTATTCTATATATAAATGCTTTGACAACAGTCACTGAAAGTTTGACAGCTTTTGTTCAACTGAACACCCCATCCATAACAAGCTTTAGAATTGTGTTATTTTGTTTTCAGCTAGACTAATAAGAATAGTAGCTAAAAATATTCAAAGCAACTTGTTCAGATATCCCTTTGAAAGGGCAATGAACAATATGCTGGTAATCTGTTTTTGTCATTTATGTTGTTGGAGCAGATTGTTAGCAGGGATACATTATTTTAGTGTCTGATATATGCAACTATTCCTTGTTTAAAGACTGGCTTGGGGATCAAGCAATATAGCACATGGCCTACACTTGAAGTACTGCTACCCCCTACATACAGTGAGGATTACTTGTACAACTGCCACCACCTACACATTGAGGATGGAATGGGGCTCTAGATGCTAGCTAGAGTTTGTAGTAGGGGCACTTATCAGGTCATTACGGTGCAGTCGGTGTCTCCCATGTGATAATTCTCTCAGTTCTAAAAGGTTTCTGCTGTACAATAATGATACCTTTCAACATATGGGATTAATTATTTTTTAATGAAGTAAGTAAGCTAAACCAAGCCAAGGAGATAGACCTGGTGAATCAAGCACCTGCACAACAGTGATTATCTAGCAGTGAGATGCAACAACAAAACAACAGATTCTCTTTCAGCTTTCATTAATCTATTTCAGCTCTACATAAAGTGGTATGTGGCTTAGATAAAAGTCAGGATTTACATATAGTTAAAAGGCTGTATACATAAAGTGGATGGAGCTGTATAAAACCCTCTCAAAACACATATTAAGATTAGCTAAAGCAAACTTGGAATCTTATAACAGAGTTTTTACATACAGTTCATCATATCAACCCAGTCACAAACATAACATTGAAGTAACTATATAAATATGTATCCTCTCATCAATAAATCATTGAAAATTAAAAAAATGTGTTTTTGTTTTAACGCAACTTTCAGGACCAATTCAGAGCAGCTATGATAACAGTGTTGAGAGAATTGAAGCCTGTTTCTTGTTTACAGCTTACATTTTTATTCTGAATATCTCTCTATGGCTCATTGGTGCTGTAATGTTTCAACATATGTCTGATTATTGAAAAACGCTTAATTTCCACATTAAAATAAGGATAAATAGTCCTCAATGTGAAACATAACATTTGGGACATTCTAATACATATTTATCATGTTCATCAGAAGTTGTCGATTAAACTCCAACCTTTAATTATCTAAAACATCACCAAATGGTGATACAATGATAAAATTCAATAAAGACGTCATTGTCTAAATATCTCACTCTTGTCATGTATCCACTGTAAATGCTTTCAAAGACTTGAAATGATTCAATGTAAAATTGTCAATATAATACTTGTGAGAAAAAACACATGTCATTTTTTTATTCTTAATTTCTAATTCCATCTGAACATATATTCACTTCATTATATATATATATATACATCACATGACATGAACGGCAATATGAATAAAGTTAACCCTTCCGTTGTTATGGTAAGATACCCAAACTATTCAAGTATGACAAATGTATCAGGGATGTAAAGTGATACCGGTAGTAGAAAACTCTTTTCGAGATTAATTGCTTTTGCAAGGAATGAAATATCGACTTTTTCCACGATTTTTTTCGATGTATTGCTGAGACACCATTTTGGCCCACTCGAGTTTGACAAGCAAAAAATCGTGTTTGAAGTGTCATAACTTTAGAAATAATGGACCGATTGTGTTGATGTTTGTTTTAATCGAACGAGTAATCACTGTGCTTTAATTCTACAATGTGTTTTAGGTGTACAAAGTGTGTTAACATTTTGAAATTTGGACTTGATTGGACAGGGAGTAAAATTGGCGTTGCTTCCCTTTCTCTATTTATAAGTATAGGTATATCGTATCGTAGTATTGAACCTAGGAACTGTTTGTTTTCAGCAATACAAGTCCCTGTGGTTGCAATATTATATTTTACCCCTTTTAGCCCTCATGGTGGAATATTCCAACCCTCTAGCTCACCACCGAATTTAGCCTTAAAGATATAATTAGATAATAAAAAGTGGTTTCATATGCACAAATCACAGCCAGCTAAACCCATACAGCCACCTGCCGCGGTTGAGAATATGATATTCCAATCAGCCTACACAATCCGGATCTGGTTTCCCCAACCTTGTTTCCCAACGTTGTTTCACAATTAAACGTGTTTGTGATTTCCTCTATGGAGATCAAGTTAAAGGTTTGTTCTCGATCACAGTAATGTCTTTTCTTGCTGTTTTGTAAAACACGCACCTGAGGACTCCACTGAGGAGTGCAACATAACATCATTATAATTTTTCTAAGAAGTCTCCATTTACATACACAGATAAACAATAAAAGCTGGTAACAAAGCTGGGAAAAGAACAGAACAGATTACATCGATCATAAACTAAACTAGGGAAATGAGAACTGAAAGAAGTTTAATGTTTAAAAGAATGTATATAAAGGCAATTTATTTTTCAACCAATTCAAAATTGATATTTTATCTTTTTGTAAAGTTAAATGATTTTTCTGTATATGTATAGACATGTCATAAAGACTAAAAATAACTAGGATGTGTTGTTACTCTAAAACCCATAGATACCTCTCCCTATCTAGCTATAAAATGAAGCGGTGTGAATGATTAAATGTTGGGTTTTTTTAAAACATGAGTGTTGCTTTACTGAATGAGAAACTATTTTTAAGAATTATTTTGATTGATAGTATATTATTTTTCTATAATCCAGAAATCAATGTCAAAGAAAACTAACATTTATTTACAAACTATTGTATTTGCATAGAAGTTTTTATGGAATGCAAAATTACAAATTTTCCTTAAACCTGTATGAACACAGATACAATCACAAAAGTAAGTTTGACCAAAAAACTACAACTTGTAAAAGTTATATATCTTTAAAATTCTTTCAAACTTGTATTAAATTAAAGTTAGTTGAAAGTTAAATGCTTTCAGGAGTATTTTACTTTTTTGTATTCTTGAGGAGAGATATTGATACATGGAATGAATGTTACATCTGTTTGCATTCTCATTAAAATCAGATCAAAAGTAGCAATCATACCTCGCTGTATTCGTGGTTAGAGTACTGCTCTTCAGAGTTCGTGACTTGTAACCATTTCTCCAGCCAATCAACGACAAGGATAGGAAGCCTTCAAACTGACTCAAAATCTGAGCAGGGCTGTGATTGGTTGATTTTAAGGTAGCTAGCTAGGTGAAAGGTCACAAGACATGATACTACTAAGCAGCCCTGAGACCAGAACCCAGGGAGGTACAAGTGTCTCGTTTGTTCTGATTTTAACAAGATTACATTGCTATATTTGATGTGTTTTACAAGCAAAGCAACAGTTCATTAACCCTTTAGTTGCGTATTTCTATTTTACCCATTTTAGCCCCTGTGGCGGAATATTCTGACCATCTAGCTCGCAGCCGTATTTTGGCTAAAGCATTAATTGGCACTGATGGCGGACTTTCCAAGGCGGCGAACCTGGTACCGTTTCTACAAAATATATCATATCTACATCGCGAAAACGGACTATATATGGGTGTTATATACAATTCCAGGTCGCGGCACATGTACAAAATAATTCAGGCCTCATAATATCATAAATACGAGATGTTTGGCTTCACAATGATATAAAAATTATGAGAATGCGACCTTTGGTTATAATTCTATAGCCATGTAAAGTTTGTCTTTATTTCCACCTATAAAATTGTAAATACTTACAACATTTATGCGACATTGCAAACGTTGTTCATCACACTTTTCCAAGAAATCATAATCTCGAACCAATTGACAAATAAGCACATGTCAACCCAAATATTGTCATGTTGTTTGACCTTTCCAATAAATGCTAACCTCGAACCATATTTGATGAAAATATGTTGATTAGTTTGTGTGCCTCTCAAAAAGGTAAACTTGTATCTTTATATCTGTGAGTAATTATCCGCATTTTATATGGAATAAAAGATTATACTTTTAGGTTTATTGTGATATAAAAATTATGAAAAAGCATTCAGTAGTTTAGCAGTGATAATTTGGGCAAGAAGTTGTGAAGGCGCTGATTGTTTCAAAATTTATGAAGTGTAAACATGACTTTTTCCTGGCGCTTGCTGTGTCTTTATTATTTTTTGGACATTTGCGAATTCTATATGGCATTGTAGGCTATTCTTTCCCCTTTATTTTGGCGTAAAAATATTTGAAAACAACTAATTGGTTCAGATGATTAAGTACGCGAGTAAGACAGGTTACCGCAAAATGTTTCATAATAGGGACACAGTCGTAGATAGCCTGTACGGGGGCGTGTGGGGCCCGAGGCAATGCAAACATGTGGGTGATAATTAGGCCCCAGGGAGATTAGGCTTCGGAGCGAAACCCGACAAAATTGGCCTTTTGTAAAGCTAATTATCTATGCGTTATGGGTCAACAATGCACACGCATTTTGCATTTTGCTGGACATTGACAAAGACTCGTTGTCGTGGCAAACTGTGAGGCATTAATACAGAGCTTCTCATGGAGCGACTCCCGGAGATAACTCGACTCGCAGATCGCCGGAGCTAGCTCCCTAGTAGACAGCCGAAATATTTTCTAAGTCTAGTATCCTGGACCCGGTACGGGGTACCTAGGAATTGTTTATGGCCATCCCGGACCATGCCGGGGCTAGCAAGTTAAGGGTTAATGAACTGTGATGTGGAGCAAGAATTACAATGAAGCAGAGTGCACTCCAAAAGAAACTTCAGTGAGAAATGTTCATCCTTGCTTTAATATCTCATACAACTACTTATAACATCCACAGGGATCAAGATATATTGTTAACTGCTGATGAACATGAGATAAAGCCTCGTGTGGATTATTGCTTGTAGCAATTATAGCTAAATGTTTTATACACAAATGATCACACAGTAGAAGAGAATCACATGGGAGTTGAGATAATGAAAATTTAATGTCTTATTGATTTGATAGTTAACTAAATAATTATTCATCAGGTGTCTTTGAAAACGTCTTAATAAACTTGCATATGAACAATGAAACTGAGTCACTGTGTCGAATGGTTTCAAGAGATGGTCAATAGTTTAGGTTTTCATAACTTTAACGACGCAACTAACGACCACTTAAATGTACCCAAGAATATCCTTACTCAGCAATTCAATATTGACCTAGCAGACTCACGATCAGTCTTTTAGAAGTTAACTTCAAAACAATATGTAATATTAATTTTTGTATAACCTTTTAGTTTTCTACAGTGGAAGCAAGACATATTAAAAACTTATCGCCAATCATGTTTTGCTACGAGGGTCTTGCCAAACACTCAGTATCCTTGTCAATAGGTCATGATTCCTGTAAACTGGCAACTTAAAATGGTATGGCACTAATCAATTCAACAACGTAAAAGTTAATCTTCTATTCCTTGCCTCATGTCATGTTTAGAAAAACATTGATAATATACTAACTCTTATATCCCTATATCTTCTTAATATACTGGATAGAGTGTTATTTCACAGAAGTAAGAAGACATAGTTATACGCTACATTTAGAGACGAGACTACACGTAAACATGGTGCCATTTCCCCCTTGATAAGACAGACCACCCAAGTTCACTGCAGTCAAATTAATGTCAGTTGGATCGTTAGCAGAGTTAGGTTCCCCCTCGTTAATGATATATATATATACAATTAATTAAGTTTGTATATCAACCAGGAGTTATGTCTGCCAACATTCAGTGTCAATGTCTTGATACAAGTGTTCATTTGTTTATTAATACTTGTGAAGTGCTAAAAAGGTTAGATGATTATGAACTCAATTAAAGAAATAATATGAGTGTAATAAATATTCCTTTCCCTCTATGTTTGTTCAAGCCATGGAATCACACGACCCTCCATCCCAAACCACATAACCAAACCTCAACCTCCATATGCATCCAAAACCCAATAATCAAACCCCAACTCTCCAACTCTAACCACATAACCACATCCCAAACTCCGTCTCTATAACCACATAACCAAACTCAAACTCTCCATCCCTAACCCAATAACCAAATCCCAACTCATCATCCCTAACCCCATAACCAAACCTCAACTATCCATTTCTAACCTCAAAACCAAACCTCAACTATCCATCCCTAACCCCAAAACCAACCTCAACTCTTCATCCCTAACCCCAAAACCAACCTCAACTCTTCATCCCTAACCCCAAAACCAAACCTCAACTCGCAATCCCTAACCCCAAAGCATGACCATCACAACCACTATATTTATAAACCTAGGTCGGATTTTGCCTATTCACTTACTATTTTGAATAACCTCTCATGGTTTTTTTCATGTGAGAATAACCTCATGCGAGAATAACCTCATGTGAGGTTTTACATTTGAAAATAAGCCTTTGTTGATGATAATGCCTCCTTTTAATTGTCTTTTTTTAGAGCAGAAGACCTCAGAATCATGTTTTCTCCTGAACGAAAAGAATTCACCTACCTGTACGGTGCATTGCTAGGGTCCAGGTATTCCACCTCTCCCTTGCTCTCCCTCCTAGAATCCATCTCCCCTCAACACCTGCAACATAGCAACATGTACATCATTATACTGCAAGTCTGGATTAGGCTAAATTTAAACAAATAAAATGTGTCTCAGGCATCACTTTTATTTGTGCTTGCGAAAACTTTTTATTGTCATTTAAAAAAATAAATCAAGAATTTACCGCATCACTTTTGGAAAATCCCCAAATCCACTTGTCTACCCAATGTATAGGTATGCAGGAATGGATATGCTTCTGTTGTGTATACTTCTACCAATGTTTTGATGGAAAAAAATTAAATGTACTCCTCCGCGTCATTATTCCACCCCCCCCCCCCCCCAAAAAAAAGAAGAAAGTCCTACTGCCCTCATCACTCAAAAAAATGTGCCAGAGAAACACTCAACTTTTTTTATGCAGCCTTAGTCAGTCTATAAAGTTTATCATATTATCGTCTCAACACACAGCGGAAAAAATCTGGTTATCTTGATTTGCTTAATTTCAATGCTTGTTTGCAGACAATGAATTCTGAATCTGAATACGTGGATCTATAGTTTAGATATATATATTTATATAGTTGAGTTCATTATTGTCTAAAACCTACTGCGATGTGTCAGACAAAATCTGGTTATCTTGACACCACTAGATGTCAGCTAGTGTATGTCATGAAACTGAACACAGGAAACTACAGCTAAATTAGATATATCTATAAAGTTAAACAAATTATAGTCCCACCAGTCTACCATGTGTAGAGCTGTCAGACACAATAGGTGAGGTGACTTGGGGTTTAGCACAGCTTTTGAGACTTTTACACTAACGTCACAGTGATTACTATTATTGCAGGAAGAAAGCCTGCAACACCATCTACTGGCTATGTATTGAGGTGAAACCTGTCAGGACAGCTGACACTATATGGATAAGGTACAATATGTAAGCTCAATAACACATGAATATGTCCAGCCATTGTACACATGGGTAAATGATATATATTAAGTTACGCACGTATTGTCCAGTAATGTAGACATAAGGCACAATCAGTTATCTTATGCAAGTCAAGATCTATGCCAGAATTTAAATTCCCATTTCTCTGTGATTCATATTCAATATTTATCAAAAACCTCTTCTCTCTTTTAAGTTGATACAAATGATGATTTACAGTGGCTGGGTATCAATCATAGACATAATCTGGAATAGTCTGGAACTGAATGCTCCCACAGCAAAACACTTATCAAGTTACATCCTCTCGATCCACTTAATTCTCTATCAGCTTTCTCTAACCCACTTAATTCTCTATCAGCTTTCTCTAACCCACTGAAGGAATTTGGGAGCCCAAATATATTGGAAAATCTGGATTCTCACAACTATAAAATTAAGGATTCCTCAGGGCTCCTATATAAAACAATCTTTAAAATTTCAGAATTAACTTTTTTCCATTAATTTCATAGTAGTCAGCTGTTCTATGTAAAGTAGGCAATCTATCCGGATACTTTACACATATATTTCTGGTTTCATGACATTATTAAACCAAGCACATTGGTAAGCAGTAGGCTGAGTACCCTGTCTCGACTCACACTGCTCACCTGAAGTATAGTGGTCATGACAGTACCATATATATACTACACAGAATTGCAATAAACTATGAGGGTGCTGATTGAGGGGTGATGAGTAGGTCAGGGCCAGGGGAACGGGGAGAAGGATGAGGGGTGATGGGTGATGAAAGGGATGTTGAGTGAGGGGTGAGGGATGTTGGGTGAGGGGTGAGGGATGTTGGGTGAGGGGTGATGAGTGATGAAAGGGATGTTGAGTGAGGGGTGAGGGGTGAGGGATGTTGGGTGAGTGGTGAGGGGTGAGAGGCGAGGAGAGAGGTGAGGGGATTTGGGCAAGGAGCAAGAGGTCTTGGATGCTCGGAGAGGGACGGGTGACGGTTGATGGTTGATGGTTGATGGGTAACGGGTAATTGAGGATTTTAGGTTTAAGGGTCATGGGTATTAGGGTCATGGGTATTAGGGTTGAGGATTTAAGGGTTGAGAGTCAGGGTTGAAGAATGATTTGAGGTAACAATTAACTTGCCAACCAGGGGACAGTTCACTAACCAATCTTAGCGCTAATACTAATCACAAGTCCATCTTTTATTATTGGCTAAGATTGATCTTAGGGCTAAGATCCATTGAATGGTACCCAGTGCGGGTGAGGAGTTATTATCACACTTTTGGCAAAGAAATTAGAAAATGTCACTGCAAGCATTAAACTATCACCAAAAGATCTAGGATTTAATCCTGCATGAATACATAGTTTCAAAGTCACCTCTGTTACACCATCCACATGATTCCCCTGGTGGAGTAAGCTCATAACATCACTGAGACAATAGATGCATCCAGACTCTGTGCAGATGGATCTACTGTTTAGATAACATATATCAAGCTATCAGCAATAAACAAACCATACAAGATTCTGTGCAGGTAAGTACCCTGTATCTACACAGACAGGTGATCCACTACATTCCTGCTCGTGGATCTGATAAAGAGCTGGTAGTAAGTACCAAGTAACTACTCCACACAGGGTTACAGTGACTAAGAGGAGCAACAGGTATAAGGTGAGGTGAGGTGAGGTGAGGTGAGGTGAGGTGAGGTGAGGTGAGGTGAGGTGAGGTGAGGTGAGGTGAGGTGAGGTGAGGTGAGGTGAGGTGAGGTGAGGTGAGATGAGGTGAGATGAGTTGGGTTGGGTTTATTACGCCGCTTTCAAGACTATTTCCCTTATATCCCGCAGCCACCACAGGTATGAATGAACACCATCTTCTGGACAAAGCTGCAGGAATTCGATGATACCACTGAAGTCCTGAATTTTTAAAATATAAGTAATGACATTACCTTCCACATTGTGTTTCACAGATATATGACGCCATAATCGCTATAATAGCACCATCAGTCATTAAAAATGTAGGAAAAAACAGCATTGGTTCTTTTTCTTCTATTTATTTGAATATTCAACAAGAAATGTTCACTTAAGGTGACATGACCCACCACTGCAAATGGTTTGGTTTAAACATATCTTATTTAATGAGAAAAAGATTAGGAACAAGTTCTACATCTTAGAATACCTTCCCCTTCCAAATTATCACTTCAAAATATAAAAATAATGTCAATGTCACCAAAAGAGACCGCATGGACCCTGAGTTTTCCCAAGATGAACAGTGGTGTAAGGTATGAAGAGAATCCAGTTCTTGAGATATCCTGATGACAAACTTCCCATGCAAGTTCACATGTCGAAAAAGTTCTGCAATAACCTTGAGAATAATGTCATGGTCACCAGAATCTGATCAGCCCTTTTTTACCCTTAGTGAAGCTATGTGCAAGTTATAATGAGAATCCAGTGAAGTTGAGATATCCCGCTGAGAAGGATAACATGGCCATAGGTCTCATTGTGATCTTGAAACAAAGCTAGGTCATGATGTAATAGAAACTACAAGAAACAGATTGTTGGATATTGGATATTTACTCCTGTTGTCATACAGCTGAGTCTGATAGTTGTCACTGAAAAAGAAAATGGAAGATGAATCTGATGTTATCAGAGTTGATGGAAGACTTCAGGCAATTACATTAATAGAATCTTGCAGTTCTTAAACTTGTAACTTTCAGTGCGGTGATTTGGGGTTTTGGCTGTTTTCAAGAGTACTTCACTTATATCATGGCTGGTAGTGTTATTACACAGAGAGAGCCGACAACACCATGTGGCTATGTATTGCGGTGAAACCGGTCAGTATTGGCTGGAACTAGCGAACTATAGGTTGTACTGCACTGAAATTCAGTGTAACATTGCACCCAAACCTTACTGGATGTAAAACACAGTTGCTGAGTTCCTGGCAGAATTTAAACCCTGGACCTCCTTATTCAAAGCCAAACATGCTAACCAATGCGCTATCCTACCTCAGCAACTTTCAACAATCCTTGTTATTAATAAAATCTTGAAACACACTTTAAACCAACTTTCTTTAAATAAGCTTGTAGTCTGAAATGAAAACTATCATTTTGACATATACAAAGCAATATCATTGGAGAAATGCTGGTATCGGATTTAAAGGCACTGTAGCACGCCAATTGTTTTAAAATATAAACAAGTGTTTGCCACTAACATGGCAATGTCCCCCGCCGTTAACATTGAGTTTAGTAAGACACATCATTTGGTCAAGTGTCATAGTCACCTTGAAAATAAGGTCTAGGTCACCAAAATCGACTGGTGTCTACGTCATCCCACAATGTAGACTGACACCAACTTTGACAAGTATGGGTGCTTGGGTTCAGGAGATATTGCATTAACAAGAGTTCGAAAAGTGGTCAAAGCATTGTGGTAACCTTGAAAATAAGGTAAAGGTCATCAAAATCAACTGGTGTCTGCGTAGCCTGCCAATATAGGCTGTCAGCAAATATTAAGACATTATGTCTAACTGGTCATGAAATATCACGTTAACAAGAGACAAAAAAGTGGTCGAAATGACGTGGTGACCTTGAAAATAAGGTCATGGTCACCGAAATGGACTGGTATCTGCGTCATCCCCCAATGTAGTCTGGCACCAAATTTGAAGACTTTGGGTCCATCTAGTCATGATATATTGCGTTAACAAGAGTTTGAACAGTGGTCAAAGTGTCACAGTGACCTTGAAAATAAGGTCACGGTCACTAAAATAGACTGGTGTCTGCTTCTTCCACCAATGTAGGCCTAAACGAAATTTGAAAACTCTTAAAAAAACGCTTCATGAGATATCGCATTAACAAGAGTTTTAAAATTGATCAAAGTGTCGTGGTGACCTTGAAAATAAGGTCAAGGTCACCAAAATCGACTGGTGTCTGCGTCTTTCCACAATGTAGGCTGACACCAAATTTGAAGACTTTGGATAAAACGCTTCATGAGATATCACGTTAACAAGAAATGTGACGGACGGACGGACGGACGGACGCCGCTGAATACATAGTCCCCCGTTCCGGCGGGGGACAATAATGCACAGATAATGCACATCTCTCGATATTACAAACGATCTGTCCTCAGGTAATGTATTTTATAGGTTATCTTGGAAATATGTACGTATTAAGGTTTTAAAGTTAACTTTAAATGACCGGAAGTAATTAATGCAATGTTGCATTAAATCCGTATGAACGACAATATCAGCAATATTAAAACATTGCACACAACCCGAAGACCAAAAACGGCAGTCGCTATGGTTAATGTAACAACAATGCTGCGTATTACAAATCGGTGAAGATACAGATACTCCTTAATGAAGACTATCCAATCTTTGTTGTTTAGTTAAGAGATTAAAGTATATGCAAGAGCTGAATGAAATCCTAGTTCAGCCGTTTTCTTCATTCTATATTTCCCATTTTGCACATCAGCGACTCTTACTATTTGTGATATCCCTGAGTGACTTCGGCCGACTCAACTTTTTAATTATTGACTACAGGTCAATTGTAAAGAATAATTAGTATTTTATTGCATCGAAGGGAAGATAAAGTGAATGCCCTTGTATGACCTAAAATAGCTTATTTGAGTGCGAAAAGCGTGCACTTGTGCCTTAAAAATTATTCTACAAATGAAGTATATTGTTAGTTTTATATAAATGAAAGGAATTAGATGTGATATACGTCTTTGATATATGCTTGTTGAATCAAGCTGATATTGTCAACAAAAACAGGTGATGGGTGAGAGGACACAAAGGTTCCTTAGTACTAAGATACTCGTCTTAATGCAATGTTAAAATATGGCACTTAGGTTAACCCGAGCGTGATGGTTATTTTGTGCAACAATCCTCAAGTCCATTATTGTAACCTTATTTTTATAAAACATATGTACATACATAGCATATAGATGTTAGGGGAACTCAAGGTGGAGAAGAAGGTGGAAAATAAAGATATTAGATATTGATTCTAGTTCCAATGCAGCTGGATTCGACAGCTGCATATAACTGAAAACAATACAGAATAGTTCACATCACTCTCCTTGAGATAGTCTAGACGTAATTTTATGAATAAAAGGAATAAGATTGGTCTCAAGCTAAATATAGCTCATTTCACAACATTCTTGGAACAACTGATAAAGGGTTTGTTAATAAACATATAAATATGAAATTGCAAGTTCATGAAAATGCAACCTAAGGAAAGCAACGCTCTTATGAAATAATAAAAACACGAAAATATACGTTTTGACGATACAGAGGCCCAATATCTACTCGTTACTTGTTGGGATTAGAGGTAATCTTGTTTGTACACACACTACCTACTGAAGATAACATACTCACTGAACTCCAGCAGGATCAAAACAACGATGCCAGGGCGCTTCACAGACCAGTATCCATAGCCAATTGAAGATCTCTCATACAGAAAGTGTTTGTGAGATGAGACAATGCTGGCCTACTGACGAAATGGAAGTACGATTTAATGTAAGATGTGGGCAATGGAGGGCAGTGATCAGATCCGATAAGGTAGTATCCGAGGATAAGACTCGTGTTGATCCGCCCTCACCTAGACTCAGCTAAATCTGCTGCTGGTACAGTCTATCTGTGGTTGGAGGAGGGAGTGAGAGATGATCTGATATAAGGGTTAACTCTCTACCTGCTAGTACAGTCTATCTGTGGTTGGAGCAGGGAGTGAGAGATGATCTGATATAAGGGTTAACTCTCTACCTGCTGGTACAGTCTATCTGTGGTTGGAGGAGGGAGTGAGAGATGATCTGATATAAGAGTTAACTCTTTACCTGCTGGTACGGTCTATCTGTGGTTGGAGCAGGGAGTGAGAGATGATCTGATATAAGGGTTAACTCTCTACCTGCTAGTAAGTCTATCTGTGGTTGGAGCAGGGAGTGAGAGATGATCTGATATAAGGGTTAACTCTCTACCTGCTGGTACAGTCTATCTGTGGTTGGAGGAGGGAGTGAGAGATGATCTGATATAAGGGTTAACTCTCTACCTGCTGGTACAGTCTAGCTGTGGTTGGAGGAAGGAGTGAGAGATGATCTGATATAAGAGTTAACTCTTTACCTGCTGGTACAGTCTATCTGTGGTTGGAGGAGGGAGTGAGAGATGATCTGATATAAGAGTTAACTCTTTACCTGCTGGTACAGTCTATCTGTGGTTGGAGGAAGGAGTGAGAGATGATCTGATATAAGGGTTAACTCTTTACCTGCTGGTACAGTCTATCTGTGGTTGGAGGAGGGAGTGAGAGATGATCTGATATAAGGGTTAACTCTCTACCTGCTAGTACAGTCTATCTGTGGTTGGAGCAGGGAGTGAGAGATGATCTGATATAAGAGTTAACTCTTTACCTGCTGGTACGGTCTATCTGTGGTTGGAGCAGGGAGTGAGAGATGATCTGATATAAGGGTAAACTCTTTACCTGCTGGTACAGTCTATCTGTGGTTGGAGGAGGGAGTGAGAGATGATCTGATATAAGAGTTAACTCTTTACCTGCTGGTACAGTCTATCTGTGGTTGGAGCAGGGAGTGAGAGATGATCTGATATAAGAGTTAACTCTTTACCTACTGGTACACTCTATCTGTGGTTGGAGCAGGGAGTGAGAGATGATCTGATATCAGGGTTAACTCTTTAAATGCTGGTACAGTCTATCTGTGGTTGGAGGAGGGAGTGAGAGATGATCTGATATAAGGGTTAACTCTTTACCTGCTGGTACAGTCTATCTGTGGTTGGAGTAGGGAGTGAGAGAGGATCTGATATAAGAGTTAACTCTTTACCTGCTGGTACAGTCTATCTGTGGTTGGAGCAGGGAGTGAGAGATGATCTGATATAAGAGTTAACTCTTTACCTGCTGGTACGGTCTATCTGTGGTTGGAGCAGGGAGTGAGAGATGATCTGATATAAGGGTAAACTCTTTACCTGCTGGTACAGTCTATCTGTGGTTGGAGCAGGGAGTGAGAGATGATCTGATATAAGAGTTAACTCTTTACCTGCTGGTACGGTCTATCTGTGGTTGGAGCAGGGAGTGAGAGATGATCTGATATAAGAGTTAACTCTTTACCTGCTGGTACGGTCTATCTGTGGTTGGAGCAGGGAGTGAGAGATGATCTGATATAAGGGTAAACTCTTTACCTGCTGGTACAGTCTATCTGTGGTTGGAGTAGGGAGTGAGAGAGGATCTGATATAAGAGTTAACTCTTTACCTGCTGGTACAGTCTATCTGTGGTTGGAGCAGGGAGTGAGAGATGATCTGATATAAGAGTTAACTCTTTACCTGCTGGTACGGTCTATCTGTGGTTGGAGCAGGGAGTTAGAGATGATCTGATATAAGGGTTAACTCTTTAAATGCTGGTACGGTCTATCTGTGGTTGGAGGAGGGAGAGATGATCTGATATAAGGGTTAACTCTTTACCTGCTGGTACCGTCTATCTGTGGTTGGAGGAGGGAGAGATGATCTGATATAAGGGTTAACTCTTTACCTACTGGTACAGTCTATCTGTGGTTGGAGGAGGGAGTGAAAGAGGATCTGATATAAGAGTTAACTCTTTACCTGCTGGTACAGTCTATCTGTGGTTGGAGTAGGGAGTGAGAGATGATCTGATATAAGGGTAAACTCTTTACCTGCTGGTACAGTCTATCTGTGGTTGGAGGAGGGAGTGAGAGATGATATGATATAAGAGTTAACATTTTAAATGCTGGTACAGTCTATCTGTGGTTGGAGCAGGGAGTGAGAGATGATCTGATATAAGAGTTAACTCTTTACCTGCTGGTACAGTCTATCTGTGGTTGGAGGAGGGAGTGAGAGATGATCTGATATAAGAGTTAACTCTTTACCTGCTGGTACAGTCTATCTGTGGTTGGAGGAGGGAGAGATGATCTGATATAAGGGTTAACTCTTTACCTACTGGTACAGTCTATCTGTGGTTGGAGGAGGGAGTGAAAGAGGATCTGATATAAGAGTTAACTCTTTACCTGCTGGTACAGTCTATCTGTGGTTGGAGGAAGGAGTGAGAGATGATCTGATATAAGGGTTAACTCTTTACCTGCTGGTACAGTCTATCTGTGGTTGGAGGAGGGAGTGAGAGATGATCTGATATAAGGGTTAACTCTTTACCTGCTGGTACAGTCTATCTGTGGTTGGAGGAAGGAGTGAGAGATGATCTGATATAAGGGTTAACTCTTTACCTGCTGGTACAGTCTATCTGTGGTTGGAGGAGGGAGTGAGAGAGGATCTGATATAGGGTTAACTCTTTAAATGCTGGTACAGTCCATCTGTGGTTGGAGGAGGGAGTGAGAGATGATCTGATATAAGAGTTAACTCTTTAAATTCTGGTACAGTCCATCTGTGGTTGGAGGAGAGAGTGTGAGAGATGATCTGATATTAGGGTTAACTCTTTAAATTCTGGTACAGTCTATCTGTGGTTGGAGGAGAGAGTGTGAGAGATGATCTGATATTAGGGTTAACTATTTAAATTCTGGTACAGTCTATCTGTGGTTGGAGCAGGGAGTGAGAGATGATCTGATATAAGAGTTAACTCTTTCAATGCTGGTACAGTCTATCTGTGGTTGAAGTAGGAAGTGAGAGATGATCTGATATAAGAGTTAACTCTTTAAATGCTGGTACAGTCGATCTGTGGTTGGAGCAGCGATTGAGAGATGATCTGATATAAGGGTTAACTCTTTACCTGCTGGTACAGTCTATCTGTGGTTGGAGGAGGGAGTGAGAGATGATCTGATATAAGAGTTAACTCTTTACCTGCTGGTACAGTCTATCTGTGTGGTTGGAGCAGGGAGTGAGAGATGATCTGATATAAGAGTTAACTCTTTAAATGCTCGTACAGTCTATCTGTGGTTGGAGGAGGGAGTGAGAGATGATCTGATATATGGGTTAACTCTTCTTTTTTTTCTCACTTTATTTCTTTTTGAAGGTACCATACATATACATAATCAAACATTTTCAACATATATAACATTGCATAGTATCTACCATAACAGTCGGCATTTGGGTTTACATGGTATACACTTTCATTTCAACCTAGCAGAAAATGAAAAGAGATTATGCAAAAAGACTGTGGCATGAAGACCAAAATGACATGAATTTTTTATATCTACATTCTGTAAAAAGCATCTGCTTACTTACGTTGTATGTGTCTCGAATGACTGATTTAAGACTGTTTATGTGCTGCTTTCTGTTGTGACATTTGCATGTATAGATGTAATGTTTGGTAACAATTAAGATCAAATTTAAAACATCATTTCGCTTTTCCTTGTATCCCAACATAATATGTGTTATATTAGGTTCTAAATGTATGTCAGTCTTATATTTGATCCATTCAAATAAGAGATGCCACAGACTTTTAACATGTACACAATCGAATAAAATATGCTTTAAAGTTTCAATTGAACACTTACAAAATGTACATAATTGAGACATTTGTAATTTGTAAATAAAAGCACTTCTATCTGTTGTAAGTATCCTATGCACAATACGGTATTGAAACCATCTAAGTTTATAACTAACAGTGCTTTGAAATAAAATGTAGTTATATATTTTTCACTCCTCTTTATTTATATGCGATCCGATATCAATTTCCCATTTCCTTTCACTAATAACTTGACTCGTTATTATATCTGATTTGATTAAATTCTTGTAGAATTCTTTACATCCTAGCCTTTGGTAGCCTAAAATAATAATTTCACGTTGTCAGGAGTAAAAGGCATATCATGTTTCTTATCAATAGTCAGTGAGTTGATTTTGATGTATTTCGTTACACAATGTGTCAAACCGTAAATTCCAAGAAGTTAGTTTTGAGATTAGATATTTGTTGAAATTCAACAAAGGTAAGGAATGAACCGTCCGTATTCAAGAAGTCATTTATAAACTTTACATTTGCTCTCACATAATGTTTCAACATAACTGGTTTTCTGTCTATCAAAATATTGTCATTAGCCCAGAGGTATTCGGTTGGGATATCATTGACAGTATTTTTACTTTGCACTGTGGCCAATGCATTGAAAACACCTTTCCAGAAGACATTTCTTATATTTGGTATAATACATGTTCTAAAGTATTTTGAGTTAACTCTTTACCCATGCAGTCTATCTGTGGAGGATATTATATGGGTGTCTATGTCATACTGTGTTTACGACATGAGTGCCTGGATATGCCGATATTCAGACACGAGTGTCATAGACATAGTATGATATAGACATGAATATGATCTTCTGTTTATTACAGAAGTCATTCAATTAATGAATATACGCTAAAATCTACTTTCATCCATAGGATGGAGACCCGCCTTCGCATTATTTGGAAAGCAACGTCATAGACGAAACGTGGTGTCAAGACAGATAATCTGTTATTCCTCGCAACTCGTTGATAATTCTTATATTACTATAGTTAGATAAGTATCTCATTTAGGTTTATTTATCTTCTATCACTGAACTCATCCAAGTCTGGCCCTCGTGGTAGAGGTTACAATGGAACTGGAAAGAGGGACGGAGGGTGGGGAGGAGGGTGTAGATGGGTTAATCAGCGTTAAGGTAATTCTCTTCAAGTCGGTACCAACACAACTCTCTCCTCGATCATAGAGAGAAAGGAGAGATACAGACAGATATGACTGATTAGATTATTACTGCAGGATAATTAAGCCAGTGAGAATTCATCTAAGCTTGTACATATCCTTAATATATGATTCAGTAGTGTACAAAGTATAACCCTCCGTCAACCTGGTAACTCTCTGTCCTGCCTGATAACTGTTTGAGATTTGTATCTATTATGCCTTATAAATAGAAACATTTGCAGCTAGTTCTCAAGCTTATCTAGACTGAAATTTAGTTCATGGAATTTTTATTTTTTACTGTACCTTCATTCTTTTGATTATGTGAGAGATATACCCATAATTTTCCGAATGTATCGAATGATACCCTACACTTTTCCAACGGGGAAAAGTGTAGGGTATCATTTGATACACGGGGAAAAGTTTGGGTATATCTGTCTTATACCCCACTTATAATACTTATACCCCACTTCCGGTCTCGTTGCTATGGTTTCTTTTGTTACAAGTGTAGGTGTATTAGCTGATACACCTACACTTTTCTAATATATACCTACCGGTACACTTTTTAACAACTGAGAAACAATGGAGTCAATTTTCTAAATTTCCAAATCTAAGTGATGATACTTTATAAAATGTCATCCTGGGATCGAACCTGTGTCCTCTTGCTTTTTGGCCGAATGACCTAACCATTAAACCACGAAGCCAGTTGAAGCTCTGTACATTTTTTCATGACCAAATGCGTGAAATTACTACAATGACATCATATGTGCATGAATCTCATATCATAATGTCACAGTGACTATGGTTGATATGATATGTGATGTGCTGATAAATGTTGAATTTTGTTTTAAACATACATTGTTATATTAAATAATCATTGCAGCTAAATTTGATTCAATGCTATACCATAACGCATAATTGCCAACATGGACGAGTCTAAGTTTGCTTAAGGAATATTAGGCTTTCAACAAAGTGACATTTGCAAGGACAAAGATATTCTTTTCTTCATTGGCTTTTACTTTGGAGAGTATTGCTGGCATACAGTTCATCAGGGGACTGGAGAAAGGGATGTGATCCAGTAGGATAAGGGTTAAACAGTTAATTACCATCAAAACGTACCACCTGAAAACATTTTCTTATCATTAACTTTCAACATTGCATCAGTTTAAAGCTTTCTCTTTCTGTGTACATGAACCTTTGATAAAGATATGTGCTCTAAATCTTGCTTTATATTAGTCTTGTATAATTGAAAAAAAAAAGGAAGACATTTTTATAAAAGAGAGGTAATTCACATATTGCAGATCTTAATGACATTCTCAAAATACATAGTTCGAACTAATAGAAAATTTTAATTAATTCTTCTGATATCCCGCAGTACTCTCTGGCATTGCTTCATGACATACTGAACACGGTACAGCACACTCGGTTGTGCACCCCAGGAAATATGTATCATAACTGAACGACCAGCAAACCACATTTTTAAAAACAAAATGTAGTAATGATTAGCCAGTAATCGAGACAAAAAAAAAATCAAAATATGAAAAGTGGGTGCATTGCTGTTTCTATAATTGTTGCATAGTCTAACTGAAACATATTAGTGAGGGTAAAATTTAGATGACATTAGGTTTGACAATTTGACATCCATATATTAAAAAATATAAACATGAGAAGTGTAAACATTACTCGAGGCTATAAAGGGTGAGACAGTTCACAGCTGCATTAAAATAGACTTTTGCATGCCTGGTGCATGTTGTTTTTGGATCTGTAAACTTCCATTATGCACTATCTACAATATTTTCAGTTCATAAAATCATTTCATAAAATTGCATATCAACCAGAGATACCTATATCAACCAGAGATACTCATATTAACCAGAGATACACATATCGACAAGAGATACCAATATCAAACAGAGATACCCATATCAACCAGAGATACCCATATCAAACAGAGATACCAATATCAACCAGAGATACTCATATCAACCAGATATACCCATATTAACCAGAGATATCCATATCAACCAGAGATACCAATATAAACCAGAGATACTCATATCAACCAGAGATACCCATATCAACCAGAGATACCAATATCAACCAGAGATACCAATATCAACCAGACATACCCATATCAACCAGAGATACCAATATCAACCAGATATACCCATATCAACCAGAGATACCAATATCAAACAGACACACCTATATCAAACAGAGATACCAATTTCAAACAGAGATACCCATATCAAACAGAGATACCAATATCAAACAGAGATACCCATATCAAACAGAGATACCCATATCAAACAGAGATACCGATATCAAACAAAGATACCAATATCAAACAGATACCTATATCAAACAGAGATACCAATATCAAACAGAGATACCAATATCAAACAGAGATACCCATATCAAACAGAGATACCCATATCAAACAGAGATACCAATATCAAACAGAGATACCAATATCAACCAGAGACACCAATATCAAACAGACACACCCATATCAAACAGAGATACCAATATCAAACAGGGATACCCATATCAAACAGAGATACCAATATCAAACAGAGATAACAATATCAAACAGAGATACCCATATCAAACAGAGATACCAATATCAAACAGAGATACCCATATCAAACAGAGATACCAATATCAAACCGAGATACCCATATCAAACAGACACACCCATATCAACCAGAGATACCCATATCAACCAGAGATACCAATATCAACCAGAGATACCAATATCAACCAGAGATACCAATATCAAACAGAGATACCAATATCAAACAGAGATACCTATATTAACCAGAGATACACATATCAAACAGAGATACCAATATCAAACACAGATACCTATATTAACCAGAGATACACATATCAAACAGAGATACCAATATCAAACACAGATACCTATATTAACCAGAGATACACATATCAAACAGAGATACCCATATCAAACAGAGATACCTATATTAACCAGAGATACACATATCAACTAGAGATACCCATATCAAACAGAGATACCCATATCAAACAGAGATACCCATATCAAACAGAGATACCAATATCAAACAGAGATACCCATATCAACCAGAGATACCAATATCAACAAGAGATACCAATATCAAACAGAGATACCCATATCAACCAGAGATACCAATATCAAACAGACACACCCATATCAAACAGAGATACCCATATCAAACAGAGATACCCATATCAACCAGACACACCCATATCAAACAGAGATACCCATATCAAACAGAGATACTCATATCAAACAGAGATACCCATATCAACCAGACACACCCATATCAAACAGAGATACCCATATCAACCAGACACACCCATATCAAACAGAGATACCCATATCAAACAGAGATACCGATATCAACTACATACACCCACATCAACTAGAGATACCCATATCAACCCGAGACACCCATATCAACCAGAGATACCCATATCAAACAGATACCCATATCAACCAGAGATACCAATATCAACCAGACACCCATATCAACCAGACACCCATATCAACCAGAGATACTCATATCAACCAGACAGTCATATCAACCAGACACCCATATCAACCAGAAATACTCATATCAACCAGACACCCATATAAAACCAGAAATACTCATATCAAACAGACACCCATATCAACCAGACACCAATATCAACCAGAGATACTCATATCAACCAGACACCCATATCAACCAGAGACACCCATATCAACCAGAGATACCCATATCAACTAGAGATACCCATATCAAACAGAGATACCAATATCAAACAGAGATACCCATATCAAACAGAGGTACCCATATCAACTAGAGATACCCATATCAAACAGAGATACAAATATCAAACAGAGATACCCATATCAAACAGAGGTACCCATATCAACTAGAGATACCCATATCAAACAGAGGTACCCATATCAAACAGAGATACCCATATCAACCAGAGATACCCATATCAACCAGATATACCCATATCAACTAGACACCCATATCAACCAGACACCCATATCAACCAGAGACACCCATATCAACCAGAGATACCCATAACAACCAGACACCCATATCAAACAGAGGTACCCATATCAACTAGAGATACCCATATCAAACAGAGATACCCATATCAAACAGAGATACCCATATCAAACAGAGATACCAATATCAACTAGAGATACCCATATCAAACAGAGATACCAATATCAAACAGAGATACCCATATCAAACAGAGATACCAATATCAACTAGAGATACCCATAACAACCAGTCACCCATATCAAATTAAAAACATTAATAACTAACCATTTCTTTATCACCCACACTTCTGTACTGACCAGACTAATTCCTGTTTATGTTATTGTAAATCTAGTAAAAGAAGATTATAGCTGAATATCCCTGGTATAGAAAACACATTGAATAAAAAATCCGATAAATGATGGGCTATATGAGAAGGGCAAAAAAGCAATATATTTGTGTTAGGTTTCCTATGTTGTTTGTCAGCCTTGATAAGTCTAACATAATATATTACTTTCTCAGTTTAGCAGAGGATCTGTAATAGGCCAGCTGAGAGAAAATAAACAAATGGAATTAATGTTTACCTTAACGGCATGCATTGCCATTTTTGAAGATTAGATCAGAATAAAATTTGAAAAATATCTTTTAAAACATATTTTTTAACATCTTCTTTGTTTAATGTATTTCGTTCTTTTAAAGAGCCATCGAGTATTTTTCAGAATATTTTATTTGACTTTTGATGTGTCTATAGACCATGTACACATGCAGATTTAAGTTCATATAATTTCCCTTGACTTCAATATTCATACCCTATTGCCAAATATAATAATTACTTTTTTTCAATGAAAATTGAGCAACAACCTTTTCCATGTGCAGAATCTGAAGTACCGGTAATTATAAACAGCCTCTCTGTCCAATGGCCACAAATAGGATTGTGTTTTCTCTCTCTTTCCCCCTATTTCTACTTGACTATAATAAAATATTGTATTTATTTCTGCTATTTCTAAAGTAACCTACTTGTGTTCCTAACATTGGTTGATCAGGTCATGTTACAGCTGACAATCTAATTTTGGTATCAGGAAGACTACCGGTAATCAATTAGCAGCCTCTCCATTGTGAATTGTCTGTCATGAGACAAGGGACAGCAGTAATGGTCATGATCATCGAATGACTGGGTTGGTGGGTTGACCCCTACCATGTCCACATCAATGAGGGGGAGGGGGATCAAGACTAAATGAACAAACATAGTGTCAATGTAACAAGGATGTTATTCTGAAAATTTCAGCTTCCCAGTCAATTGGCTTCAGAGAAGAAGAAAGTTTTTGAAAACTATGTGCCACTCTCATATTTGACGGGAGTTTAGGAGCAAATTAAAAATTAAGATTCTTATGTTATAAGTACCCCAAGAAGGATCCCTTCTGAAATAGAATATGAAACATAAAGGTCGATCAAAGAATGGGCCATATGTGCTTTTCTCTGTCTGAAAAAGAACAAATTTATTTTATAAAGTTAATCTTGATTTGATGAACAACTCATGTCGCTGGGTGCAAGAAATCAAACAGATTGAGATGACAGTTGACGGAGATGCATTACACCTTGTTCCATGAAGGTTCAACGATCTAATTCATTATCAGTACATCTATCAACATCACAATATCAATTGCATTAATTCTATAAAGAAGTTGTAAATCCATGAGACTTATCAATTTCAGCGTGCAAATAATCAATTGATGCTGCATTCACACTTTCTGTATAGTTCAAACCAACTTCACTTCATTGATCATCAGGGCATAGACTGACACTGGTCCCTGCAAATATTGAGTCTTGACTTAAAGGCACTGTAGCACATTTTTTGCATTTTTTATATGTTTAAATTTGCCTTTTAAAATAAAGGTTTATGGAATTTTTCTTTACTTAATAAGGTAAAAAGCAACACAACCTGATTAACTGTAGTTGTAGAAAACAGTGACACGTATAAAACGAAAACTATTAGTGGCCATTTTAGTGTGAACACACACCTATTATAATTCAATAATAAAGAATGGATCCGTGTTGCTTTACCAAAGCATAACCATTTGTTTTTGTTTGCAATTGGTAACATTTGTTTCCCACAATGTGAGATCTCTTTATTTCCATTAAAATCATCATACAAGGCCGTAAAGGGACAGTCTATGAAGATATTATTTCATGGAAACGGAATAGTTGGCATCCCTGTTTATATGCAGATCAGAGATGTTATCAATGCATGATTAAAACACAATTCAATTGAAACATCACTGAGGGTAAGATCTTGGTGACTTTAACAATATGACAAAGAACAGTGCTCGTCCTTTCATCAAACAGAAAACATTGAGCAGAGATTCTAAGCCAATTCAACTGCATTACAAGAATGGAAAACCTTGCTCCAGCGCCAACAAGACATTGGTGATGGGCCTAATGATTTGTAAGTTGTAATTGTGTTGCATATAATAACAATGCATGTATCTTATAATTACAATGTTTTAAAATTACTATAGTATTTTCAAATAGATGCAAATGCAGAAAAATCAAGTATGTGAATTGCCTATATTACCGTTCCAATTATCTGTAATAAGTATGGTAATAGGCGTCTGTGCCCGTTTTAGAGAAAATACTGTATGAAGGCACTGTGTGACATCATCATCACTCTGTATGCATGTGTACACACTCTTTTCCTAATCCATTAGCTGAACATGGCATAATCTAATTCAGGTGGTAAGATTGATTAAAAGCATCGTCCAGACAGAGACAGATCTAATAATTTGGATCGAGTTATTGTCTCTGTCAAAATTATCTGGGATTGCATGCAAGAGAATAAAAAAAAGACACTGGTGAAGGTTGTATTGACGGATCGAGAGGGGTTGTGCGAGGGTGCGAAAAAAAAAGGTAATATTTATCAAGAATTTCAATTGCTATTCATCATTGTCAGATGAGGGGAGGTGAGTTGAGGTTTAACCTTGCTTTCAAGAGTATTCACTTATATCACGGCTGCTAGTATTATTGTATTAAAAGCCCCAACACCATTGTGGCTATGCATTGTGGTGATACTGATGAACTAAGGGTAGCCTAGTACTTAATTCAGTGTACCATTGTACCCAAATCTTACTGCATGGTACAGCAGTTCTCATCAGCAGACAAAGTTGTCAAGCTCCTGGCGGGATTCGAACCCTGGACCTCTAATTTGATCCGAAGCCAACACGCTAACTATGTGCTATCCCGCCCCTTTTGTAGGAATCATATTAGCGTGACTTGAAGGAGTAACACATTAATATTATAATATTTTTAAAAATTCAGTTATGACATAATTGAATTATATTTCTAAATGGGAAATAGACTTCATTTATTCTAATAATCTATAGTTTTGGTTCTATGTTCTATGGTAATGATATTAAAACATGGTTAGATCGGTGACAAGATTTTTGGAAATATTATTAAAAATTAACTTAATTAATTTATATCCTATATATGAGCAAGACGAAAAATATTACCGCGAAAACAGACAGAAGCTAGCGTCCTGGTTTAGTCTGAATCACACCTTCAAACTTCCAATATATTATATTTGTGTAGTTGTGGACCGATCTGTGGTGATTTTACTGCTGCTTCAGACAAAATATTTAACCATAAGATTTTCATTGCAAACAGATTGGAGCGAGAATCAATATAACAAAAGGCATTGGTTTTCCCATAGGAGGGGTTGTCGGGGGTGATGGGCGAGTTCCGTATACTACATGTACTTCTTGAGACATGTATATTTGTTTTTAATGTTTTGGTTGACAATCATGAATGATGGGGTAAGTTAAACGAAAATCCTTGATCAGGCTTTGCCAAAAAGAATAAATTCAGTTTAATTGACCATATCAATTGTTAAAAATAGTTTACAAAAATATGACATAAGGATACATATTAGTTTACTTTCAGTTGAAGTCTATGATGATTTTATATCAGAAGCTGACAGCTATATGAATAACCTCCCTTTGAGCACAGAAGGTTTTATAAGCTTGTCATGCTTTCACAATATCTCAAAGAGTTACTCAATCTCTTCCCTCAGAGGTTACTCCACTCAGTTCTTCCATCCTTACTTCTGTTGCATATGGGCCATATTTCATTATTCACGCCAAATATTCTGGGGGTGAAAGTCTGCAACCACGGTAACATCCTTATTCTTGACCAATTACACATCGTTTAACATCTGCAATCAACATTTGTCTTGAAAACAATGTGCTTGTATCGCACAGATGAAGCGACTCTCGTTATTTCAGCAGTAACAGAATGCTCAGCCTGAGAGATAGCAACAATGTGTCTCAGATGACACAACTCACTTCTGATGCAACCAGAAATTGATCCAAATGCAACAGAGGTTAGGATAGAATAACTGACAGGAGTAACCTCTACTTGTAGAGAATGAGAGTTAGTGTGTGTATTGAAAGTTAAAGTTAACCTGAAACAATTAATAACAAAGCTTGATCAAATTATTTCTTTGTGCTGATATTTTATGATATGATTAGATGGTCATCACTGAGTCTTTAATTTAATTCAAGTTTTAAAGGGGCAGTAGCACGTTTTTTGCAAATTAAATTTTTTCAAATTTCCCATTTATAATGATAGTTTATGTCAATTTTATTTACTTTAGAGGGTAAACCATCTTATTACACAAACCAATTATCCTTAGTGGTAGTAACGGTAATGCATATAAAGCGAATATTGCATGGCGGCCATTTTATTGTGAACACATTTTATTATTTTGAATGACAAAAACGATTCCCATGGATTTATGGGACCATGTACATTCATTTTTTAATTTAATTTTCATCCACTTATTTCAGCGAAAAAACGTGCTACTGCCCCTTTAAAAATAATGGAACATAATTATATACTTAGCAAAACAGATGAAGAATCCGTGAATAAATCTAGCTTCAATTTTACTTTTTTTTCAGATAAGGGTATAAAAATACAATACTAGTTGATGCCAAATTGTTACAAAGATTTATATAACAATGTTGATTCTACATGTTCTCATAATGATTTAACAGATCAACAGAAATGTGGATGTTGGAAACACTTCAGGGTAAAGAGAAACACTATCAGTGGCGATACAGAAACTTCAAACAGCCATCTCTCCCTTGAGAGGCCTCTTTACTGATTAGATCCACACAAACCATATTATTTCAAGTCTGGAAGGACTCAGAGGTGTTATTTCAATTCTATCTTTCCACAGATGATGTAAAAACTAAATATATCATATTTCATCATGGTTTGACATTCATGGGAAACTACAAAGGAAAAAATGGAATGTGAGAGTAAAAAGGTAAAAAAGGTTTGTGATAAAGATGGAAATTAATGCTTTTAAAAAATTAAGTAAACTAATTAAAATTGCAGCAGTTTATCATCACTTGTTGACAGCACCACTCTCCTTGATTGAAGAGGAGGGTTTTGGAGGGCATTCATTGAGGGAAAGAACGAATAAATATTTAACATCTAAAACTGCATTGCCAGGGGTAAGAAAAACCTGTAAATATCTGACATGCCCAATTTTGACTTGTCAAACAAATCATTGAAAAGTCATAGACTTTTAACTACCAGGTTGACTTGACTTTCAAATAAAGCTCTGTGAGTTAGTGCAAAAGACAGAAGTACATACGTCCATGACTTATTGATTTGAAAAGAATTTGTAACCTCTGATTGCTCTGACAGTAGATGTATATCACTTGTGTGACATTTTCTACATAAGAATAACAAAGCTTAGCATTTTGTAAGTCAACTTCTTATTGCGAGTCCTGAAAATTCTTAACCCTATACCTGCTAAATCCATTAGGAGATAACAAATTCTGAGGGGTGCATTTAAAGTCTGACCCGGGGCTGAATTAAGGAATATTCTAAATGTTCATTTAACTGGTTAAAGGTTTATAACTTTCAGCACTTAATTTAACCTTTACGCTAGAATTCTTTTTTTTTAATTGTCAATGTTTTAGCTAATCATATGCCTCTTGTAAACAGTAGAAATCTAAACTAAATTTTGCAAAAACATTCACGGTCTAAATGGCTTGTTTTACTTTTAATGGCTTAAAATCCAAATACCAGACTCCACAAGTCTAGAACGATGATATATATTTAAATGTGTGCGTTCAGTCTAGATTTACCAGTAGCAGGTCATGCTTTTTATCCCCAATTTTTGTATTTCATTGATAACATTAGACAGACCACAGCTGCATAGTGAACACTTCAGCCCCTCCAGATAAGACATGAGGCCAGTCTACAGAATTTATAATTACTTCTTATCTACTTAAAATGTTTTCCACTTAAAAAAGGCTCCTTAATTTTAAGCATTTTACCCTAAGAGGCTAGTTCATCAAGAACATTTCCAGTATTTACTTATAAAAACATTTTTCCAGCATTTCCCACAGCACCTGTGAAGTTAAACCTGCAGCCCTCTAGATAAAGCTGAGACCTCCAGTCTGCAATATTTACGTCTTATCTAATGATGGAATGTCCCAGCGCCACGTTCACGCTGATCAGCGCCCCACGAGTCACGCTGACTTGATGAGCTAACAGCAGCAGGAACTGAGTTCATCTCCACAATCACTTCCTTCAATTCCTACTTCACACTTCTCCTGTGCCTATCAGATTCCTCCAATGTATCGAGTTACGCGGCACAAGTTTAAGCTCTCTTAGTGCTAAGATGTTCTGTAATATATAATATTATATTACTCGCCAATGGAAGACTCTGCAGTGTAATATTTATACATCAATTATCAAACTAGTGTAATATCGCTGCAAGTATGACGTCACAAGAGTGTTCAGTGGTGATGTCACAATGGTCGTACGGGCATCACAATTGTACATGACTTGCTGAAATCTTAGTTTCAGCTCATTGTAGGCATTTTGGCAATATTAATTATAGAGCAAGTGCTAAGCAGAATACTAAACTTCTTTCAATATAACACAATTGTTATCAAACTCGTGAATGATTTTATATCAAACTCAATTTCGCTCATTTAATATAAAATCATTGACTTGTTTAATAAAAACAGTATTACATGGAAGGTCATGTAGTATCCTGTATAACTTGTTACTTGTTGAAGTGCCCAAACATTATTGTTTTTCAGGAATAATTTCTCATTAACAGCTGTCAAATCTGAAATATTAGTGCAAAAGCAGGTTTTCAGAGGCTTATGACTATCTTGTCGCTAATAGCTGTTCGGAGAAAGCCCAAGGAGTTTAACAATGGACTGTCTTAGCATCCTATAGGTTTGTATATAATCATCAGTTCTGACAAATCTGTGAAGGATCAATGCTGGTTAACTTAAAAAATAAACATACAATACAATAAAATGATACAATAATACCCCCGACTGTTAAATTACACTAGTATTAGTACACTACTGCCATTACCACCGATTTCAATTTTATATTGGAAATTAATTCATCATAATGATTCACATCGAGTGACATACATGGAAGTCCACCCATGTAAGCACATTAAGGGATATACAGCAGTTTATGGCTGAAAGGAAAGGATTTAACTTTTTCCAAAATATGACCAGTGATAATATAAAATAGCAAAAGCAACAAAGAACACAGATGTAGCTTTTGATGAAAGTTACATGAAAAAGAAAATGATAAAGTAAAAAAAGGACAACACAGAATTAGCTTCATTCATTCTAGCTCCGAATATGACGAAGTAAAAAAAATATAAAAAATCGCCAAAAATTAAAAAATTCACCAAATCGTGTTACATTTTCCACTGCACCTCTCCTAGTGGTGAAGAAGACATGTGCCAAATTTGAAAAGGATGAGATGAATAGTTTTTGTGTAATCGATCGGACCAAAAATATGCAGAATATGACTAAGCTAAAAAAAAGCGACCAAAAAGGTCGGAGTATAAAAATAACTCTCAATCATCAGTGTGTGTTTAATGCAAGTGTCTAGTCAGGATGTAGTAATTAACTTAATTAGTCGACAACCCAATCAACAGGAGAAGTTATTGGCAAGTATACATATTGGATATTGTTGTTTAACCCTTAACTTGCGGGTCCCGTATTGATCCGGGAGGCTCATAGAGAAAAATGTTTACCCCTTGGCGAGATGCGTACGTTGGATATACCGGGTCAGTAATAATTTTATTTGGTCTCCAGGCGAAATGCGAGACGAAGTTTGTCCGTGGATCGCCACATGAAAACTTGTTTATATACATCTCGCAGTTCGCCACGATAACGAGACTTTGTCAATGTCTGGTCGAAATGTCCAGCAAAAATCGCACCAAATTATGTGTGCATTGTTGACCCGTAACGCATCGATAATTAGCTTTACAAAAGGCCAATTTTGTCAGGTTTCACCCTGAAGCCTAATCTTCTTGGGGCTAATTATCACCCACATGTTTGCATTGCCTCGGGTTTGCATTACCCGTACATGCTATCTGCCGCGCATCTAGCGGGACGGGAACAAAATCGGTAACTTGCCTTAATCCCGCACTTCATATCATGTGAACGAATTGGTTGTTTTAAAAAAAAATTACGCCAAAATAAAGGGGAAAGAATAGACTACAATCCTAAACTACTGAATGCATTTTCATAAGTTTTATATCACAATAAACCGAAAAGAATAATCTTTTATTCTATATAAAATGCGCACATTTATTCACAGAAATAAAGATACAATTTTTCCTTTCTGAGAGGCATGTAAAACCAAACGACACACAAACTAATCAACATATTTTCATCGGTTATGGTTCGAGGTTAGCGTTTATTTGAAAGGTCAAACAACATAACCATATTTGGGTTGACATGTGCTTATTTGTCAACTGGTTCAAGATTATGATTTCTTGGAAAAGTGCGATGAACGACCGTTTGCAAAGGCACATACATGTTGAAAGTATTTACGATTTTATAGGTGGAAATAAAGACAAACTTTACATAGCTATAGAATTTTTTCGTTTCGTATTTATGATATTATGAGGCCCGAATTAAAGACAATCTTTTGAAAGTAATAGAAATAAAACAAAAAATCATAGAAATTCATTCAAAGTTTTGGGTGTGAATTAGCCATTTGTGTACGGGTGCCACGACTTGAATTTGTATTGAACGCCCGTATATAGTCCGTTTTCGCGATGTAGATGCGAAATATTTCGTAAAAACGGTACCGGAAACGCCGCCTGGAAATTCCGCCAGCAGAGCTAATTAGTGCCTAAGCCAAAATACTGCTGCGAGCTGGAGGGTCTGTAAATTCCGCCACAGGGGCTAAAATGGGTAAAATAGAATACGCAACGTAAGGGTTAAAGAATATCTTACAGGGATTTATTATTCCTGGGAGAATGCCTGCAAAACCACTGTGGCTATGCATTGTGGTGAAGTTTGCGAACATCAAATGTAACTTACAAACTAAAGGTGTTTCAGCAGCATGTCACAATGCAACATCGTCCTCAAACCTTTGTTCATAAACATTTGTTCTCTGCTATAAAGAAATTTACAGAGCTCCAGCTTTGGGATTCGAACCTGGACTCTTGATCTGGAGCCGTACATACCAACCACTGTGCTAGCCATCTAGACCATAGAACAAGAGCAGTAACTGAAGGATTCATTGAAATCATTCTTGGTGAGGTAGAACTTCAGATTAGTCACACCTTTACCTGTCACTTACATCGGACACAAGATGAGGGCTGAGGTTACTCGTCGGTCTAGTTGTCTGGAAGTGTTGGAAATAGCTGCTCAGTTTAAAATACAAATGTTTCAATACTGCATACCGAAAGGTTGTTAGAAGGAAACCAATCAAGATATTTCTTGATGTCACCTTATCATGCCTCTCTTCAAAGCCAGTCAGATAAACGTGGCATGTTCATCGTTCACATCATCAGAGCATAGCTACAGCCAACTTCTACAAGACGAGAGCATCATGAGGTACAGTCTGGTTGGGTGTGATCAGAGAACCAAGCTGCCACAATTATGGAAAATATGTTTGAAACGGAACAGGATCTGAAGATATTGCCGTTATCTCATCATGCAGTCCGTATCACATAGTCTAGCACTCAGACTCTGAAAAAGTATTTATTCTGAAAATATCACCATTTTATTAAATATTGAAAAGGAGATCTCGACTGTAAGAAATGGAATTTTCATTTCATCTGTAAAAATAAGTCTCCTTTTCAATATTTTTTTTCAATATTTTTTTCAGATAGACAAAATATTTTTTCAGAGTCTAAGTGTTAGACTATCCAACACACTTAGTTCCTTATAAAAAGAGGGTATCGCATGAGTCCCCATGTTATACTGTAAATTATATGAAAATATTATTTGACTTGACTTAATTCATAAAATTTAGCAAAATAAAACACAGCTACTTTCAAGCACAGGCTGACGACCCAATGTCTGTATTTAGAACTGTAACGTCATGGATGAAAGTTTATGTCACAGGTTCTTTTCATGACAACACATCACAAAGACAAGGTGATATATTGCTGTGGGACATCATATGAAGAATATGAATCCTGATATAGTTGCCCTCGTAGGTAATGCAACATAAAGAAGTAAACCGTTTCTTGAACTGGCACATTTTTTCAAAAGGGACGAGAGTGGTTGGACTTTTTTTTACTTTTTGTTGGAACAAATAACAATGAGGGAGGACCGCACTTTTTTTCTAGTTTACAAAACAGAAGCACACTAGTTTTTATAGTCACATATTTTCATCTCATCTTGTTGTCTTTGTTATCTCATTTTCATACCAACATGTATTCTGTTTGTAACCTGCTGGTGTCTCATATATATAGAATACTAAACGACATCCCGTTTGATAACATGTTTATGAAACGAGTGGATGGTTTGGTATTTTAAAGAGCGAAAGCGAGTTAAATACCGATGCTATTCATGAGTTTCATAAACATGTTATCAAACGGGACCGAGTTTAGTATATTATTAATTACTCAATGATGTAAATAGCGCTGAATTGGAAGAACATCGTTTTTAGTGACGCTTACTTGCAAATAGGCCACCAAAAACGATTATGACGTCACGCGCCGATTATGACATTACAGCAGCACGCGGTGGTATCACACATGTGTGTAACCAACTCATTGTTATCTAATGAGTGATCTCACCACGGTTGAGTAATAAGTTTGAGAACGGTATAAAGATCCATACCGAAATGTCGCCATTGTTAAATAAAGAAGTTGTTATCCTTGCCTTCTTCATCACACCAACTTCTAGAATGCATCTCAAACAGTTGAATGACACTGATAGTTCACATTCATTATGTGACATGCACACATTTGCAATCAGTACCCTCATGTGATTACCCTAAAAGAAATCAAGTACCAGTATATGATTACCCTAAATGAAATCAAGTACCAGTATATGATTACCCTAAATGAAATCAAGTAACAGTATATATGATTACCCTAAAAGAAATCAAGTACCATCATATGATAACCCAAATAAAATCGAGTACCAGTATGTGATTACCCTAAAAGAAATCAAGTACCAGTATGTGATTACCCTAAAAGAAATCAAGTACCAGTATGTGATTACCCTAAATGAAATCAAGTAACAGTATGTGATTACACTAAATGAAATCGAGTGCCAGAATGTGATTACCCTAAATGAAATCGAGTACCAGTATATGTTTACCCTAAATGAAATCAAGTACCAGTATATGATTACCCTAAATGAAATCAAGTACAGTATATGATTACCCTAAATGAAATCAAATAACCGCATGTAAACACATAGAATGAAATCGAGTATCCGGGTATATAAGAATACAGGCCTTTTAGAATATTAAAACTAAATTTGACAGTGTGAATGTAAAAGACTTGGAATCTATTACCTAATTATTGTTCAGTTTAAGCAATGGATAGTTGTGAACCATAATATTTGAGATCCACAGTACTCCAGTAAAGCCTAATCTAACCCACGTAGTAAAACCTAACAATAGAATGTGATTCCAGTTGCAACCGTCAGCGCCAAACTATACAGTTCCACCATATATCAAGATGACTATAATATGTACATGTCTTCTCCCACTGTCAGCCATCAACGCTCAACACATGCAACAATGTATCAAACATCTACCATATCTACCACTTCATCTACATCTATATCTACCTACCTGTTCGCTCGCTCAGACTCTCAGTATGACAACAAAATGTCAAAGTTTATGCAGGTCGGTGGTAAATTCCCTGATACTTCCCATAAATTGCCAGCGAGAATCAGTGGTCAATATGAGTGACCGGTACTTCTGGTCAAATTTGTTGCTGTCAGTGAAATGATGTTAACTACCCCTGTCAGTTAATCAATCCTAGTCTTCCATGTTACACAAAGTCACAATGCGGCTTTAATGTACTCCTTGTCCTTAACACAGTCGACGTGCCGCCAGACTGGGCAGTAATGATTGGAGGCAATAAGACTTTTATTTTTGTCTTAAAGGTATTATCTCTAATCCCGTCATAATGAAAATGGGAGTAACGAACAGTAGGAATCTTACCAGCACATTTTTCACTGAGCGGACGACTCGCCAACTTCACCACAGATTTTGATATCACTTAGACAATTATTTCTCATATCTAATGACAAATGTCTTTTCTAAAAGAAATTTAATATAGATTGAAATGAAAATTCAACTCCAAAACACTACGAAAAGAAAAACAATAATTCCAAATGGTAATTTATTTTATGTTTTGAACAAATTTCTTGTTAATATTGTCATTTATTAACATTGTCATTTATTTCTTATTTCTAAAGGTAATTTTACTAATTTGATTCATGTTGTTTACCTTCACATTGTCATTTTCTCTCATCAACTTCTTTTATGTTTGATGACAAATGTCTTTTCATCAAGAACAAACTGTAGATTGAAATTAGCTCTAAAATGTCATATAACTTTACTACCAAAACAAGGCATTCAAAAACAGTACTCAATTAAAAATACATATTCTCAAAGTAAGATTCTAATATTTCTAAAGACAAAACATTGGATAACAAATAACCGTTGCGAGATAGACACATTTAATTGTGATGTTTCAGGGGCCTTTCGACCCCCTTCATCAGACCTTTCATCCCCCACTCCCGCAATAGCGAGGTTAGCGTCACCCCCCTCTTGCCTTTTGTGGGTCTTATATAGGAATCTATTTTATAAAGTTGAAATCGCTGTTTGGTTCATGTGAACCAATGATATCATTACCCTTAATATTAAATCATGAAAGGTTAAATAATATTCTCCAAGAGTCTGGAGGATAATGTGTTAATCTGACATGCATGGTCCTTCTAGACTCTAGGCACATAGGTCTTTAGTCCCGTCCATCCCTGATACAAGCTGAGTGTTATAGAGATGACACCAACGTATCAATCACACTTAATGGTATCACAGTGTTTAATGTAATGACATTGCCTATAGTTGCAACAAACACATTATACTCTAACAGTCCCATCAACACTAGGGGCATCCTGGCATGTGATGGACAACTCGTACATTGTTAATAGTGAACACATGGCCAGAATCAAGTCAGCCTGCGCTAATGCGTAAACATCACATTCTGCCTCAATAACTCAATTATTGATAGAGACCATTTGTAATATTTGGCCACATGGACAATATTGATCAACTGAAGTCAAGCTTAGATGATAAGGATTTTGTTTAAGCCGTTTGATAAAAAATATCAGCTACTGTTATTGTTGGGGAAAGCATTCGCACCCTGCCACATATCAAAATCAAAGAATTTGCTTTAACAAACATAGATTGGATCTATATATGAACTGCAAATTACACATAAATTAACGTTATCAGGAACTATCGAGAACATGCACATCTCTCCAGACTATAAATCATCGTTGGCTCAATAAAACCTTTTTTTTTGCTGATAACATTTTTTTCAGAAAATATTTGCCACATTTATCATTTCCCATGCTATTAGCTCCCAGGTCCCAAGTGCAGTGTGTGGACAGATTCCTGGAAGAAATAATTTGAGATTGTTACTTAACACATGGGCGGGTCTGTGTGGAAATGATGGGGGGCGGGGGGAGGTGGTGGTGGGAGGGTTGGTTGGGGTGGATTCCTCACCCCTCCTCCCATGCATTGTGTGTTGATTGTTTGTTCTTGTGCTTTGGGAGGTGACCTTGTGGAGTGGGAGAGGGGTCGGCAGTTTTCTGTGATACTGTCAACGTGCTAGTTTAGGATTCATAGGTCCACATAATCCAATTCAATAGGTTGTAATCAATAGTAATTGTGTCTTGTCAGACCCATTATCAGCTTGAATGTTTCACACCGGGATGTTTTTGAATACATAGAATAAATCTTCAGGGATGCATCTGTCAACTCTTAAGCATTTGACTTGAAAGTTTAGGGGGACTCCGGTTGAATTGTGGAGAAGTGATTGAACTTAGACACACAGGTACATGTATAGTTATTCTACAAGGGGAGGGGGAGGGGGAGGGGGAGGGGGGGGGGGTGGATGAGGATGGGGAGGGGGAGAGGGAGGGGTGTAGCTGTAACAGCATGAGGAAGTAATACATCTGCGACCAACTACTTGATAAAACACAGCTCTTCCTGCTGGTGCCAACACATGCTGACATTTCAGAGTTGGTGAAACCCTAGCCTTATCTTACCGTGTACAGCAATATCTATCTACTTAATTTGTGATTGACGGAGCTAATACCTAAACACATCTAAACAGAGATCTACATGGCATTTCACAGTTTATGATATTCTAGACAGATTTATTAGACTGGCATTATTCTATCTGATTCAAGGAAAGAGGTAAAGGTTCAGAGAGTCTGGTTTCAAATACAGACAGTATACGTAGCTAAATGTCTCTGACTTTGAGGCTCTATTCTCTAAAACATAAACCTTGAATATCAACGACCATCAGCCAAACAGTTGATTCTAAAACAATGCATGTTTATGATCATAGAATCAAACTGTCATCCCTGCATCACTCCACTGTCAACCAATGTTCCATTTTGTTGATAATAATTGGCCTAGCTAAATAATTATTTAAAAAAAAAAAAATTATGGCTTGGTATTGTGTGTGTTGAACAAATGTTAGATGGAAATTGCAGAGGATGAGACTTAACAGAATCAGAAAGAAGCATTTGAATTAAAACCTTACACATGTAGAACACTTCTTGAAGTGCATCAGCTGTTAAGAATATTAGGCAATTTAGCATGTAGTTTTTAATCAAGTTTCCTAAATGAATGAATGAACCCCCGTTTTAATTTCTGGATCCGTCACTGGAAGAGTTATGTTCAAATAAACATGCACACAGAGACACATTTCTGCAAGGTGACCCTTCAACACAGCTAATGAAGCACGAAGATATCAACTCTAAATTTAGCTCTAGTATCTTGCTGAATCATTAAAGTGATATAAATTCAGTTAAGTCTCAATTAGATTTGATAGTGTAGAATTTTATTGTTTGAAATATTAACTTTACGGCGTGATAGCGTGTAGATAAGACAGAAGTTGTGATAGGCTGAGGGGGAGTTGTACAGCCACCCAAGTAGTTCGGACATCACATAGTCCTTAATTACCATTGCAGTCTCTCACTTAGTCTTACACTCAGACTCTGAACAAAGTATTTATTCTGAAAATATCACCATTTTATTAAATATTGAAAAGGAGATTGTAAGAAATGGAAAAAGGCTCCTTTTCAATTTTATTTATTGGATTTATGGCATTTTCAGAAAGAGGCTCTTTTTCAATATTTGTTTCCGAGTCTAATTGCTGGTCCTTACAATTGCTTACCTAGGACTCTACTAACTTATAACCATATATATACTCCTTTTACTTACTGCAGTAACTGCTTCAAAAAAGAATTCATTTACAAAAACATATCTTTTCCATTTCGTGAGATCTCTTATTTTCAATAGAAAATGTGGTACAGCCCATTTTACAATCCAGTCGTCATCTAGTTTAGAAAAGAAATACACATATCAAATTGAAATCCTGAGAAATAAAACACTAGGAAGAGAGTTATTTCAAAAACTCACAGACTAAATTTTAATCTAACGTAAGCCAGATAATTAAGCCTTGATTTGAACCACACTATCTCACAAACAGGGGATATAACACAAGACTTGAGAGAAGTTTCCTCCAGCTCAGATTAAACTGGAATGCGATCTCCCTTCCTGGCCATCTTGAAATCATTCTGCTTGTAGCCTGATTAAATCTTAAGCCTTTAATATAATAAGAGATACAGTACTATTTACAGTTATTTGCTAAATTAGATTTGTTCCAGGTAATAGAGGCCAGCTATCCAGCAGCATTATCATGTTTCAAATAATGAGATGACCCACAGAGTAAGACACTATATAATGGGTGTAATCCACAAGAGTCACAGGGAAGACTGGAATCGGTACAACGATATAAGATGAATTAAATTGGGGTCTGTGGACATTCAAGAAATTGTTATCCAGAAAATGTTCCTGTTCTTATGTATGCCACTTCTAAATGCCCTTCAAAGACCTGATTGTTGTTGTCATTATTGTCTGTACTTTTGTTGTTGTGGACTGGCAAGGTTGTTGTTGACTGGCAAGGTTGCTGTTGACTGGACTGGCAAGGTTGTTGTTTACTGGCAAGGTTTTTTGCTGACTTGAAACGGTTGTTGTTGACAGGCAAGATTGTTGCTGACTGGCAAGGTTGTTGTTGACAGGCAAGGTTGTTGTTGACTGGCAAGGTTGTTGTTAACTGGCAAGGTTTTTGCTGACTGGCAAGGTTGTTGTTAACTGGCAAGGTTGTTGTTGACAGGCAAGGTTGTTGTTAACTGGCAAGGTTGTTGCTGACTGGCAAGGTTGTTGTTAACTGGCAAGGTTGTTGTTGACTGGCAAGGTTGTTGTTGACTGGCAAGGTTGCTGCTGACTGGCAAGGTTGTTGCTTACTGGCAAGGTTGTTGTTAACTGGCAAGGTTGTTGTTGACTGGCAAGGTTGTTGTTGACAGGCAAGGTTGTTGTTGACAGGCAAGGTTGTTGCTGACTGGCAAGGTTGTTGTTGACTGGCAAGGTTGTTGTTAACTGGCAAGGTTGTTGCTGACTGGCAAGGTTGTTGCTGACTGGCAAGGTTGTTGTTGACTGGCAAGGTTGTTGTTGACAGGCAAGGTTGTTGTTGACAGGCAAGATTGTTGTTGACTGGCAAGGTTGTTGCTGACTGGCAAGGTTGTTGTTGACAGGCAAGGTTGTTGTTGACTGGCAAGGTTGTTGTTAACTGGCAAGGTTTTTGCTGACTGGCAAGGTTGTTGTTAACTGGCAAGGTTGTTGTTGACAGGCAAGGTTGTTGTTAACTGGCAAGGTTGTTGCTGACTGGCAAGGTTGTTGTTAACTGGCAAGGCTGTTGTTGACTGGCAAGGTTGTTGTTGACTGGCAAGGTTTTTGCTGACTGGCAAGGTTGTTGCTGACTGGCAAGGTTGTTGTTAACTGGCAAGGTTGTTGTTGACTGGCAAGGTTGTTGTTGACAGGCAAGGTTGTTGTTGACAGGCAAGGTTGTTGCTGACTGGCAAGGTTGTTGTTGACTGGCAAGGTTGTTGTTAACTGGCAAGGTTGTTGCTGACTGGCAAGGTTGTTGCTGACTGGCAAGGTTGTTGTTGACTGGCAAGGTTGTTGTTGACAGGCAAGGTTGTTGTTGACGGGCAAGGTTGTTGCTGACTGGCAAGGTTGTTGTTGACTGGCAAGGTTGTTGTTTACTGGCAAGGTTGTTGCTGACTGGCAAGGTTGTTGTTAACTGGCAAGGTTGTTGTTGACAGGCAAGGTTGTTGTTGACAGGCAAGGTTGCTGCTGACTGGCAAGGTTGTTGTTGCTGACTGGCAAGGTTGTTGTTGACATGCAAGGTTGTTGTTGACAGGCAAGGTTGTTGTTAACTGGCAAGGTTGCTGCTGACTGGCAAGGTTGTTGTTGACTGGCAAGGTTGTTGTTGACAGGCAAGGTTGTTGTTGACTGGAAAGGTTGTTGTTGACTGGAAAGGTTGTTGTTGACTGGCAAGGTTGCTTGTTGCTGACACTGCATGCCAGTTGAGTTGCTGTTGTCTTTTTATTTTTTGATGTTGTTTATACTAATGTTGGCATGGTTGTTGCTGTTCTGACATGTTGCCATGTTGTCACTCAAAGGGAAAAAAGATGAAGTCTGTGCAAACAATTACTCCCTGCTTATCTTTCATTTCTCTGAAAAAAACTTACATGTGCTTTTTGGGTGCATGCAGTTTTTATGTTTTACGTTGGCAATAAATCTTTGTACTTGATATATTTTAGGAAATCTTTTTTCAATGGTGGAATAGAATCTTGTGTTTTTGTGAATGTGATTCAGGATTCAGTACTGTGATGTTGTAGCTTAGTTTGTAAGTTCTCTTCCTGCTTATATTCGAACTCTTGTCTTATAAATCATGCTTTCAGCAAGTTCAGCAAGTTCAGTGAATCTATCTGAATGTATAACAATATTTTCATTTTGTTTGTTTTCTGTTATAAACAGACACAATTTTATACATTCACAATTCTCATTTTAGCAAGATTTGATCCTTTTAATAGTGGAAGTTTGCATCTAATTCTACATATTCTTAGATAACCAAGATAGGTAGATAACCACATTATGCAAAAAAAGTACTTGGGAACAAGTCCAAGCGAATTGAGAAAGTGAAATGGTAGGAATACCAAACATACATATTTCTGCAACAGCAGGTATAGGTTAATTGAAGACAAACTTAGTGGTGGCATAGCTCAGTTGACTGCTATCAGTGAAGTTCAGCAACAACTAGCATGGTTCACTGTGTGGATGGGTGACCCACTTCATTGCTAGTTATACTTATAATTTGGAGGTATTTCCATGCCCCATACTGAGACTGAGTTGAAAAACTTATGGTGTCACCCTTGGTAAGTGGCCTTATTCAAAATGTGCCTCTGTTCACCTAGCAGTATAAATGGGTACCTGGTAACGGTTGTGATGGAGGTGACCTTCCAGCGCCATGAATGTCAGCTTAGACCAGTGTAAAAATGTTGATTGTAAAGTGACTGTGAACAGTCAAAATGAAACTCTGTGCTATAGAAGTTGATGATTACTAACTCATGAAGATGTTGTTGATAAAATAATCCAGGCTTGGCCAGAGGCTAATGAGGTGAGGGGTTTAACGCCGCTTTCAAGAATAGTTCACTTATATCACGGCTGCTAGTATTATGGTAGAGAGAAAGCCTGCAATGCCATTTGGCTACGCATTGCAGTGAAACCTGTGAGCATCGGCTGCAACTAGCGAACCATGTGTGGTAGAGGCTAATGATGAACATTCCCAGACTATCACTGCGTCAGTAGATAAAGGGTTAAGGGGAGATAATGCTGGTGATTCACGAAGGAAGATCAAACTAACAAAGCCACTGCCAGCAGGTATAACACCACGTACCAGCTCAAGTCCATCTCCACATGGAGATGTTTGCTGAGTAAACACTCCAGTATTTCAAGGTGTCTACAGTTGCATCACAGTCTGGACTCTGTGTTGTTATAAAGGTGTGTACAGTTTACAGATAACATCTAATATCTTCCATCTGTTGACACTCTCAACTTGTTCTCACTTGGATTCAAAACTGGACTTCTTTTCCCGAGGAAGCTGAGGTGAATTGGGGTTTAACACCACTTTCAAAAGTATTTCAGTTATATCACGGCTGCTAGTATTATTGTAGGTGGCTATGCACTGCTGCGAAACCTGCGAGCATTGGTAGGAACTAGCGAACTATGGGTGATACTGCACTGGATTTCAATGTAGCACTGCACCCAAACCTTACTGCATGTAGAACAGTTCTCTCAGTAACAGCAAACGAAGATGCCGAGCCCCTGGCACTTTTTCCAAGTAACACCTCTAGGCTATTACATCAAACCTGAACCACTGGATCCATAGCTGAACCAATAACCACTGTGCTACACATGTGGTGTTAGTTGTGTTGCAGCTGTGATTCAAACCTGGACTTCTTTTTCCAAGTCAAACCACTGGGCTATCCCACCCTTATTATAAACTCGAATATGTTGTCATGAAGGTGTCCAGCCATTTACAGTTGACAACTTACATCTTCCATCTGTTGATACGTTCTCATAGACACTGGGATTAGAACCTGAACCACTGGATCCATAGACAAGCCCCATACCAGTGTGCTATACCAGCCACTAACAGTTCATACTGTCACTTGAGGCGCTATTAGGAATTACAGTCAACATTCATTTATCAGCTATCATTTACCAGACAAAAAAGACAACTGCAATCCTTGGAATATTAGTATTATTGCAGGAAGAAAGCCCACTTTACAATAATAGCTCTATGTTGTGGTGAAACCTCCAAGAATTATGTGGTACTAGCAGACCATAGGTGTAACTGAAATGAATTTCATTAAAACATTGCCATGAAACCTCACTGCATGTGGAAGAATTTTCGACAGTAGAGGTTGAAAGTTTCTGAAAGAATTAAAAGAATTAAAAGAATTCACAGTCATTTTATATGAAACAGCATGCACTACACTCACAGTACTCATACATGGTATCTGGACCATCCTACATTGTCCTAGAGGAGAAACATCACCAGCCTCCATATTAATTGCAACATTCATATTTAACCCTTTATCTGTAGATTTAAAAACATTGGGAAATTAAGTGGCCATTTCGTGGTTAAGTGGTTATTCACATTGCAGATGATTTGCGATATCCACTTGGATATCCTTTCGACTGCCGGTGTAACAGGCCAAAGTTTCCCCCTGCCCAAAGTTTCTGCCTAGCTAGGCCAGAATCTACCCCATTGTAAATAAAAACACGGGTAGGGAAGAAGTAGCCTAGCTAGGCCAGAATATCCCCCTTGTAAATAAAAACAAGGGTGGGGAAGAAGTAGCCTATAGCTAGGCCAGAATCTCCCCCCTTGTAAATAAAAACAAGTGTGGGGAAGAAGTAGCCTAGCTAGGCCAGAATCTCCCCCCTTGTAAATAAAATCAGGTCATTTAGACAGGGGGGGAAACATGGCCTGGGCCATTTACTCCCCGGGGAAAGTTTAGCCCGGGGAAGAAATGGCCTGCTACACCGGTACTGTTTTGCAGGGAAACAGCTGATCCTGTTTTAAACGGATCACTTTTTGGCACGCTGGTATACTTTTCCCGTCCCATTGCCAATCCGTGGTTCAGCCTGCAGTACAACAAGGCACAGTGGCGTTTTGGAGGTCACAAATTTGATACGTATGAGTACGCTTCAGACATCCTCCAGAGAAAATACACCCGCGTTTTGAAAGCCACAAAAATGATACATCTGACACCACTTTGAACAAAATTCCTTGAACATCAAAATAGATTTTATATTTACTTAATACCCCCTGCAGTTACTTCAGTTGCTGTTGTTGGATCCAAATGATAATGACGTTTGTTAATCTCTACAGACCAACTGTAGTCAAAGTTTTGAGTGAGATGTCTCATGAAAAGAGCAGCTTTTATATAATTCATGGATCTGCTAGTCTTACACAAATATTTAGTCATAAAATATGAACAATTGACCAAATAATAAAAAGGATCTAACTTTTGAGAAATCAATATCTAATAAAATTGTAAAAACAATTCAGAGTGTAAGTGTTACACTATGGATCTGTCAGTGGTCAGTCTTGACCAAGTCCACATTCAGGACATCATTATCTTGCTTCCTGATCTGGAGTTACGCTGGACGCTTCGCACAGAATCCTCCATCTTAACCCTGCCAACTAAATTAGTTCTGTGAATCAGTTTACCAATTACTGAACTGCCAACGACCCGGGTTCGAATCCCAGGTGAGACACCAAAGATTTGTTACCATAAAGTCATAAAGATTTATATAGGGGCAACCCTGTTTGTCAATCCCATGTACCATGAGTACCTGAATAAATATTGTTTAAACCAAGTCATAAAGATTGATCAGAAATAAACTTGTGTTCTCAACACTCTGTGTGTAATCACTAACGAGCTTATCTCAACAATGCTACATGATCTTACCAAGGACATGCTCTGGTTATAATCATCTTGCAGCTTTCATTTGGTGTTGAATTGGATACTTAGCAGGACTTAACCAGTGGTCCACCTTCTGTCAGGGTGCTTAATTAGTGTACCAACTAAATGTCTGTTTGCTCATTGATAACACTATACTTCACTGAAAACAATATGGCCATGCTGATTAAATCAATACCAAAGATAGCTGAATTAAGCCGTTTCACAACACAGTTGTAAACAAAACATTCAGACCTTTCAGTATCATTGATAAAATTTGGACCATTTTTCATTTTAAATATTACCTGGGAATCCACTAAAATATGTTTTGAAACTTTTAACAATTTAAGTCAATATCTTTCTCTTCATTATTCAATATATAGATCAATTATAAAATCCCAAACACATCAAAACTGTATGTCAGAAATATATTGTAACCCAACTGTAACCTCTAGTCCGAGGCAGGCTTCAAACACACTCCAGCTCCACTGAGATTCTTATCTAGACACAAACTTATTTACAGCACAACTAAAACCATCACCAGGAATGTGCTACTGGAATTGAAAGCATCCATTTTGTTGTCATTTTCCCCATCAGATGTCAGCTGTTCAACACCCAGTGCAGGCACTGATACACAACTGCAGTGTAAGGAGCTCAGATATTCATCACTTGTCATGTTCAATTTCCTACTCTGTGTATTATTCCTCGCATCACATGCAACATGTACATCCACAACGTATGCCATCAGTCGGTTTGTATCAAGATAACAATGTGTTGATATAATTGAAACACTTTCCAAATAAAGTTCTTTTTCTTCACAGTATTGGAGATGAATGGTTGGTACGATATTGAAGCAATTAAATATTATTATCATATTTATTAGAATGGCAAATCAAATGTTTCAAGAAACATTAATTTGACTAAAATCTTCACTATAACCTTTGATACAAAACTATCAGTCAATCAATTTTAATTCTTTTTTATTGTCTGCAAATAAAGAATAATTCGAATTCACACCATTCAGTCCATTGGTACATCTGCATTGAGAGAAACAAATATGAATATTTTTAACAAACATTATGCTCAAATCAAACCATCATAGATATAGAGAATAAAGTTGTTTATTGTTAATTAGGTATGGTTACTTTTCAAGATTATAAACAAACAATATTTTGGCAGCTCTTACAAATAAATTCATATGAGAAATAGTTTCCAAAAGAAATATGTCAACATAAATGCCATAAACATCACACAACAAGTTCTCCAGTTTTTCATAACCACAATAGACAGAGCATATCTGCTAGATTAGACAGCGAAGTATCGGGTTGTCTGTTACAAAAACAGAGTTCTATTATGAAAGTGACGGGTCCCAGTGAGATTGTGGACCAGGACAGACAGAAACGTGGACCTGTGTGATCACAATGTCACGGTTTGTGTTTGTAGCAGCATCATCGTCTGCAACAAAGTGAGTAGTCTAACACTTAGACTGTAAAAAAAATTGAAAAGGAAACTTTTTTTTATACACCATTTCTTACAGTCTCCTTTTCAATATTTAATAAAATGGTGATATTTTCAGAATAAATACTTTTTTCATAGTCTGAGTGTAAGACTACAAAGTGAGGTGAGTTGAGCTGGGGTTTATAAACACCGCCTCAAGTTATATCACTTGCATCACAGCTACTAGTATTATTGCAGCCTGCAAGACTTTTGTGGCTATGTATTGCGGTGAAACCATGGCACTGCATTGAAATCCTGTGTAGCACTGCACCAAAACCTTACTGCATATAGAACAGTTTTCTACTGCAAACAAAGTTGCCGAGCCCCTAGTGGGATTCGAACCCCAGACCTATTAACGAGGAAACCAAGCGCTATCCCGACCCCTGTCTACAATATATAACAACAAGATTTTCTGGATAACAACTTCTTTATTGTGTGGATAAATACACATTTCTTCCCTATCTCCATTTCCTTTTGCACAAATGAATAATGATCGACAATATATATGTCACAATGTTTCGTAGTATATGCTCACTCGTTCATCAGGTGGAATGTGGGGTATAACAAGGTAGGGTATACCCCACTTCCACCTGATAATCAGTTGAAAGCTCAAAGTTTGTCAACGGTCAGCTGAACATGGATCGACCAATGAAACCTGGTTCACCAACATCTACTGATTCTGATTAGGCGTGGATCAGGTGCATTGATGACAATCTGTGTATGTGCTGCTGATTGGCAGATACCAAGGTCAAGGGTTAAGGGTCAGGGGTCAGTTGATATCTTCAAGGGCCAGTGAAGGAACTGTCCTTAAAAAAATGGAAACGAGTCATCTTAAAAAAAAGGAATTTGTGAAATGTTGAGCTAACTTCGTATTTGTCAGAATTCTTTGTTAGGTGGGGAGCACACTAAGTCCGATTTTACTTGCGATGCGTTATGCGATGCGTTAAAAAAACGCAGACAGTGTATTTTTCATTGACCGCGCACACTACGTCCGATGCGTCAATGCGATGCGATGCGATGCGATGAAAATAGGTGCTGCACCTATTTTTGATGCATCGCAAACGAAATCGCATGAGGGATTCCCTTTTGACGTCATATTTAGCACGTGTGACAGGGGGTTTTCCTCTCAACTCACTTGGAAGAAACAACTCAAGTGGAAGATACGTAAGGTATGTGTCACGTTGCATGTCACCCAGAGGCGTAACTACCATGTAGCACAAAAAGCAAGTGCCTACACTTTGAAATTCCCAAAAAAACATGTAAAAATGTAATTTTAGGTTTTTGTCATTTTTTCTGTAATTTATTGGTGACATTCGTCAGATAGCAATAGTCTTCGCAGACTACTACACTACTACTACACTACAGACAATAGTCTACTACACTACTCAAATACAGACAAAATGACAAAGCTTTCCTAATATGCAATTTTTATCGCACTAGCTTAACGCATGTAGTGTGCGCGGAAAAATCGCAACGCAACGCATCGCATAAAGCATCGCAAGGAAATTCGGACGTAGTGTGCTCCCACCCTTAAGTTGACCAGTTATATAAATGTGGGAATGGACAAACAAATCTGATCCAATGTTAACCAGCATGTTAATTGTTGAGTCATTTCAGAGAGAAAAGACAAAAAGAAAATGATGTAGCAAAGTTTTGACATGATTGTCCTAGATTTTGACATTACGTCATAAGCCGTAGTTCTGAGACTTTTTACTGGGGGTCTAACATGTAGTCATTTTTCTGGTATATACAGCAATGTCAGAATTGCAACCACGAAGTTCCATAACTATGGAATGGTTAATCCTGCGATTCCATCAGTCTGTAAATTGGCATGGAGAGTTGTTATGAACTCACTGCATAGTCAGAGTGATGAACTCACTGCATAGTCAGAGTCATGAAGCGTACCACACTGTTTGATGAAGGTGTTGATTGGGAATCTTCGCCATGTTGATGATGCTGAAGCAATAAACAAGTCCTGTCTTCCTGGTTGGGGGTTGTTAACCGTTATCTACTCATCTAGTATACACTAAGTACTTCAAACCTGTAATAAAACACTTGCCTTAATTCCTCCAGGAGCACCAGGCATCACCAAGCTAAACATCTTCTCCTTCCGCCCTTGACCTCAACCCTCGCATTTTCAGTGCTAAGATTTTAACGTAATGCAGGCTAATTGGATAAGCCAATCAGAAGACAGTTGTATTGCCTCTGTGACTGTGTCGATCGTCGCTTATTTTGAATTGGTTCCTAATGTAAACGGCGATTTCATTGGCTGTATGTTACCAGATGTAAGGGACGTAACTCCTGATCATGATAGGTGTCGCTGATTTGTTTCACCACTTCTGGCTAGGTTGAAGGCAAGGTAAACAAGAGTCATCAGAAGATGACATATCCCACCGGTTCCACAAAATTTGTAAAACACATCTTTGACAGATACTTGTGTATCTACTACCGTACTTCAGTTAGTGGGTATTACAGATGCTAAGTTTCAGGTATGTTAAGTGTTTTAGACATCTGCTCCAGAAGCAGTCAAAATCAACAACAACCAACATCCCTTTCATGTTTCTATGGAAACAGAAAAAAATACATTTTTCAGAAAAAATCTGAAAATATCAAAAGGCACCACTTCAGTCAGTGGGTAATACACATGCAAAGTTTCAGGAAGATATGATGAATGGTTTTGGAGCTGTGATCCGGAAACGAACCTGTCTGTGAACAAAGTCCAAATTCATCAAGTTTCTATGGAAACGAAAAAAAAATGTTTTTTCAGAAATCTGAAAATATCAAAAGGCACCACTTCAGTTAGTGGGTAATACACATGCAAAGTTTCAGGAAGATATGATGAACGGTTTTGGAGCTGTGCTCCGGAAATGAACCTGTCTGTGAACAAAGTCCAAATTCAACAAGTTTCTATGGAAACGACCAAAAATTAAATTTTCAGAATTCTGAAAATATCAAAAGGCACAACTTCAGTTGGTGGGTAATACACATGGAAAGTTTCAGAAAGATATGATGAACGGTTTTCAAGTTCTGCTCCGGAAACGAAATGATTACGGACGGACAGACGGACGGACGGACGGACGGACGGACGGACGGACGGATGGACGGACGGACGGGGTGATGACTATATCCCACGGTATTACATACCGATGGGATAAAAATGGATAGATCTCGATACATTTTCACCAGTCTGAATCTAGCTAGCAGTACCAGTTTGGATGCTTACAGAAAAGAGATGAGAAGCATTGTCTTCACTCTTTGAATTGAAAAACTTATCATTTTCGGATTGTAACAAACAGAAGCAGAACAGAATACCTGGAGAGAAATAAGGTATATGTGGATCTCCCTATGCTGGAGGCATCCATCACTTTATCCTTATATACAAGATTTTCATCAGTCTCTAAGTGTGTTTAGGGATGGTCCATATCCAGAATATCATCCGGACCCTTATGATATTATACAAAAGCCGAAGCATGTCTACTGCCCCACAAACTCAAGAAAAACCTAAAATAACACATGATTCAGGGCCTCCTTATAAAAATAGAGGCCCTGTAATCAGAATTGCCATCTTCATCTGTCATCTTCTTAAGTTTGTGGGGCAGTTTAACAATACTAGGAACCTAACTGTAAAAAATGTAGATTTTTCAAAATGTTCCTTTTAGAGACTTAATGTCAGTCTGTACGACAGTATTTGAGTTGAAATGTGTTCCAGCAGTACACACGACAGTTGTTTAGAGGCTGTGCCTGGAAGTGAGAAGAAAATGTGGTTGAACTGCTGCGTTCATAACACAATAGAACACGAGGCTTGAGTCCACAACATAAACACCCTGCATTTCATAACAGCCGGAGGAAATGCAGAGTAACAATTGGGTCCATGTGTGCACACCCTGGCTAACACCTTCAGACCCTGGTGTTGACTTCCTCATGTTTAGACAGGCTGGCGGTGAAATGATACATATCAGCTTTTATTTATGAATTCATGTAGGGCGGATAGAGGGCACTCTTGGGAGGGACTTGGACTAACTATAACACATCTGTTAAATTATTTAGTGACAAACAATTCTTTTTGTCCAATTTACTGGAATAAAAGGATGTTAGTTCAGGTCTGGCCACTGGTTAAAGATCATGCATGTAATATTTCGAAACTGGCAGGAGACGGGTTATGCCTTGAAAGTAAATTCATTTGGTGTCAAAATATCAGAAAGAAAATGAGCCCTTCAACAAACAATCTAGACTTACCAAATCTGACTGATATGATGTTACTTAAATATTGTAAAACTAAGGTCCAACAAATATACTGGCAATGACATGAACCAATTCAGAAGTATACAGGTATCTTAAAGGGGCCGTTAAAATTCTGTCGGCAAAATCCGCCATATTGGATTTTGTGCATTACGTGAAATGAAAACACCCTATATTTTACCTAATTTTACAACATTTTAATGATAAAAGATATACACTGATAGAAAGTTCACATAGTAACACATAGCTGTTATGCCGTAGCAAACTTTTCCCCACTCGCAGCGCCGATGAATGGCTTCCGTTCTCATTGTTTTTATTTTTCAACAAATGTACGCTTGTCTTTATTAAGTTGTGAAATATAAATTCATCAAAATATTACCTTTATTAATATATTTAAACTTGATTGTGTTTTAATCATTTATTAGTAGCATATTTGTGTAAACAGGGATTTCCTTTCGAATTTTGTTTCCACAAAAAATACCCTAATAGAACTTTGCCGGAATAGTTTAGACTTTAAATTTCAGTTCTAGGGTCAGATGCAAGATTTAATTCTTATGATTTGCACAAAGTGTTTGACTTTTATCAATTTAATGAATTTACTCCTGTCAAAGATAAAAGGCATTATGTTTCTCCTGTACCATAACAAATCTCCAAGGTGAGCAATCTACATGACCTGTGGCAAAGTAATTTGGAAGGCGCTGGAAGAAGAATTTTGGATGCTTATCTCTTAAATTATAACCTATAAATAGAAATAGGAGTTACGTATGTGCTGTTGATGTGCCGCATGTGTGTATGTACGTATACATGTATGCGTTAGAAAAGTAAGCTCCTCACACTGTTGCAATGAAGCAGTGCTATTCAGAGTGGTCACATGAACTAGCTGTTTTGCATATGACATATTTTCAACCATAATGAGTTTCAATGATACTATAAGCTGGGTACAGTTGGTAAGATCTCTAGGGCAAGGCCTTTGTGGGTATGCAAGAAGCAAGAGATGCCTGAAAAAATAGAGCCACTGGCTGTGTAGCTCATCAGGGTTATATATATTAACTAATTCAAAATGTCAACTTCTAGGTGAGAGGTACAACAAATACAAAGCACTTTAAATGGAGAAGATGAAATTTGTCTTAAGGTCTTTACCCCTCTGACCTATCTTTGTGGCCAGAGATAAAATCCCCTACAAATAAAGAAACACTTGTCAGTTTAATTCATCACTGTTTTTTTCTTAAAAATTACCTCTCTTTGAAGAGCACATAAAATCTCAAGATGAAAATAGCTTTTCGGGTAATGACCTCTGTGACCTATATTTGGGGTAACAATGTCACCAATATTACAATTTAGAATCCCCATTGTCCAAGGAGTATGCACACAACTTTTCAGCTCCCTAGACCAAGTGGTTCTGGAGAAGAAGACAAAAATGCTAAAAGTTTACAGACGGACGGATGGACAGATGGACGACGGACACCATGCCATGCCATCCCATAAGCCCATCGAGCCTTTTAGGCAAGATGAGCTAAAAAGTGATGATTTGAATTTCATAAAAAAAATTAATGAAATAAAGTGATGATTTGCTTATATCAGAGTTGTTTTAATTTTTAAAAATTACATTTTGAATTTTTAAGAACAAAATTCAATAACATATTTCAATAATGTCTGTGGTTAAGATCAAAAGCCTGAGTAGATGATAATTTGTCCGAGTGTCACACAGAATACACAGAGCTGACCGATACAGAGGAAAATTATCATTGATACAGCATACAGGATATCATCACATCTGCAGTGTGAAGAGTTGTGCATGCAGATTATTGCTCGGGTTACGAGTGTCGGGAATAATAAAGAAATCTCATAAGAGGAGAGCAATGTTCTTCTGGAAATACGTGAAGAAGCGCTTTAATTGCTTGCAGTGAGCGGCAAGCGTAATGTAGGGTTCATTATACTGATGCATGAGCTGCTAAGAGTACTGCAACTCATAACAGCAACAATTTAGCTTACAAAAAATAGTTTCAGTGCATGATGGAGAACTAACAAGAAAATACATCCACATCTGCTTCCCAGGATTTATGTCATTACTGGTATTACAAATGCTGATGTATGTGTGCTGTGTTTTTGTGATGGTAATTAAGGAAGTCGCCTACTGAAAGGAATATAATCTTCTTGATGGTACGAGAAGGAAGCGGCTGGTTGCAAATGCTAGAAACTGTTCACAGTAATATAAGCGGCAGCTATTACCTAGGCACATCAACATTGCTGCAAAGAGACACATTTAGAGAGACTTCTACTGGGAGTTTGATACTCCATCGACTGAGTCACTGTAACACCATCAGGGTTTGAATCAAAGACATCAGGGAGAGTTTGAAAAAATCTATAAGTCTGAGGTCACTGACTTATCCATTTTTACCTGTGATTTGCCCAAAACATCACCAAAAAGTCAGTGACTTGGTTTTTCTTCAATAGAACTACCAAAACGGCAGGACTTCTAGACCAGGCTCTGCCAGTTCACAACTCACTGAAACTGCAAATATTTATCAAGCCCTGATTGATGGTCCAGTAAGTGGGCCTGAGGGATATATCAATCGTTATTGCTAACTCTACTTCAAATGTCTGTAAAGGAGATATATCCGTTGTTGTCCAGAGTAAATCAAGGGCATATCTGAGGAGCTCGGTCCCCTGGTCTGTGAATCCATGGTCTGTGAACCCACTGTGTGGGGGCACTTGTTCATATCGTCATCATCTCCAATGTGGTGCCTAAAGCAGAACTAGTTTTGTCTATCCACAGCAATATGTACAATGTTGTTCATATTCATTCTATAAATAATCACTTTTTTCATCTGATTAAAAGGAAGCTGTATTCTTTTCTCACAAAGAAACATCAAGGAACTGACATGTGGTCAATGTCAATGGTCAATGCATTTCAGTTCACAAATGACAGAGTTGCTGGCATAGTCTTTCTCAAGGAATGACGTTGTTAACCTATATCTGACAGCAGCCATCATAGTATCATAATCTAATGAATGTGTTTATGTGTACTTATGAAACTTGCTATTGTGCATTATTAGACATAGTTGTACTCGGCCCCATAACGGTGTTCATGCAATACAATTCTATTCTATTCTATTCTATTCTATTCTATTCTATTCCTTTCTATTCTAGTATCTCCCAATATGTTGTACATTACATCATTTATGCCACGATGATAGCTATAGGCCTCGCTCAATGTAGAATATACCTGTAGCCCAAAGACGTTTATATAAGAGTTCTGATTGTGAACCCCCTAGCTTCATCTGAACCTAAGACATCCGGGAGAGAATCTAAACATTACCAAGTGTGACATATTTGTTCAACTGTCACAATCTCAGGAACATCCCATCAGCGTGCAGCCTCAGGGCTGGAGATCGAGGTATTCTGTTCTGAGACTTGCCCACTTGTACATATTGTCTTAACCTTCACAAAACTGTTTATACATGTATGAGCATATCGGCCCTCTACCCAAGTTACAAACAGTACTTCTGTTTACTTAAACAAAAACTGTTATCTAGTCTAGTATTATGTGTAGGATAAAAGGAGAAAGAGAGGTTATGCATGGGATTGTAAAACCTGATCGAGGAAAGAAAACTGAGCAGGAGGTAAGACCGAAAGCAAAGCTTGAGGCCTTAATTGTAACAACCCCTCTGTTTTCTTTCCGAGTTTTATGTCATCCATCATTAATATTTCTCCTTTGTAGCTCATTCAGCAGTACTTATCTACTAATGATCAATGTATATATATCTATATATATGTATAATTTTATCTCTTGAAGAAAACAGCCAACTGTTTCAATATTTGAAAAAACAATGTCTTACACTGGATTTTAATCTCTCTGGTTCAAGCCAACCCTGTAGCCAATATCAGATACCCATGAGATCTGCACCCAACTGTTGCTGGGGTCACTTCACTTTGATCCATGCTTATCATTTATCTCCCCTTGATGAGGAAGATATCCCTGACAGCCACCAGAGGGCAGTGTGATAGACAGAGCATGTTTGTTCCTGTTACTAAAGATCTGGCTAATTAAAGACTTTGTTGGAGGCTGTCCATCTCAATTAGGAAGATGAAATATATCTCTGACTGGCGGTGGTCCGTGATAGATTCAGCAGACCTTGGATGTACTGGTCTCAACTTAGCTGGAACGGCTCACATGCTGGCAGTGGGCTTCTAGCTGTCTCTGAACATTACTGATCTGGCTTATCAAAATCTTTGTTGGTTGGGAGCCTAGTTATTTAACAAGCTGGAGAGGCAGTGGTCCATGATGGTTCAATTTGATCCATGATAAATTAGGCTGTCCATATGTTTTTAATTTCATGGAATTGAGAGTGACCTTCTTAATTGTTGAATTAAAGTGTTTACTTTGTGACTTTAGGTAAACTGACTGCAAATTGAAAGGATGTCCATTCATTGACCTTTAGAGATAAACGCATTTAGGATAGTAGGAGTGTTTAGTTTGTTAGAGTATTCATGCAATTTCTACTTAGGTCGATCACACCTAGGGTTTGATTATGCCAGGATTTAATCTGAATTGTTCTTTATCATGTGCAGTTAAGTTATGGTGCATGTTCAGTGCAGAACCACCCATGGTGTCAGCATCATAGAGTCACAAATTAGTTTTGTTGAAGGTTCCCTGCCCTGGGGTATGTCGACTGTGAAGGCAGGGTATACCTACTTTAAACGAAATTCATGGATCGACCCTTGGTTCATGCCCTGGGGTATGTCGACTGTGAAGGCAGGGTATACCTCCTCTAAACGAAATTCATGGATCCACCATTGGTTCATGCCCTGGGGTATGTCGACTGTGAAGGCAGGGTATACCTCCTCTAAACGAAATTCATGCATCCACCCTTGGTTCATGCCCTGGGGTATGTCGACTGTGAAGGCAGGGTATACCTCCTCTAAACGAATTCATTGATCCACCCTTGGTTCATGTCCTGGGGTATGTCGACTGTGAAGGCAGGGTATACCTCCTCTAAACGAAATTCATGGATCCACCATTGGTTCATGCCCTGGGGTATGTCGACTGTGAAGGCAGGGTATACCTCCTCTAAACGAAATTCATTGATCCACCCTTGGTTCATGCCCTGGGGTATGTCGACTGTGAAGGCAGGGTATACCTCCTCTAAACGAAATTCATGGATCCACCCTTGGTTCATGCCCTGGGGTATGTCGACTGTGAAGGCAGGGTATACCTCCTCTAAACGAAATTCATTGATCCACCCTTGGTTCATGCCCTGGGGTATGTCGACTGTGAAGGCAGGGTATACCTACTCTAAACGAAATTCATGGATCCACCCTTGGTTCATGCCCTGGGGTATGTCGACTGTGAAGGCAGGGTATACCTCCTCTAAACGAAATTCATGGATCCACCCTTGGTTCATGCCCTGGGGTATGTCGACTGTGAAGGCAGGGTATACCTCCTCTAAACGAAATTCATGCATCCACCCTTGGTTCATGCCCTGGGGTATGTCGACTGTGAAGGCAGGGTATACCTCCTCTAAACGAAATTCATTGATCCACCCTTGGTTCATGCCCTGGGGTATGTCGACTGTGAAGGCAGGGTATACCTCCTCTAAACGAAATTCATGGATCCACCCTTGGTTCATGCCCTGGGGTATGTCGACTGTGAAGGCAGGGTATACCTCCTCTAAACGAAATTCATGGATCCACCCTTGGTTCATGCCCTGGGGTATGTCGACTGTGAAGGCAGGGTATACCTCCTCTAAACGAAATTCATGCATCCACCCTTGGTTCATGCCCTGGGGTATGTCGACTGTGAAGGCAGGGTATACCTCCTCTAAACGAAATTCATTGATCCACCCTTGGTTCATGCCCTGGGGTATGTCGACTGTGAAGGCAGGGTATACCTCCTCTAAACGAAATTCATGCATCCACCCTTGGTTCATGTCCTGGGGTATGTCGACTGTGAAGGCAGGGTATACCTCCTCTAAACGAAATTCATGGGTCCACCCTTGGTTCATGCCCTGGGGTATGTCGACTGTGAAGGCAGGGTATACCTCCTCTAAACGAAATTCATGCATCCACCCTTGGTTCATGCCCTGGGGTATGTCGACTGTGAAGGCAGGGTATACCTCCTCTAAACGAAATTCATGGGTCCACCCTTGGTTCATGCCCTGGGGTATGTCGACTGTGAAGGCAGGGTATACCTCCTCTAAACGAAATTCATGGGTCCACCCTTGGTTCATGTCCTGGGGTATGTCGACTGTGAAGGCAGGGTATACCTCCTCTAAACGAAATTCATGCATCCACCCTTGGTTCATGTCCTGGTGTATGTCGACTGTGAAGGCAGGGTATACCTCCTCTAAACGAAATTCATGGGTCCACCCTTGGTTCATGCCCTGGGGTATGTCGACTGTGAAGGCAGGGTATACCTCCTCTAAACGAAATTCATGGGTCCACCCTTGGTTCATGTCCTGGGGTATGTCGACTGTGAAGGCAGGGTATACCTCCTCTAAACGAAAGTCATGCATCCACCCTGGGTTCATGTCCTGGGGTATGTCGACTGTGAAGGCAGGGTATACCTCCTCTAAACGAAATTCATGGGTCCACCCTTGGTTCATGTCCTGGGGTATGTCGACTGTGAAGGCAGGGTATACCTCCTCTAAACGAAATTCATGCATCCACCCTTGGTTCATGTCCTGGGGTATGTCGACTGTGAAGGCAGGGTATACCTCCTCTAAACGAAATTCATGCATCCACCCTTGGTTCATGTCCTGGGGTATGTCGACTGTGAAGGCAGGGTATACCTCCTCTAAACGAAATTCATGCATCCACCCTTGGTTCATGTCCTGGGGTATGTCGACTGTGAAGGCAGGGTATACCTCCTCTAAACGAAATTCATGGGTCCACCCTTGGTTCATGTCCTGGGGTATGTCGACTGTGAAGGCAGGGTATACCTCCTCTAAACGAAATTCATGCATCCACCCTTGGTTCATGTCCTGGGGTATGTCGACTGTGAAGGCAGGGTATACCTCCTCTAAACGAAATTCATGGGTCCACCCTTGGTTCATGTCCTGGGGTATGTCGACTGTGAAGGCAGGGTATACCTCCTCTAAACGAAATTCATGGGTCCACCCTTGGTTCATGCCCTGCACGGTGAGTTAGGCAGTGGTCCTTGACAGATTTACTGTCCTGTTCATCTGTTTCTGGCCAAGGACAAATAAAGTTCATCTTGATAGTTTGATATGCGTCTTCTTTTCTGCATTCAGATCAAACAATAAATGTTTATAATGTCTACACTTTAATCTTGGATAGGGAGTTGGTTCTTAGAACACTCCGGTCTGAATGTCTCCAATACGTGTAAGATTCAAAAGGGTCACAATTGTTGTTAAGCATTTGTGCATTTGAAATTTAATTTAGTCCTTGCATTAGTTGCATCAATGAAGCACAAATTCAGATAATTTGTTCTGTTCTTAGATTACTGAGAAAAGATCAAGGGAATAACTCTGATTTAAAAATCCCATTTTGGTTACTATGATGAGGGCATTGATCTTCTTGATTTCTTTGATGACAAAGGCTACTATATATGTACAGCCAGATGAGCTAGGTGCATTATACGTTTCCTGATCCTCAACAATTTACGGAATCAAACCAATTTGAAGAAATTTAAAAAAAAATTATGTCATTTAAACATGAGATCCAGCAAAACATATTGCATGTATAATTCTAAGGTAAGAATTTCGGTTTCCATTCAACATTAAAATGATATTAATCATTATGACTGACGTTGCATTAATGACATAATTTGTAAAAGCTAGATATGTTTCAATTTACACCAAACACAGATTCAGAGATATACTTCTGGCAGCACGCGTACTCAGGTTTCGATACATATCCAAGATTAGAGAAAATTAAACGTTCAACACACTATATATCAAACCTGTAACTTCAGATGTAAGCTTAATAGATTGCTAACAGATAGGATGCCTCTGCCTCAGCATGACATGGTATGTTGAGAGGGCAGAGTTACCTGCCCTTCAGAGAACCAGGAATCGGTGGAACTCGGTACATCACTCTGTCTCCTTCAGTGTGCGGAGCTTGCACTTAAACCTACTTACAGTAGTTGATGAAACATCACTTCTTATCTCCCTACAGTTATATCCTTATCTCTTGTTTTTTTGTTAGGCAAATTTAGAAAGGAGGCTTTTGTATGTAAAAAGAAAAGAAATGTGGAGTTTGTTTTAGTCATAGGTTGAATTACAGTATCCTGTTTTAACACTGAGGGTTCACAAACATTTGTGACAAAACTGAAAGTTTGAGTTCCAGAAATGCCAGGAGATCAATTGCCATAATCAACATCAAACATTAGAAATACTTGCCATTTAGATATTGAAGAAATATAACCATGTTAAACATCAAACATGTTATACTCTAGCTATCTGAGCCCTCAAACCCCTACCCTTAAAGTTTATTCACACCCTACAAACCAGAGACCATCAACTATGTGTGCCTCGGCCAGATGGGTAATGGACCCGACTTAAAGCCCTGCTGTGATTGCAAAAAGTCAAGAATGGAAACATCATGTAATATTTACAATACACCAAATGAAACTTTATCATATCTTTATTTCATACATCCTGGTAACCAAGGAAATATTTTTTTATATTAAATGAGTTATAAGAGAAACATAATCGGCACTTTTGAACTTTTACCGGACGCCATCTTTAGCTTGTTCTAGCGAGGCACACAAATATTCCCGCCTGCGGCGGAGTCCAGTCCCTTTATTTTATTCACACCCTACATACCAAGGGACAGTTTTGTAATCCATTCAGACAAAACTTTTCATTCATAATCAGCTAAATAATAAGTTCCTTCTTTGAATACTATATATATATATGCGGTCAGGGCCTTGATTACACTTGGTAGCTAGGGCTTGAAAATTGCACAAGAAATCCATTCCTCTTTCACTTCCACAGAAGGAAACTTTCTCCCACCCCAGCTTGTGGCTGTCAAAGTATCATTTTCCCCCCATAAAGGGCTGATGCTGATCTCGAACACAGGGAACACGTCCAGGGTGTCTCCTTCTCCTTCTCCTTCTCCTTCTTTGTTTCTATCTGTCCAGTCCACTATCTCGATGGGACCCGTCACTTTCGTAACAGAACTTTGTTTTTGTGTAAGACAACCTGATGCTTGGCTGGTTGATTCAAATGGCATGGGGTTCGAGTCCCGCCAGGGGCATGGCAACTTTGTCTGAAGTAGAGAACTGTTCTACACACAGTAGGGTTTGGGTGCAATGATACAACGAATTTCAGCGTAGTACCACCCATGGTTTGCTAGTTCCAGCCGATGCTCGCAGGTTTCACCGCAATGCATAGCCACGTGGCGTTGCGGGCTTTCTCCCTGACATAATACTAGCAGCCGCGATGTAAGTGAAATACTGTTGAAAGTGGCGTTAAACCCTAACTCACCTCACCTCACCTCACCTCACCTCACCTCAACTGACATGCTCCATCTATTGTGGCAATGAAATTAGTTGTAGTCTCATGGTTTACCACAGCTATGAATGACATACTCATTCTGGAATCTGGTTCTGTCAAGTGTCACTTGATAGAGCTGTATATAGAAGACGGTTTGCTTGGAATGTTTAATTCCAGTCATCTGATGGTAACATTGATATTTATCATTAACTTCTAAGGATGAGATTATGACTTGAGTGAAAACTCCCACTGATCTATGATTCTATGATATGTGTCACAGATGCCATTTTGAGAAAGTTAAACATGAGGAAACATTATCAGAATTATTAGAATGTTGTTGAAGCATTTCAATCTAAAGAAACATAAATTTGTTGTATCATTTATATTTTACTCCATCGAATCATTCTATTAGCTCCAACGCTCAGATTAAGAGTAAATTCATTCAGGTAAATCAACAGCTTGTTAAAGACACCATTCGAGCGGGGTATTTTTTGTGGAAACGAAATTAGGAGGGAATTCCCTTTTGCACACGGCTCATTAGTGTATTTGTCTAACTCTTTATCTTATTGTCTATATTGCTCAATAATACTGTTTAATTTGATAATTATACTTGATCCCACTTTAGAAACAAAAAAATTAACAAAAGTAACAAAAAATAAAAGAAGCCACTGATTGGCGCTGCGAGCGTCAAGGGGATTAACTCCATTGTTTTGATGGCGGCGATAGTATCAAGCGATAGGAGTTTCTGATGTAAAATCGGATTACGTTAGGTTGTTATCACAACAAATTATGAAAGTTTTGACAATAGACATCAAAGCTTCTAAGATAATTACTACACTCAATATGACACTGAGGGGAAAACTGGCTTCAATTCGATCATATAAACCGAGGTTCGTCCGCGAACACTCAGTCACTCAGTCACATTTTGTATTGATATTTTTCGAAAATACATAGAGACAAGTTGCAATAAAATAACTATGAGCAAGGCTGGTCGAGGTCGACCTCGAAAACACGCGGAAACTTCTCCGAAGAGTAGAAGGAAGGAGAGGAATTCTCAACGAATTTATTTGGGTGATATTGCATGCAGATGGACTGAGCTGAAAACTGCAGCAAACTTTACAGATATTCAGCTGGCAAGACACCTTCTTGATATCCATGACAGCACATGCCAATGCAAGTAAGTTGGAAAAATAATTATATCTATTGGCAGAATTATAGATCTATACATTGAATGAATGAAAAATATTGGCCTAGATATATGTCCAAATCAGCACCTACTAGCTAGATCTACATACAATCACGAAATTCAATATTTTCATCTGCCCATACTGTAGACAGTACTGTACAGTAGGGTCCTGTATTTCATGTTTCTAACGTTTGGTCGCCCATTTCTTACTAAAAAAATTTTTTTATTTGCTTGATGCATAAAAATAATATTCATGTATGCAGCAAAAGTAACTGATTTCAAATAATACATTATAACCCCACTGCCAATATAATATATTTTGTTATTTCTGTTTTTATCATAATGAAATAAATTCAATTCAAACTATTTCCTATCAGTTTTATGAAGTTTAGATATAATGATTATCTTTATTTTCTCAGTTCCAAACCAGACCAAGAGACAACCCAGTGTGATCCATGGGATAGAAGTTCACAACAGGAATGTCTTCAGCTACCTTCTATCAGCACACCACAGAAGAACAGAGATGTAGATATTGCATCACATGTTGCAGGTAAGTACATTTTTTAATTACCCGGGTACTCAATAAATAGATGTGTCTCACTATCATGATTAAAAGTACCTGTTAGTTTTTACAATGAAATAGTCTGAATATATTACTTTTACACTAGAGTTGTGAAGATATATCGATAATAATAAACCACAGTGGGGAAAATAATTATTGACATATTTTTAATATGAGCACATGTGCACATATCACTTTTGTCTGTGACGTCATGAAACCATTGTTCGTGATGTTATCAGTCAGTCTCCAGAAAGGAAGAGGCCCATTTTCTAGAATGTCTTAGAGAATAACATGGGATTAAATCAGTAATAAAGAAATTATTGCCCTCCGAAGTGTATCATACAACTTTTACGAAACTTGTGCAAATCTGTGTATAACCCTCGCTGTTGCTACACTTACTCTGTTAATAATCTCTAAGTCAGGTATCGTGATACTATACTGGTATCTGACAATATATCATGATACAATGGCTAATTTTTATATATATCATTGAATTTTAAACCACCTTAATGATTTTTCAAAGTTTGTTTTCTGTAAGATGCACAAACCAGTCTAAATTAATATATTAATATTTAGGAGTATGTAATATTGAAAGAACTTATGGTTATGAAATACCTTTCTAAACAAATTATCATGAATGATTCCTAAGGTGTCTTTATTTTCAGATCTATCCATGATATCATCATTGATGAGCTCTCCAACCAGTCAAGAAACCCTTGAAAATGCTGAGGAATGTTACAATGGGTATGTTTGCACTATATTGTAAAAATGTTACAATCAGTGATGCAACCTACAGACATCAAAACTACTTAGTAAAAACAACTATTCAATATGCATTTTGCTGGTAGAGAATACATAAGTTTTTCAAATGTACACCACCGGACACTATGGGTCATAACATTTTTATTTACTATCAAACTATTTTTTCACAGCCATTGCAGAGATGAGCAAGATGACTGGTCATCAAGCCCCGACACTTTAGAAAAGACAGTCAACAAAACCGGGTAAGATTTCAATTGAATATATATGTTTGCTATAACATAAGTAATCATTTGATAGATAAGATGTTTTCAATTTTCAAAAATAAAGTTATCTCTTTTGGTAATTCCAAAAAAATATATCAGACAGATCTTTATTGGATTATCCAAATGCTTTTGTGTTTTATTTCATTTCAATCCTGGCCTGATATATATATTTCTTTTAGCAATTCTGAACGACGATACATTAATGCACTCAGTCATGAGTGAATGTATAAGCAGCCGTCTAAATACAGTTTTTATTTATTACAGTGCCACCCTAGGAGAGAGCATAGATGCCCTCAGCAGTGACGATGAGTTCCTCAACATGTCCCTGCCTGACATGGATGACGATGCATGCCCAGATTTGGAGGATGGTGATAAGTTCATGGGTCCAGTATCAGCTAAGAAGTGCATCGCCTTTGTGGACCAAGTAGTGCTTCTAGTGAAGAATTCCATTGGACATATTTGTGACAAATGTAAGGGAAGCTTGGTCTTCTCTTACACCATGAGTGGCACTGCACTTATTGTGTCTTGGAAGTGCAACAGTGGACATTCAGGACGCTGGTCATCCCAACCCCAAATTGGGAGTTCATCTATGTTCACAGGCAACCTGCAGTTAGCTGCGAACATTCTGCTTACTGGTAACTGTTTCTCCAAAGTGTCCATGCTGTTCTCGTACATGAATTTGGGCTGTGTCAGCAATTCCTTCTTCTACAATGTCCAGAGATTCTACACACTTCCTGCAATAGAGTCGTACTGGGCATCAATGCAGCTCGATATCCTAACAAAACTGAAAAAAAGTGAAGAACCAATCGTCCTTGCTGGAGATGGACGGAATGATTCCCCAGGTCACACTGCTCAGTACTGTACCTACACAATGATGGACTCTCACACCCGCCAGATTGTAAGCCTTGAGATTTGTGTTATTTCACCTACCGGTATTTATTATAGTCAACACATTAATTCAATTTCAAGTATGTACAAAAAGAATAATGTTCTTACATTCACAATTTGTCATCATAATGTTAAGATTGATGTATATATAATATGTACAAGCAATTTTTTTTAATCGATTTCAAATAAAAAAAAATAATTTATATCCAGTATATATTCAAACCATACAGCCAGTATATGTTCAAACCATACAGAAGTAAATCTGAGTAAAAAAAGAGTCACATGAGATTTTGCTGTTTCTGTTTATATATTGTTGATCATACAGTTCACTCAAAATTACTACACAAAATACCTCAGTACAATAAACAGTTTAACAATGTAAAGTTTTCTTTGTTCTTTTTCACAATGAACCATTACAGACGACCAGGACGAAATCCTGTGTAGTGTCCATTGTCAGCAGGGTAGCATTCTCTTATTTTCAACACAGTACATGATGGCACAACTTTCCTCTCACCAGAACGCAACACACCATGCTTCATAAGGATGAACTGTCTGTATGCTGTATGTCTGAACATCCTATTGTTCCTGTGGTGGTCATACACATACAGGTCATTTCTGTAGGCCCCCCGCTGCGTCCAAAACATCCTCGTCCATCACGACACGGTTAAACTTGTCTGTGTTGGTCACACACTGATCTTTCTTCTTAGTGCAGCACCTGTTTTCAATGTCTGTAGGCATGGGTCTACAGTTGCCGCAACGACACCAACTAGGCCCTGATGAAGGTGAAGGTTCCTCAGGGGGTTGATCACCAGGCTCGTGGGATGTTTCCATGACTGTTTTGTAGACTTCCTTATCTTGGCATATCAGCTTGGCAAGCAGCTCGCGCTTAGTAGTATCATCTAAGTCATCTATGTATTTCTGAAATGAAAAATGCACTCAATATATAACACACAAAATGATATCCTGTTTATATAGAAACATGTCAATTGTGCTAGTGGAAACACTACTTTGCATTTGGATGTAACTTTAGAAGTTGGGAATACAATAAGGAAGAGGATTATATGGATGACAACTTCTGTATTCATCTAATGCGATGTTTCGACACAGCTCCTTGTGCTTGATAATGACACAAGGAGCTGTGTCGAAACATCGCATAAGATGAATAAAGAAGTTGTCATCCATATAATCCTCTTCCTTATTTGGAAAGTAGTTTATTCATGTGTTTGTTTTTGTTAATCTAGATAATGATGAAGATAAAGAATTATTAGTTCTCACCATATAATCATCAGTTGTTGGGTTTATAAGTAGGGTTTTTAATTCACTAGAATAGTTCATTAAAGAAACAAAGCGCCGCTAATGTTTGTGATACTACCGAAGCGGCGTTAAAAAATAACTCACTCAAGAAACAAAACAATAGTTCTTACCTTAATTTTTAACAATCCCAAAGCAGTTGGGATTTGATTTGGAGGGGGCATAGGTCCAGCTGATAACGTGGAAGGTGAACTGGTAGATGTGGCTGCTGGTGTGTTAGAAGTAGATGTAGCTGTTGGTATGACTGATGCAGGCTTGGATTTGGTGGACGTGGGCTTGGGTCTGGGTTTGGCGGACGTGAGCTTGGATTTGACAGATGTAGACTTGGTTGAAACTCTGACGGATGAGGGTGGTGGAGATGTAGAGCTTGTAGTTGACTGAAGGATGGGTATCTTTGATGGTCTGGGTTTTGTCATCTGTTTTCGAACTTTCGTTGGCACTTCTGGCACATCTAAGTGATGAACCCTCTGGAAAATATTGATTTTCATTAGTACAACAATTTCAATAATCATGAAAGGTTTCTTCAACTCTCCAGACGACCCTTACAGACTTTTATTAAAAAATAGATTAATATACATAAATCCTCAAACTAGTCTAGTGAGTGAAGAATTTTAGTGTGGTATTAAAATATTGAGGGTGAGATGCTTTTAGCAGTGAAATCAACCCTCCGGCTACATTTGCAATAACGTTTAGAGCCACTGTAAGATGAGTTGATGAGTTCATGTATTGGAATTAGTGCCGTATTCTTGTATGACTGCATTCTGTTCTTCTTAGCGACAACTCAACATGAAATGAAGTTCGGCGTTTGATTGATTCCATTATAGAATAAAGAGAACCTTTCAATTCTTGACAGATACCATGTATATCTCATCTCATGAGATAGAAAAGTTTAACATGTTCACTGGTGGATACCCAACTAGTGAAAACAAACTTTCTATACATGGAATCTGTCAAGAATTGATGGATATCCTATATATATTTACCCACCTTTCTGTGTGTATTAATGTCCTTGTGTTGTTTCATGGGCTAAAATAAAACAAAGAACATTATGAATTATTTATGAACATTTTGAAGGATTCAACTTGCGGTAATTATAGTTAACCTTGAAATCATTTAAAATTATGATTTTGTTACCTGTTACCTATTTGAATTATTGAAAGGTGAAAATAAGCACACTATGAAAAATCAATGTTGACACATATGGAACTGTGTAATGGATAAATACCACATATGTTGAACTAATTGCCATAGTTTCAACACATTATATTTACATTGTATGATTATAATTGTGACCCTCTCAAAAATATGTATAATAAATTAATTCTAAACTGAAATTGTATCGTTATTACTATTTTGGTAATTATTATTCGTAGTCTAACAATTTTTACATGTATAATTGATGTAGCTTATATAATGTTGATTACAATAATTTGACTGATGTTTTGCCTATATAAAGGAATAATTATTATATATATATCAGCTCATATTTCTGGGTCAGTTTCAAAGATCATTGAAAATTCAGTCGATGGTAAAATCGTCATTATTACGGAATTATTTCATACTTACTCCAAAGCAAATGTCCTCATCAATCGTTGAATCTTCAAGGTTCGTGCATGGAAGTAGATGACCACATCTGCAAAAGTAGTTGCAATACCGGTTGTTCTGCTTGCAAGGACAGGCTCCACGTTTTCCAGACCGTGAACAGGTGTTGTTGCATTGACAGCTCGCCATGATTGCATATGTAGAACGCAAACATCTTTACCTCTATTTATTTGTTCAGCATAATTTCCACGTGAATGTCTCCGTTGACACTGACACTTGCATACGACAGTGCCCCACGCATTACCCCCTAACCCATCCGAAATGCCAAACACAGACACACTGTACGCCATATTGTTTTTAACATTACCCGTTGCATTGTGGGAAGGGACTTTTTCAATTCTATTAATAGATCTGGCTCAGCGATGACGCGCATTAAAGTGTTGTAGCTAAAAATAGATCAATTAGCTTCGGAAGCTGGTACGGTAAAAGGGGGCTCGAATAGTGTCTTTAAGATACAAACCGACTGATGGCATGCCTTGTGGATGTACATGTTGCATATGATGCGAGGAGTAATACACAGAGTAGGAAATTGAACATGACAAGTGATGAATATCTGAGCTCCTTACACTGCAGTTGTGTATCAGTGCCTGCACTGGGTGTTGAACAGCTGACATCTGATGGGGAAAATGACAACAAAATTGACGCTTTCAATTCCAGTAAGACATTCCTGGAGATGGTTTTAGTTGTGCTGTAAATAAGTTTGTGTCTAGATAAGAATCTAAGTAGAGCTGGAGTGTGTTTGAAGGATGGTTTGAACTATAGGTATGCTGCTGGTATAGAGGACTACAGGTGATGAGCTGATTTCAAAAGTATTGACTTATACTTCGGACAACATTGTGACGTACTGCATGAAATAAGTTTAGATAAAGATGCTGAGCCTGTGATGATGTCGAACCCAAGACCTCTTGATATGAAGATGAACACCAACATGCTAACCACCACTCTCCTACCCTGTGATGACATGGAACCCAAGACCTCTTGATATGAAGATGAACACCAACATGCTAACCACCACTCTCCTACCCTGTGATGACATCGAACCCAAGACCTCTTGATATGAAGATGAACACCAACATGCTAACCACCACTCTCCTACCCTGTGATGATGTCGAACCCAAGACCTCTTGATATGAAGATGAACACCAACATGCTAACCACTCTCTCCTACCCTGTGATGATATCAAACCCAAGACCTCTTGATATGAAGATGAACGCCAACATGCTAACCATGCACCACTCTCCTACCCTGTGATGATGTCGAACCCAAGACCTCTTGATATGAAGATGAACACCAACATGCTAACCATGCACCACTCTCCTACCCATTGATGATGTCGAACCCAAGACCTCTTGATATGAAGATGAACATCACGTGCTAACCACCTCTCTCCTACCCTGTGATGATATCGAACCCAAGACCTCTTGATATGAAGATGAACACTAGCATGCTAACGACTCTCCTACCCATTGATGATGTCGAACCCAAGACCTCTTGATATGAAGATGAACACCAACATGCTAACCACTCTCTCCTACCCTGTGATGATGTCGAACCCAAGACCTCTTGATATGAAGATGAACACCAACATGCTAACCACTCTCTCCTACCCTGTTATGATGTCGAACCCAAGACCTCTTGATATGAAGATGAACATCAACATGCTAACCACCTCTCTCCTACCCTGTGATGATATCGAACCCAAGACCTCTTGATATGAAGATGAACACCAGCATGCTAACCACTCTCCTACCCATTGATGATGTCGAACCCAAGACCTCTTGATATGAAGATGAACACCAACATGCTAACCACTCTCTCCTACCCTGTGATGATGTCGAACCCAAGACCTCTTGATATGAAAATGAACGCCAACATGCTAACCATGCACCACTCTCCTACCCTGTGATGATATCGAACCCAAGACCTCTTGATATGAAGATGAACACCAGCATGCTAACCACCACTCTCCTACCCTGTGATGATGTCGATCGAATCTAACCCAAGACCTCTTGATATGAAGATGAACACCAGCATGCTAACCACCACTCTCCTACCCTGTGATGACATCGAACCCAAGACCTCTTGATATGAAGATGAACACCAGCATGCTAACCACCACTCTCCTACCCTGTGATGACATCGAACCCAAGACCTCTTGATATGAAGATGAACACCAACATGCTAACCACCACTCTCCTACACTGTGATGACATCGAACCCAAGACCTCTTGATATGAAGATGAACACCAACATGCTAACCACCACTCTCCTACCCTGTGATGACATCGAACCCAAGACCTCTTGATATGAAGATGAACACCAGCATGCTAACCACCACTCTCCTACCCTGTGATGACATCGAACCCAAGACCTCTTGATATGAAGATGAACACCAACATGCTAACCACCACTCTCCTACCCTGTGATGATATCAAACCCAAGACCTCTTGATATGAAGATGAACACCAACATGCTAACCACCACTCTCCTACCCTGTGATGACATCGAACCCAAGACCTCTTGATATGAAGATGAACACCAGCATGCTAACCACCACTCTCCTACCCTGTGATGACATCGAACCCAAGACCTCTTGATATGAAGATGAACACCAACATGCTAACCACCACTCTCCTACCCTGTGATGATATCGAACCCAAGACCTCTTGATATGAAGATGAACACCAACATGCTAACCACCACTCTCCTACCCTGTGATGATATCGAACCAAAGACCTCTTGATATGAAGATGAACACCAGCATGCTAACCACCACTCTCCTACCTTGTGATGATATCGAACCCAAGACCTCTTGATATGAAGATGAACACCAACATGCTAACCACCACTCTCCTACCCTGTGATGATATCGAACCCAAGACCTCTTGATATGAAGATGAACACCAACATGCTAACCACCACTCTCCTACCCTGTGATGATATCGAACCAAAGACCTCTTGATATGAAGATGAACACCAACATGCTAACCACCACTCTCCTACCCTGTGATGACATCGAACCCAAGACCTCTTGATATGAAGATGAACACCAACATGCTAACCACCACTCTCCTACCCTGTGATGATATCAAACCCAAGACCTCTTGATATGAAGATGAACACCAACATGCTAACCACCACTCTCCTACCCTGTGATGATATCGAACCCAAGACCTCTTGATATGAAGATGAACACCAACATGCTAACCACCACTCTCCTACCCTGTGATGATATCGAACCCAAGACCTCTTGATATGAAGATGAACACCAACATGCTAACCACCACTCTCCTACCCTGTGATGATATCGAACCCAAGACCTCTTGATATGAAGATGAACACCAACATGCTAACCACCACTCTCCTACCCTGTGATGATATCGAACCCAAGACCTCTTGATATGAAGATGAACACCAGCATGCTAACCACCACTCTCCTACCCTGTCTGAAGATCAAAGAGTGGAGGTCCTTTAAATTTGCACTTATTTGGTTGGAATTCACAAACTAAAGACTTTAATTCAACAATTAAGAAGGTTGATCTTCTCATGCCATGAAATTAGAAACAGATGGACTTAGTTAATGCACAAGGGCCAACCAACAAAGTTTGTAATTAGTTTTAGATCTTCAGTAACAGAGACATGCAGTAGCCCACTGCTTGTGTGTGAGTCTTGTAGTTTGCTAAGTTGAGACCAGCACATCCAAGGTCTGCTGAATCTATCACGGACCACCGCCAGTCAGAGATATATTTCATCTGCTTAATTGAGATGGACAGCCTCCAACAAAGTCTTTAATTAGCCAGATCTTTAGAAACAGGGACAAACATGCTCTGTCTATCACACTGCCCTCTGGTGGCTGTCAGGGATATCTTCCTCATCAAGGGGAGATAAATGATAACCATGGAATCGGGAGACATCAAAGTGAAGTGATCCCAGCAACAGTTGGCTGCAGATCTCATCACCAGTAGGGATATCTGATATTTCTACAGGTCAGGCTTGAGAGAGAGACTACAGTTCAGTGTTATAGACATTGTTTTTGCAATTACAATACATGTCATGATAAAAGTACTTGGGCTTGGTGAAAATCTGTTCTTGGATGCTTATATTACAGCAAATATAGAATGTTATGCGATTCTCAATATTCTAGGCCAAGGCTGTTTCAAGCTGGTAGAGAGCTAGAGTAAGAAATTTGTTTCAATCGGAATATAGATCTTATTGTATAATGAACATCTGGAGAGAGTATATACCATTGACATTGGCAGTTACAAATCAGTAGAACAAACATGAAAAACATACAAAATCAATCAATCTTTTGCAATCTTAGACATCAGGGATATTATTATTCCAGTATAATATCATTTATCTCTGACCATATGATAGATATCTGATATGTATTATTTGTCGAGAACAACTGGTATATTGATTATTAATCCTAATATGGGCACATAATTGAAGCACCCCGTCAATCACTCTGGCACGGTCATTGTTTATGATCTTATTTCGTTTTAGTTAAATCCCAGTTTCACATGTAGTTATTCTGATAGGATACTAATCCTACTTTTTGTATCTATGACTTCAATGTAGTAAACAGTAATGGCTGCAAGCAAGTTTGTCTGTTGTGACTTTTGAATGTTGGGGCACAAGAATAAACCCAACCTAACCACGTTATCAACATGGTGGCAGCGGTGAAGACATTTTCTTCACAATGCAGTGTGTGAGTGACTATTTTATTGCCTGGAAAAGGTGAAAACATACTTTGAGTCTCAGAATCCTCTGCATGCCATGTGCTTTCTCTGACCACATGGTCTTCTGAAGGGGCTTTATATTTGTCAGTAGACACTAATATCCTGAATTTTGTCATTATGGCTGATGATAACCAGGATCAACCTGCTCCTGTGGCACAGACTGCTCCTCTGTTCATAAACACAAATCTGAGATTACCTCCTGAACTAAATCTACACACTGGTAACTTGCCTGAAAATTTCAGAATCTGGAAACGTCATGTGGATTTTTATATGACAGCCTCTGGTTGCATCAACACCTCAGCTGAAGTGCAAACTGGCACTATTATAAATCTTGGAGGTGAGGCCCTTATGAAAGCTTATGAACATTTTGAGTGGGGTACTAAAGACAAAAACAACCCTCAACATGTTTATGACCTGATCAGAGACTATTGTAATCCTCGTCAAAATGAAGTTGTAGAGTCACACAAGTTTCTCACAGCTCCATATTTTGAACCTTTCGACCAGTTTGTGACAGAGCTTAGATCACTTGCTGCACAGTGTAATTATGGTGGCCAAGAAGAACGCATGATTCGTGACAAAATTGTGTTCAGTGTTTCTGGAAAAGTGCAACAACTCTTACTTCGAGATGACAATCTTGACCTCAAGAAAGCTATCAAAATTTGCCAGTCATACGAACAAGCCAACAAACACGTAAATGCCATGAAAGAACCTAGTGCAGATAAGAAGCTCAACAAAGTGAAAGGTAAACCCAGCTCTGGTCGACGTAACACTAACAGTGCTCATAACTCTGGTTCTAAATTCAGTGAAGGAAGGGAACACGTGAGACGCTGTAAATTCTGTGCAAAGGTGCATCCTATGGACAAATTGAGGTGTCCCGCATGGGGAAAAGTATGCTCCAAGTGTAAAGGAAGAAACCATTTCCCAATCAGATGCCCTAAACAAACTCTCAGGAAAGTTGACGCTACTGAAAGTGACAATGATGATTCTTCTGATGAGCTATGGCTCAACATGATCAACTCTGTCAAGTCAAATAAGGATGTGGTAACTGCTCTGATGAACATCAACGGTTGTGATGTACATTTTCAACTCGACAGTGGAGCTGATGTTAATGTCATCAATCAAAAGTTTGTCAAGAAAAGTCAAGTGAAGAGAACCAAGACTACTCTGCACATGTTTAATGAAACCATTGTCAAACCTAAAGGTGAAGTTAACCTTAAAGTCACCAACCCAAAATCAGGTGAAGAACACGTTGTGAAATTCGTTGTCCTTCCTAACAGATATCAGAGTCTACTTGGTCTCAAGGCAATTCAAGATTTAGAATTGATAACTGTCAATACCGACAAGTTCATTGGAAAAGTTGCAGGCTCACATGATCCAAAACTTGGCGACCTAGGGGAAGCAACACTGACTCTCAACCCTGAAGTTAAACCAAAAGCGCTTCCCTGTCGCAAACTGCCTCTTGCTCTCTACGATGGAGTGAAAGATGAGATTGATCGTCTCTGTGAGAGAGGGATTCTAGTGCCAATAACCAAGCCTACACAGTGGGTCAGTCAAATGGCTGTTGTCCATAAATCTAATGGGAAACTAAGGATATGCATCGATCCTCAAGTCCTCAACACAGCACTCCAGAGGGAACATTACAAGCTACCTACACTTGAAGATGTTCTACCTCAGCTATCAGATGCAAGAGTATTCAGCAAAGTCGACGTCAAAGAAGCATATTGGCATGTCCGCCTTGATGAAACTAGCAGCGAATACACAACAATGATAACTCCTTTTGGAAGATATAGATGGGCTAGACTTCCATTTGGTCTAAAGGTGTCTAGTGAGATATTCCAACGCAAACTGAACGAAGCTTTGGAAAGTCTTGATGGAACTTTTGCTATCGCTGATGATGTCATTGTTGCTGGACAGGGTAAGGGTGATACTGAAGCTCTCAAGGACAATGAATCAAAACTTCAAACCTTGTACCAGAGATGTCATGAGAGACAAATTGTCTTGAATGAGGAAAAGGCTGTGACTGGATTGAAAGAAATCTCTTTCCATGGACACATCATTACTGCTAGTGGTGTGAAAGCTGACCCCTCCAAAGTAGAAGCTATCCGGAATATGCCCACTCCTACTGATGCTACGAGTGTTCGAAGATTCTGTGGCATGGTGCAGTACATGTCACGCTTTCTTCCATCTCTCTCAACCATGATGGAACCTCTGCGAGCTCTCACACGTAAGGATACTGACTTCAACTGGACATCTGAACATGAGCATACATTTCAAGAGGTGAAAAATGCTCTGACAAACACTCCAGTCCTTGCTTACTACAACCAAAACAAAGAACTGGTCATTCAAGTCGACAGCAGCAAAGATGGTATTGGTGCTGTTATGCTACAGGATGGTAGACCCATTGAGTACGCATCCCGCGCTCTGACTACCTCAGAAAGAAAATGGGCTCAGATAGAGAAAGAAGCCCTGGCGACTCTGTATGGTGTTGAAAGATTCAACCAATATACTTATGGGCGACGGGTTGTGATTGAAAATGACCACAAACCTTTGGAAACAATTCTGCGAAAACCTCTCAGTAATGCTCCTCGGAGATTGCAAGACATTATGATGAAACTACATCGTTATGACATTGAATTCAGCTACAAGAAAGGCACCTCTCTTGTCATAGCTGATACTTTGAGTCGTGCTTATCTTTTATCCGAAGAACAAAGACCAAGAGTCATGAACATTAAAGTGAACCGTGACATCAGTGATACGCGACTCGAACAGATTCGTCAAGCAACTGCTGAAGACGAAAACCTAAAGTCTCTCATCACAGTCATCAAGACTAGTTGGCCGTTGTCAAAAGACAAGGTACCTGAAGTATGCAAACCATACTTCGATGTGAGAGATGCCCTGAGTATCATTGATGATGTCGTCGTGAAAGGGGAAGCTATCGTCATTCCTAAGATGTTACGATCTGATATCAAGCAGAAACTACACAAGTCACACAGTGGTTATGATGCGATGAAAAGACGTGCTGCTGGAACTGTATATTGGCCAGGAATTCACACAGAACTGAAACAAATCGCTGAAAACTGAGAGGCTTGTCAAGAGTTAGCAGCTCGAACAACAAAAACACTCCTGAAGCAGCATGACGATGGTGATACACCCTGGATGAAGATCGGTCTAGATCTTTTCGAGATCAAAGGAAGAAGTTATTTGGTCTCAATTGACTATTACTCCAACTTTACAGAAGTTGAATTTCTCCAGAAAACAACATCTAGCGCTGTTGTTGCTGTCCTGAAGAAACAGTTTGCTAGATTTGGGATCCCGGAAACAATAATATCCGATGGCGGTCCCCAGTTCACTTCCAGCGAATTTGAACGCTTCACAACCAGGTGGGAAATCTCACACATTACCTCTTCTCCTCAACATCAACAAGCAAACGGCAAAGCTGAATCAGCCGTCAAAGTCATCAAACACCTCATGCTGAAATGTGACAGAAATGGTGAAGATCAGTATGAAGCTCTGTTGGAACAGAGAAACACTCCTCGTCAGGACACAGGTCTCAGTCCGAGTCAAATGATGTTTGGTCGACAGACACGAACACTGCTTCCATCTCTTCAAGCATGCAAAGCCAGAGATGCCAACAATGAAGTAAGGCTGAAGCGAGAGAGAAGACAGCAAAGCGTCCGCAAATACTACAACAAGTCAGCCCGCAATCTTCCTCTATTGTCTGTGGGTGACAATGTCTATTTCCAACGGAAAGAAAATGACAAGTGGGTACTTGGAAAAGTTCTGGACTGTCTAGAGAATGACGCCTACAGAATTCAAGCACAGGATGGTGCTGAGTTCAGAAGAAACAGGGTCCATATTCGACCGACGAAGGTTGAAGCTGTAATCCGTGATAAGTCACCTTCACGAGAACATCACCCAGTCCATGAAAAGGCTCTCACAAGGCAACAAGAACGATATCCCAACCAAAGTGACCTACCATCTTCACTCGCTATTCAGGACAAACTTAAAATGAACAGTGAGACCGTATCAGCTCATGATGACGTCACTACCAACAACACCAGTTCTGATGTCTCGTCTCCTTGTCGTCAGCAAACTCTAACACCTGAAGACACTCACCTGTCACCTCGCAAACTGCCAGCGAGAAACCGGCGTTTGCCAGGATATTTGAAAGACTATATTTGCAAATAAGTAATGTGAAATTGAAGTTTTGGTGAAGTGTCATCTTCGCGAGAGTGTTTGATAACTTTTAAATCCATTTCTTGATGTTTACTGATATTAATTTCATAATTCCTATGGACTGGTAATGTAGGAAATTTTCTTTCTTTTCAACAAAAAGGGATGTTTATGATCTTATTTCGTTTTAGTTAAATCCCAGTTTCACATGTAGTTATTCTGATAGGATACTAATCCTACTTTTTGTATCTATGACTTCAATGTAGTAAACAGTAATGGCTGCAAGCAAGTTTGTCTGTTGTGACTTTTGAATGTTGGGGCACAAGAATAAACCCAACCTAACCACGTTATCAACAGTCATCTCGTAATGTTGTCTGATTGACCGGTGTCTTGTCATTATGTATACTAAGGCTGAGCAATATTATCACAATACCAATATATTGCAATACAGATTGTGCAATACAATTTTTCATATCGTAATATATCGCATCAAAAATTTTTAGGCATGCATGGTTACCAGTTTAACTTGTTACAAAATTCTTTCGGGGTGCAACATCATGTGTAACAAATGTTTTCTTTTCAAATATATGCCATCAATATTGGCTTATGATATTGACTAATGGTTTATTTTTCGAAAGATTTGAAAGGCTTTTTACTAAATGTGTAATGTTTAAACTGCAAATAGTAGCATAAATGTTGAATGTAGAGTTCACTCAATATATCGCAATACATATTGCAATACAGGTTGTATGTATTGCAATACAGTCAAGCCGTGATAGTCCGGCCACCGATAATCTGAATCTCGCAGTGTCCGAACGGTAGCAAGCTGTAACCAAACTTATCTCTGTATAAACTCATTAAATGTTGATTCATTAATCCGTTGCTTCCGTTTCCGAATCCGAACGCCTATTAGCCGTGACGGATTAGTTAATTACAACTATTTCTGCTTCATTAGTCCGGCGGTTCATCAAAAGCATTCCGGTAATCCCCTTGACAAGCAATCATCACACTGATTGGATCGGTAAACTTCAATGACAGTGGATTGACACGGGAGTTAAGCGTGTCAGTAGTTTGTGATTTTAATAAATTGTAATGTCTTACTTTGTGTATCGGTAGTTTGTGATTGTTATAAATTGAAATTCTCATTTGGTGTGATATCCAGCGTGTCAAACTCTATGATATTCTAAACACGTTCTCGTCTGTCTGTAGATTCAAAGGGGATCAACTCCATGTTGTTTGGTTGATTTCAGTAGTCCAAACATTTCACTATCCGAACGTCTTTGATGAAAAACGGAAGAGTTCGGATTATTGAGGCCTGATTCAGATTCATACACACGAATACTCTGTGTGTGTGTGTGTGATTTTCACATTGCAAACGGTGACAGTGTACATACATGTACCTGTAGATTTTGTGTTTATAATGTGAATAAATTATACAGTGAAATAAACAGCGAATAACAACAATTAACTTTCCCATTTATCACTTAGATATGTGACTTTAAATAAAACTAGGTGTTATATATCCAACATGTGTGTCCTGGCGAATCAATATTTCTTAAGTTTGACAATAATGGTTAGGTTACGAATGAGTACGTCAGTTTGAATTGAAAGAATATTTCATTGATTGTCTATTCATATACTATAGATGTTGATAACATATGTTACAGGGCTGTACAGTAATTGCATGACACCTGAAGCCAATATTTAATATAATATCATAACGGTTAAGTTATTGTCAAATTTTAAAATTGTTGAATTCGTTCGTGTGAATTAAATAAACATTTTATTGAGTATTAAGTTAATAAACTAAATAGTCTATAGACCTTAAGGACATATTTTAAATTGATATGACTTTATTAAATGACACTTGAAGGCATCATAATTTATATATAATGATCACATGAGTCAGAAAGTCACAGCAACTATTGAGACTCAGAAGTTGTCCTTCGCCGTTTCAACAACAACGTAAGTAAACCGCTAAAAAGATAATTTAAACATTGATAACTGTACGTATTACGTATTAAGAAATACATAGGAATACATAGGAAAACAAGATTTTCGGGATAACAACTCCTTCATCAGGGGAGATAATATTCCACCTGACGAGGGACTTTGTGAGAATTAGTTCCATTCTGAATAACATCAAAATGTTAAGCAGACATCATTTTCTAAATTCACAGTCATATATACGCTGCTACCAAGTTATAATCCGTGTAATTCTTCACCGTTTATATGACGTTGTTAACGTTTATGCGCTCATTACAAAACGTGTAGGCTTACATCAGTCCCAATCGTACATTTACTTTGGAACTGAAGAAAACTGCGACACAATAAACCTTACTATAGTATATAGCATGCCAGTAAATATGTATCGTCTACAATCGCCATTTTATAAGAAAGCATGATATTCGATGTGGAAAAAGGGAAATATATCAGAAGATTTCCGAATGTTACAATGTGTTCTAAATGTATTGTAAAAACCGGTTTTCATAAGCATATCGCAATACGTATCGATTTCATCTTTGAACCGCTTAATACCGGTAAACCGGTTATATTGAACACCTCTACATACATGGCATCACCCGATAATGGCAAAGGGGGTTTTTAGGGTCTGAAAAGGGGGTTTTTCCTTCCCAAAGAGGGTTTTTTAGCACTTTGCTGTTTTTCGTTTCTAATCAATATAAATCCTATATTTAACATACTTATCTTCTTTAATTGTTTATCATACACACAATTACAACTTTTGAATATATAAAATATTAATTCAATTAATTAATTCATTATGATACTATGTTTCAAATGATTAATAATATATGTTTATGGAAAATGGAAAACTTACTTCACCTGTCACACTATGGAAATATTGAAGATTTTAAATATATTGTTTGAAAAATATCTTCATGTTCTGATAAAAAAAACTGAGATTGAGGTTCGTTTTTTAACAGGTTAAATTTTAGCAACATTTTAAAAGAAAAATAAATGATTAAAAATATCCATTTGGTAATGACGTCATTTAGAAAATGGCATGTCTGTGACAGTTTATCAAACAGATACTTCCATCTAAAATAAATAAAGATCGTATTTAACTGTTCGTGAATCCATTAGAGGACACGTAAATTATCTACTTGCAATAAGAAAGTCCATTGTTGACGAACGGCGATCTTTCAACATTGCCAGTTTGAGCGAGTTAACAAACGAATTTGCTACGAGAAAGACAAGGAATTTCTGATATTTTTAATCATATATTATTCATTGAACCTTCAAAGTATATATTATTTCTAAATATGCATTTTGAAATTAAATCGTTTTTTTTTATAACAAATATTTACGTATTAAAACACAAACAGGAAGTTCGTTAGACACGTGGTCCAACTAGTTACCTTACAACTTATTTCCTAGCAATATGTGTTATCAGATATTTAACTTATTTAAATTACATTGTTTTCATATTTTATTTAGAGGAATATTTAGTGATTTTAAATAAACATTTTACCAAATAAGTTGGCAATAAAATGAACCCGAAAAGAATTTGGAGTTTGTAATAAGCATATTCTTATTACTGTCTGTCGTCAAGAAAATACGATCACGTATCACGGAGCGATTGCTCGCTGTCTGGAGCTAGGGTCACGCGCTGTTTGGAGCTAGCAAACGGTGTTTGCATATAGCGCCCTATGAGATAATGTTATAGATTTCAAAGCCAATTGTTCGTCTTTGATACGGTTTTGCATTTTACAACTTGTATTTTAGCTTTTAGATTTATGTTGGTCTATCATATTATCAGTATTATTTGCTATGACTGATATAATTTAATGTGTCGAGATTAAACTATTTAATGGAGCAAAAATTAAACTGTAACTAATTCGTGAATCACCGGTAGACTGAAGCCACACACACGCTCGAACGATTGTATCTTTCACAAAATTTGTTTTAAATGCAATGTTGATGGACAAGGTTTTGTAAATAATATTGAAAATGTATAGTACACTTTCTCAAGCGAATATTTTAGGAGATTATGTCAAAATCGGGTTTTTTCAATACCCGATCGGGGACGCGGGTGAAGCCTCCTGAAATCGGGTAAACCCGCCGGAATCGGGTAAGATGCCATGTATGCCTCTATTTTTGAGTGTATACAACAGTTGTAACTATAAGTATTTATGGTACAAAATGATAAAGCAGTTACAATTTGACAAGTTTTTATTTATAAACAACACAATTGGGACATTTCTCATTACATCACCTACACTGTTTGTAAAGCCCTGAGTTTATGATACAAAATAGATCATCAGGTCTCAAATTAATTTGAAGAATAATGTTATTTTATGTAATGAAATAGCTTCTCCATTTCCTCCTTTTTAGATTTGGTCATGAAATGTGCCTCATATTTACTGAACAAAATAAGTTAGGGAGTTTTTCATTTTTATGAATGATTCTGTGTTAGAATTACAAGATTTAGGAAAGTATAATATGAATCAAATTGGATAACAACTTTGATTCTTTATTCACGACAAAATTCCACACAAACTCACAGGGCTGCTTGATAACGTCACAAGAATCTGGGTTGAAACATTGCATATTATGAATAAAGAAGTTGTTATCCATTTATATCTCTTTTTCTCATGTTTATATTTTTATGATAAAACAATACAGCATCATTTTAATTAGATGAAAAAAGTGCTTATTTATAGAATAAATATTAATAACATTGTACATATGGCTGTGGATCAACAAAACTAGTTCTGCTTTAGGAACCACCTTGGAGATGATGACAACATGAACAATAAGTGCCCCCTCACAGTGGGTTCACAGACCAGGGGACAGATTCTCAGATATGCCCTTGATTTACTCTGGACAACAACGGATATATCTCCTTTATGGACATAACCTTGAGTTGGGGCTGTTAACTCTTCAGTTGCCTACTGACTGAATCTGGACCTGTCCAAGCTTTCCTACTACAACACACTAGAGGTGCATGGAGACAACACGGAGAGTTCTCCAGTTCTCCCCACTCACTGTGAGATCAAAGACCAGGATGCCTCGGTCCTCTGACATGCCCTCAGGTCAGTTTCCGGTCCTCTGACATGCCCTCTGGTCAGTTTCCGTGAGTGTGATACTTTAGAAATAGAGGGCCATGTGTATATACATCAGGGGGGAGTAAAAGTGTCCCAAGTAGGGTTAACAAGAAGAAAATCCCCAAGGCCCAGTTGGTATCAGAGTATCAGACTCTCATAGAAGTCTCGGGTTCGAATCCTGCAGGCGGTAGAATCAAGTTTCGGTTGCAGAGGTTTACACAATAACAAGGCTCAATGGGTATAGTGTCAGATTCTGAACAGGAAGTGTAAAGTTGAGATCCAACTATAGGTGAATCATCACCATTATTATTACATTAGAAGTGCAGTATATTGCAGTTGGTGAGGTCTGTCAGTGTTGACAGGTGAAAAAAGATTTTGTATGACGATGAAGTGCCTTAAAAGTTATTAACATCCTTACATCATTTTAATCAATTTTGGTTTTTAAAAATGATGTAATTGCTTTTCACATGATAAATCCAAAATCATAAAATTAACTGAAATTCAAAAATTAATCCAGTCCTTTCTCGCTGAAGTGCATTTAAAAAACAATAAAACACACCACACCAACAAATGCATGTTCCAGAATGTCCATCTTTCTTATTATATTGTTATAATTGGGATCACACTATTTGTCATCATTCTTGTACTCTTCCAGGACTGTGAGTTGGTACCTTGCTCTGAGAGTGTGGGTTCATATCTCGCAAGAGACTCATCCAGGACAGTCTGATTAAAATCGGCCTTGTTCCGAGGAACAAAATTTGCAAAATAATGCATTTACCGGGATACAAACAGGTTCTGTAGATTCCACAAGGTCTGAGGACACCCCGTATGCAAATGTTCCGAACCAGTTTAGCGCAGTCAAAGCCCAGTCAAATAGCTGACTAATCACATCAAAGTTTTTAAACGGTCGCCGTTTTGAAAGCATTCGGAACAAACGAAAGGATAGCTGTTTGGGGTTATCTGCCCCTAGCTTCTCACACAGAAAGCTTTTGTTGGAGGTCTTGTAATTGGTTAACTGAATTGCGTCAGAACATGGGAGTCTATGAGCTGTTTTGCGAGGAAACCTCCAAATAATATGAGTTCGTATCCCATAGATGCACTATTTTGCAATTAATTTTTATTCCTCGGAAAACCATAAATTTTAATCAGACTGCATCGAGGAAAGAGTACAAGTGAAGAATTTGTACTATTGTAGATAGTGTGATTCCAAATATAACAGTTACAATTGTTCACTATTTAAATTGCATGTATTTCTAAAGCCCATCATCTGTTACAGTCACCAGGGAGGTGAACATTGAAGTGCATCACATTCTCATCGTGAGATCTCATCTGGGAAACTACTCAGGCCATCAACAGACAAGAGTATTATTTTCTCGGTAAGAAGTAAAAGGGTTTTTATTGCCATTTTTAGTTCCGAGCCCATCTGAGAAGATGACGCTGATAAAGAGTACAAGTAGTTCTGCAGATTTCACTGTGATGGGGAGAGCACGGAGGATCTACATATACTTCTCTTTACACACATACTGTACACACTTACTCATATGCATGTGTTGAACAGGACTCCAGTCTGTCTCACAACCCCTTTATCATTATTTGCCTTCAAATCACTTACAACCAAAACATAATATTCACATGGTAATAAAAAATCATGTATGGAATGTGTGAAAATAAGCTTTAAAAGTAGCTAGTCTAAAAGAATAATTTTGTGAGATAAAATTGTATAATGAAAATTCCAAAAGTTAGCTGCCAAAAGCATCATTTACCAGATTGGATTGTCATTAGATGATACCATGATGTTTGTTGTGGATAATTAGAACCCTTTAAACAATTCCTGTTTCTGAGCATATTACCTTACTCAAAGGTTTAATCACACAAACCAGAAACCATAAAAGTCTCATTTTCGTCACATTGTTTGTGTTCATTATCTGTGGTGAAGATAAAGATATGTCTTTAATTTTGGAAATAAAATAATATGAACATTTAAAAATTTTATCTTCCAAATATGGACCAATCATTTTGTTAAGTAAAAAGAAACTTTTTTATGATTGCTTAACAAAACTGTTATAAAAATATTCCTCAAGATTTCATCACACATTCCATGGACATCAAATGTTCTGTTTATAACAGATTTCCTTCTTTCGGGATCTTGCATATATACACCAGCTAATATAATTTCCCTGCAATTTCCCTGTAGAGCGGTGAGGTCAGAGAGAGATTATTTAGTCGGCGCTGCACAAACACTCACCAGGCACTGTGTTTACGACAAAGCATTGGATAAGAGACAGGAAAATAAATATATACGAAGTTAAAAGGGTGAAAATGGGAAGGTCGTGTGATGTGGTCTCGAGGTACCAACTGTTATGTCTGCTTCATGATACTCTTATATTATCCAGCTGAAATCTTTTAAAACTATTTGTCAGGACATATTATTGCAACCCGTGTTCTGATGTGCATGTGATAATGTGGGACCAACTATTGAAACACGAACCAGTAATGTACACGTGACAAAATCATTCACGGCAACTCAGAATCATTTGGCAATTATACATTCTGTAAATTTTGGTGCACTTAATCAGCTCATCAGGCTTTATATACATTAACTAATTCAAAATGTCAACATCTTGGAAGCACTTTAAATAGAGAAGATGAAATAGGTCTTACCCCTCTTATCTTTGAGGCCAGAGATAATATGCCCCACAAATAAAAACACTTGAAGATTTAATTCATCACTGTTGTTTCCTTTAAATCCCCCCCCCCCCCCCCTTTGAAGAGCACATAAAATCTCAAGATGAAAATAGCTTTTTCAGGTCATGACCTTTGTTACCTATATTTGGGGTCCCAAGATCACGAAATCTACAATTATGAATTCAAATTAGCCAAGGAGTCTGTACATGAAATTTCAAGTTTCTAGGGTCAGTGGTTCTTGAGAAGAAGATAAAAATAGCTTTTCAGGTCATGACCTCTGTGATCTATATTTGGGGTCGCAGGGTCACGAAATCTACAATTTAGAATCCCCATGAATTGACCAAGGAGTCTGTACACAACATTTTAGCTTTCTAGACCTTTTGGTACTGGAGAAGATGATGAAAATTTGGGGTCACAAGGTCACCAAATTCACACTTTAGAATCCCCATTGGTCAAGGAGTGTATACACAAAATTTCAGCTCCCTAGACCAAGTGGTTCTGGAGAAGAAGACGAAAAAGCAAAAAGTTTACAGACGGATGGACGGACGGGCCACTCTAATCAATTCAGCAAGTGAAGGGTTAAAAATAGTAGAATTTATCTCAACTCCCTGAAACACATGTTTGTATTTCTAAACTGAAACTCTTTCTTTAATGGTGAGCATTATATTCCTCCTGATGTATCAGATGTGAAATCCATCAGCTAGGAATTTATTTCTAACACGCTAAGAAGGCCACTGGTAAATCAGTGTTATACTATACGTGCTTAACATGGAGAATTACAATGACCGCTTTGTTGGTTTCAATGACACAATTGAAACACATCAACTGTTTGAGAGGCATTCTAGAAGTTGGTGTGATGAAGAAAACAAATATTTTATGGATGATCAACTTTTTTATTAATATGTTAAAAAAGAAGTTGATCATCCATAAACTATTTGTCCTCTTCATTGAAATACATGTTTAAATAGGCATCCATTCTGTTACATGCAAAATACCATATGTGCTGATTTTAGTTAAAATAATTTCAAATATATCATAATCACTAATTTCCACTGAAAATACAGCAACATCATTATAAATGTGAAGAAACTGAAAATAGACGCCACATTTACACACAGTAGTTATGTGACATATTACATATTATTAACAAAAATGTGTCTTTTTGTTTGTTGTAGATATATGATTCCAATTAAAATAATGTTTGACTGATTGACGCATGCCAATCGCTGTGCATTGTCCGGGTGATGGGCATATACATATCTTAATATTTGCATAAATGCCATAACGTTTAAAGGGACACTGTGTCGAGGATAAAAATGTGATCAGATTTATCTACCTATGGTGATTAACGTGTCTGCTAATGATTCACACACCCCCAATTTCAGACAATTGAAGTAATTGTTAATAAAACCTTCTGCATGTAAACAGTGAAGCGAACTGTAACTCATAAGCAGACACGTTAATCACCATAAGTAGATAAAAGTGATCTCACTTTTATCCTCGACGCAGTGTCCCTTTAAAAGGTTTACAAAGCTGTGACAATTACACAATTATACATACTTTCTTTTTTCAGTGGTAATAAGTGATACAGTAAGCAATACCAGTAAAACATTGGTGGAAGTGTTATCATACACAGTCTCACATCATCTACCAATCATGGGGACCTCTCAGAAGAAACAATGCACTTGTTTATTTCTGCAAGCTCATCAACATTCCAAATAAACACCTTCATCACAATAACTATGCAGTGAGTTCGCCTCACTATGCAGCGAGTTTATATTTTGCTTGTTCGCAGACTGATGACCTCACAGATTTACCGTTCTATGGAAAATGGGTGTTGTGGAATCATTTAGCTCCAACTGACACTGTCATAATAACACTTCCTGGAGATGATATGACTGTCAAACACAGCGTTCCTGGACGACAGCTAGGTGCCATATTCAAAATACAACGCACCAGACTGGCGAGCACTCCAACAATCTCAATGATGTGTTATACTGCTATGATGAAAGAGAGCTGTTTTTATCAAGTTGACATGTGCCAGGACATATGTCTCTCTCTAAAATAGTAGTCGGGCAGACTAATTACCCAACTATTATTTTCTATTTTTTTTAAAACAATCTTGTCACAATTATTTTCATCATAATAATCAACCCTCTAATTACTGAACTATTTAGCGCCACAAATTCCCAAGTAGATATATATGTGATATAAAGTCATGTATGGAATATAGGCATACCATAGGTATATCTATTGCTTTGTCAGAAATAATGCAAATTGATACATATTATTGTTGATTGTGTCCCACATCCAGGGTCTAATATTCTGATGGAATTATCTTATCTTATCTACAACGTACCAGGCTACAACATATCCAGACTGGTGATTAGTTTGTTGAAGTATCTTCCAAAATATATAGTATCAAGCAGAGAAATTGAGACTTTTTTCAGTTCAATAAAAATATTTAATTGTTAATCAAATTCAATAAAATTTTGCACATACATTGCTTTAATACTGACGTTTATGTATGTGAAAGTCAATAGTCTGTAAGTCCCTCTTCCCTCACGATACACTGTTCGATCCGTCGCTCCATGCTGCTAACCCTTTAGTTGCGTATTTCTATTTTACCCGTTATAGCCCCTGTGGCGGAATATTCTGACCATCTAGCTCGCAGCCGTATTTTGGCTAAAGCACTAATTGGCACTGCTGAGAGTAACTGATGTTGCAATTTTTATAATATACAATACTTTATCATCATCATTATTATCATCATTATAATCACTAATCAGCCAAATTTAGCATTCTGAGGACTGTCACTACAGCAAACTGTATCAAGTCACTTCTTGATATAGGATACATCTACAAATATAGCACGAGATAGTAATCACCAGTCATATGAGACTGACAGATCAGGAAGCTGATCCCTTGGACATCAACAGGACCATCTCTTGTCTCTCAGGAACAGCATCAGATTTCATGCATTTCTGCCAGTTCATGGTTATCTGCACATTGGACATCCGTTCATGTCAATCAATGTATCAACGTAAACTGCCAACATAATCTGTTGGCCATACCCATATATATTAACTAAAAGTCAAAGTAAGGCTATCAAATTATGTAAAGTCTAGTGGGGTTGAGGTTTGGGGGTTGGGAGGGGATAGAGATGGTCTTGTCAGTGAATGGCAGGATACTGTATGATTTATTTTTTTCATCAAAATAGGAGAGTTCCACACTGTGATCTAGGAAAAGAATTGCAGGTTGTCTTTCGGAAATTGGGGGGGTGCATCATTATCATGACTAAAGCCTCAACGGTCATCTCTTAACTTTTCACCAGAAACTCATATTTTTTCTTACAATAATAATCTTATAAATCTGCCCTATCTGGCAGGTGTAGTGGACACCAGCATGTGGGACTATATGTCTGTCTGGGATGTCACTAACCACAGAGTTCACAGCAGGTGTCCGACTCAGTGTCCAGTATCTGTCCAATTGACCATGTACATCATGTCTGGATGTACACATTTAGATGGGACTGATAACTCCTGCTGATCCAGCAGAGACCACATCTGATATCTTCCACCACTCCTTGGGTGTGTTAGTCTGACATTAAGCCTCTGAAATGATTTTTTGTTTAAATTTCAAAATTTGAATAAAATAAATAAAAATGAGCCTCTGGGATGTGTTCATTTTCATTTTCCCTTATACCAATCTCTGTTGACTTGACTTGGCTTTTTAACTTAAAGGGGTCTGGATGACAGACTATGGTTGTGTCAGTACAGTGTGATACCTAAGCATATTTTTTACCCTGATTGAAACATATGACCCAGTACAAAAAAAAGGTTTTTCCAAAGGATTTAAGGTATGATGTGGTCAGTATTCAAACTTGACCAAGAACAGACATTGTACCTCGGTCAAGCATCATGACTGTATATTCTATTACACCATCCACAGACACTCTCAGCCGATATGCAGTCAGTATGTCATTCTGTGAAGAGCTCTCTTCAACACTGTGATCACAGCATAGAAAATAGACCATCGCAATACTGTTTCAGACCAATACTTTGATGGCAAGTAACAAGAGTGTCCAATTATTTTAGGATCAATATGTCTGACCATCTCTCCCTTCCTTCTTACGACTGAGAACACTGTAGTTGTCAATTAGACAATGTACATCAGATAGAGATGTCACTGACGACTGACTGACAACACTGTAGGTGTCCAGATCAGAATGTGAACCGTAACATCTGCCGGTATCATCCTTAGACGTCACTGACAGAAATGTACATGATTCTCTCTCATGTCTGTAAGTCCAAAGGTCAGGTAATCAAGTCCATCAAATATTAGCCATGTCTTGATCTCTCAGTGCAGAATTGCAGTCACTGCTTCCTTTTATACATCATTTTATACACTCCCCCCCCTCCCTTCAACCCCCCCCCCCCCCCTTCCCCTCCCCCCCCCCCCCCCCCCCACCTCCTACAGAGATGTCCACAACCATAGATGTCAGGGGTTCCTTTTATTATTTTCATTTGATAACAACATTTAATCTGCACTAGGAATTTAAGTTGAATTTGACATCAGAATGTGTTTGTCTCCCCTCCTTCAAGAGTTTTTGACCTGCTGCTAAGGTGATGCCTGGCTGCAGGTCCACTAGACCACATACATCACGTGTGTAGGTCAAAAGGTCAAATAGACAAGTCTATCAACTACTAGTGCTTCTTGATGACTCAGTGTTACATCCCCCTGATAACACCAGCACCTTCAGGGATGTCAATGACCACTTGCAACCAAAATGGTGTCTGGCTGGTGTCCAGTGGATCTTAGACGTCCTGTCTAGATGTCCACAGTTACGTCTATCTGTCTGTTTGTCTGTCTGTCTGTCAGTGTGATACACCTGCTGATAGGGAAGGAACCAGGCAGTCTGACATTTGATTGATTGGTCTGACTTGAAAACAAATTAGATATTAGCTAGATTTTAGATTCACTTGCCAGATTAAAGCATAGTACCTACTTGAGTCAAAGGTTTTATCTTTGAAATGATCTCTGGCATCAGCCAAACTGATTTTGTTTCCTTAGGAGAATGTTTGACATGAGAGTGAGTTAGTATCAACTCTCTGTACTTATGCAACATAATTTTGACAAGTGTAGGTACAAGTTGATAGAGGTAAAAGTTGCACCTGGTGCAGTTAACCAATTAAAGTGTCCATGTTTTCTTGGTGCAACATGAGGGATGACACTGTTGCATAGTGTTTCAGTTGAGATTAACCCTTAACCTATGGATCAGATATTATTATATGAGATATTTCAATCAAATTCTATATTTTACATATATATTTTAGCAAAATAGTGTCCCATAAGTTACCATGCCGGATACTATTTTAACTGAAACTCTTGTGTGATTTGTTTTGTATTACATTGTTTTGTATGTGAAATTCAAATAAAATAAGTTTCCTCTTCTTTTCTTTTCTTCTGCTATTATTACAGGACAGCCAGTGGACGATTCCAGAGACTTGAACTATTATTTGGCAACATTGGCAAAAGAAAAATACACAGTAAGACGCAAGAAAGATTTCTAATAAATCATCTGTTGTGGTATGTTGATGAAGGTACAATAAAATTTCACAGACTATATTTTAGTCTGAACTGTTTGAGAAGCAATCTAGAAGTTGAGGTAACAAAGAAGTTGATCATCAATAAATACCCTTGTCTTATCTAAATTTTAGTGGACATGGCTCGGAATGCATGTAGTTCGTGATCACTCCTTTCTTCAATCCAGTTTAATGGGCAGCTTGACCTCAACAGACCATGGCCCTTAACCTGAGTTACTCTAGCATGGTCCATTAAATTCCCACAGGAGAAATCAGCCATATCACAGAATCTCTCCATGTCTCTCAGGCAGAGGGGTGATGGATGGGGGTTGGTTGAATGGTTGGAAATGAAGCCCAACATTTTACCATTGCTTTATTCTGCATAAATCATTTTCAACTGGATCATATTTTTGAAGATGAAACACACTTTAAAGACCAGAATAATTACAAAAGAGAAATAAGGCATGCAAAAGATTTTCAGAAGCTTTTTCGGAGAGAGAATGGCAAAGGATGAGCGGTTGCATGGGTGATTGGTTGGTTGGAAATGAAGCTGAACATGCTATCAGTCGTTTACAATTTTCTTAATAAATCATATTTATCAAGATGAAACACACTTTAGAGACACCAGAATAATTACAAAAGAGAAATCAGACGAAGCAATTGACTTTCTAAAGCCACTCTGAGAGAGAAGGCTGTTTGAATGGTTGGGAATGAAACTAAACATTTTACTATTCGGTTGTAATTTAACGTTCAGAATGAAAATATAAAAAGAATTATATTGCTGAAAATGAAACACTTTAAAGACTAAAATAATTACAAAGAAAAAGCAAACACAGCAAAGAAAAGCATATTTCCAAAAGTCAACCTGAGACAGAGAAGGCTCGATGGACAGGTGGACTGATATAAATATTGCAGTGAGGTTATGGGTTTAAAACTGCCTCAACAATATTCATGAAGGTTCTGGTTCCACTTCAGGAAGAGGTGAGGTGAGGTGAGTTGGGGTTTAACGCCGCTTTCAAGAGTATTACACTTATATCATGGCTGCTAGTATTATGGCAGGGAGAAAGCCTGCAACGCCAGTTTGATCTACATTGTGGTGAAACCTGCGAGCATCGGCTGGAACTGGCGAAACATGGGTGGTACTACGCTGAAATTCAGTGTAGCATTGAACCCAAACTTTACTGCATGTAGAACAGTTTTCTACTGCAGACAAAGTTGTTGAGCCCCTGACAGGATTCGAACACCGGACCTCTTGATCTGAAGCCTAACGCAGTAACCACTGTGCTATCCCACCCCCACTTTAGGAAGAAATCCTGCATCATTATTGCTGTGAAAGTTTCAAGTGTGAGCTTTATAGCAAGTCATGGGTGGTACTGCAATGTAATATATAATGTAATAAGTGGCATTGCGTTCAAAACAAGCATATACAATAGATCACTATTTCAGGCAACTTCCCAACCATTTAAAATTAAACTGAACGAACTATACCACTGCCCTATCACAATCCCTGAATAGAATTCCTTAAATTCTATGTTTAAACCATCTTTTGTTGATTAACATGCCACTTTAATTTAAAAAAAAGTTAATAAACAAAGTTTAGTAATTAACACCAAATGTTAACATGAACTTAAATAAGTTCATGGTCTTAAAAACAAAATTGTTATTACGGGTTAACAGAGTCTTTCCCTTACACAGCAAGAGAGGTAACTACTTGGTAGATATCGGTGTACACATCTGCCCCCTGGTGGCCCACGCACCTGGCACGCTGTAGTCGCTCTCCTGTGTTGGAGATACCATCAGCTCCCTACTTCCAGCGTATCAAACTCATTTAGCTCCCTCAGTAGACTAACAATCAGTCTGGAAAAACATTTTAATAGTGAAATTGTGAAGATAATGTGTTTTATTGTAATTTCTCAATGTCAAACATTTGGAGATTTTGAATTAATGGAGGAATTAGAGTTATAGTTTACTTTGAAGATCAGTGATAGATAGATATAGATAAGATAATTGTATTATCTTAACATTCCATATGAAAAGAGTGAAAATATTCTAATGCTACATAAGATAATCATAAGCATATATTGACAGATAGACATAGATATTGGAATAACCATGAACCAAAATACATCTTTTATAGTTTATCGCTATAAACTCATCCACACCAGTTGCTCCTCTTCAGAATAATTGCTCGTGATCAGCTGATCCAGGCATGGAGATCAAGACAAGGGAGATAAATCTTCATCACAGTAAGGAGCTGGGACACTCTAAAGTGAAACATCGTCTAATTGCAGCCCCAGAGCTCCAAATCTATCATTGGCAGACAGACCTCGTCAACGCTCTACTCAGCTTAAACTCTTCAGAATCACTCAGTGCTTATCTGGGTGGGGTTCTCTTGTCAGTTGAATTCACTGATAGAAAACTTGAAATGTACAGAAAAAGTGGTTTTAATGAAAGCTCTCAATAGATACCTAAATGCAGCTGCCCAGTTTTGATTGGTATTCTTTGGCCCAGCTTTAAAAACCTCTCTTTGCAATAAGATAGTGAGACCACAGGCGCCAGAAATATATATCTATATAAGTTTACCGACGTATCTATATAACATATAAAGGAGGCGTGACACGGTGGAAACAACATTTACTGTTTACCATTAATTAATTAGTTAAATTTTAGTTAGTTAAATTTAAACGCATATCTTTGTAACCCAACTAATATATAGGCATTGAAAAAAAGATTTGCGGCATGAAGATGATTACAAATTACTTTAATGTTTATGCAAACAAAGTATTTGTCAATGTGTCAATGTGTCAATGTGTAAAGCAAAGTTATCAATCAAGGAAAAACTAATATATCCAGCTCAATGTCCAATACATATTCTTGCAAATACTTTATTCTTACCCGAACGTTAATACCAATCTACGATTCAGGAGCACAACAGTCTTGTAGGGCTGGCCCCTGTGACCCCCCAATGTCCCCCCTCTACCAATGCTGATGAAGACTACATTCCTAGTTCATCACAAAACATAAATAACCCTGCTAAGTGTTCAATATGCAGTCGGTCCAATATTCCATTACCAATACTGACAAAGGCGGAATTCCTACTTCATCACCTCCAAGTGTAAGTGACTGCTCTCATACCCCTGTCAAGGCATCTCGTTTATATGCAGTATAGATGTATAGCTGCCCTTTCTTCCTCCCGAGTCTATAATTTGCTGCTGTCGGGGTATTCAGTATTGCCCAGGTTAATCATGTGAATACATTCTAACTGCCTCGGAGTGAAGCAGTGACTTATCAGACCTACTGGACCCATTACTTGGTACAAAAGATGTAAATCCATTGCTGGATTCACAGGGGGGTGCATAAATGACAAATCTTGGATTAGACCCTGCAGTCCATAGTTCTCTCAGAAGAACATCAATCAACGAGCAAGACTTCATTTAGTTAATCCTTGTGTGTGATCCGAGTTTATGAAGTCTCAAAATATTAACTATAGGCCTACGCATTAATGCAGTAACATACTCAGAAAGATTTTCTTTAGCTCATAGTTAATACTTTATGAGCATTTAATTCCTTCCCGGACAAACACCAATGCTGTGGGAAAGAAATATTCGAGTGTATACAGTCGGACCTCGTTTATTCGCACAATTTGGTTACAGTTGAATCTCGTCCGGATAGCAAGACATGTGGTTAAGCTAATCACCATTTGCATAGAAATGTAAAGAGGAGATTTGAAATACTACCTTGCTTGCGGATAGCCGGGTTTCCGGATATACGGGGTCCAGTTAACGAGGTCTCACTGTAGTCTAATTCAAATAACTCTCATTGGAGCATCAATTTCAGCTAAATTTGTTGAAGTTTTGCACTAAAATACCTTCAAGATATTTCCTGAATATTTCTGAACTCAAGCAACTTTTAAACAATATTATTTCTTTGCAATTAATAGGCACAGCTATCAAAAAATGTCAACAAATGCCAAACAGAAATAAATCTTGAAATTCATTCATTCATTTGAGTTCACCTTGTCAAAGTTACAATGTGCTGAAATACCTTAATTTCATAGCAATTGGCAATTTAAGAACTTAGAAAACTTCAATGCAATCAAAGAGCTCCATCAGCTACTCATAGAGTGATGCATATATAGATTCAACTGAAAAAGTCAATCAACAGAAATAAATCTTCAAATTGTGACATATGAGATTCTTGATGAGATGACAAGAAATGATAAACACGGTTTAATAACGCTGACGGTGAAGTTGCCAGTCTGAGTTCTGCTATTACTCCTTCCTGTCCTCTTCAATATTCGCCATCTATCGACCGTTCACACCGTCTAAATCATTAGACGCTTATGCATGACAGCATTCTCATACACACATCAGAACCATTCAATACAGTGCGTGCGTCCTCCTGGTGAAAGTCCCCAGACTCTGAGATGTTACCCAATATCCTGCTGCCACACTTCCAGCCTGATCAATACACAGGATTACGAGGATTACTGGCTGGTGGTGACATGGACATGCAACTGTCACAATGAGAATACATGAAACTAAGTCCTGTATGCCTCAATATGTGATGTAGTGTGAGGTCTTTTGTGCTTAAACATCATTTTTAAGGGTATTTCAAGGCAGTGCGTCTTATTGTAGGGTTAAACCTTGCAATGGTACATGTGGTTATGCAATGTGGTGAAACCTGCGAGCATTAACTGAAACTTACAAACTTTGGACTTTTAATAGCTAGTCTTCATTACAAAAACATATTAAGCACCTTGGATATCTTAGATTCCTCAACTCTGAAATTGAAAATGTTTTCAGAGTCCATGCATGTATACCATTATCAAACTCTCAACAACAACGGACAGCAGGAAGATAGTCACTTTCAGACAGCACAAATCAATACAGACAGACACATCTAGGGTGACATGGTCGACCGTAATTTGTCTCTAGGGAAAGACAAAGCATCTGTCTACACTGAAGTGCAGTTTGAAGTAGGGATTCTTTTTTCTTTTTCTATTCATCCGATATGGAAAACAACATACAACATTTGCAGCCTGAGGGCTCCGTTCCATAACAGCGAGCGCTTATAATCGCTCATTGATCTTTCAATGTAGCGCTCAAGTAGTGCTCATTCTCTTCTGAACGACACAGTGCAAAACCTCAAAGTTCGCTCGCTTTGCTACGTAGCGCTACATTGAGCAATCGCGTTCAAGAAAGGTTTAAAAGTAATCGCTAATTGAGCGATTACTTTGAAACCTGTCTTGAACACGGCCCTGGTATACAGACATTCTTGTCCTTGAATGACACCAACTGTGGACTGTGTGTGAGTGTAACTCATGAGAGTACTTATCACTGTATATACCATGGTCCTGTATCTGCATCAAGTAATCTGCACCTGTTCACATGTTGACACCCTTGTTGGTCATTTACTAAAATATGTAGACTTAGTTCTCCGTGAGAGCTGTATAAACTAAACTCTAAGATTGAGTGACACACATGAGAGACTTTGTCCAGATATGATGCCATCAGTGTTCTTGGATCAAGGTAGTCTGAGGTGAGGTGAGGTGAGGTGAGGTGAGGTGAGGTGAGGTGAGGTGAGGTGAGGTGAGGTGAGGTGAGGTGAGGTGAGTTGGGGTTTAATGCCGTTTTCAAGAGTATTTCACTTATATCGCAGCTGCTAGTATCATGGCAGGGAGCAAGTCTGCAACACCATATGGTTATGCATTGCAGTGAAATCAAGGTAGTCTGACAGTTCAAACAAAGCAACTAAGAAATTCTTAAAAAATGTCCCTTTATTGTATGATGCAAAGGAGCCTCTGAAAAATGGAAAGTTTCAACCCAACTCTAGGTTTGCTTTTCAAGGTTGAACCTGTTTCAAGATAGATGATGTTACGGTTAAAATATCATGAACCACTGTCTTTGAATAAGACTTTGAACACCTTGACTTGGACGGCTGTGCCGCTGATCCCGAGCTAATGTACGTCATCTTTCTCGTTCTCCTCAATCAGCTGTCGAAACACTGAGAGGCTCCTCAGCAGTACCTGTCTAGACAAATGGTGTTTTATGGCTCTACTTTCTTTTCAATTGATGCCAAGTTCTCTGAATCAGCTGTTGATGAGGTTGACTTCTTACAATGTCTGTCTGGACTTGGGTTTCTAAATACTTTAGCATGACCTTAACACTATATATACACGCTATAAGGAGTTGAAAACAAAGTAACTGTCTGTATTTTATCAGTATTCTTCTAAATTTATTCCAAAAGCTACAATGAGTTGTTCATTGAGTTTGACATCCTACATTATCAGCTAGCCTCTATATTTAGTGTTATCACTGTAAACAAATATATATTCCCTATGGATTTGAGGAGGAAAAATCATATGCAGTATGCATGCATAAAGATGTAAGGTGCTGAGTGCTCAATACCTGTCTACACAATTGCTTTTAATATGTGTTGTGAACACGAAATTATCCATACTGTATCAACCCCATGGAGTTGAGAAATCTGCCAGCTTCTCTTCTCTATTTGATAATACTGATGGGTATAATTTTCCACTTCTGGGACAACTGATGTCAAGTCCAATGAACCAGCTGATGATTCGAGAGCCATTCTTCCAATATGTGAGGACAGTTGTTTTATTTCTCTGTCACAATTAATCACAATCACTTTCTCAATAAATGTATGATGAGATCACACCATCCGCAATAGTACAAACCATTGCTTGGGGCAAGTTAGTGTGAGTCAAACTCACAACCTCAAAGTCAGGCACCTATCATCAGCTTTCAGTTTCATTCTAGTATGTCTAGACTTGCTGAATAAGGGCCTAGACTGTGTAAAAGGCTCTTATTGTTATATGGGGCAGGATTTAGATGGAATGTATATAATTACTGTACCTTCATCCTAAGATTATATTTGTTCTAATATTTCAGTTTCATGTTTATTCAGTTTATCTAGACTTGCAGAACACAGATCTAGACTGTATTAAAGGCTCTTATTTTCTACAAAGTCATGAGGAAGGATGTAGGACGTGAAGAGTCAGTTCCCACATTAGGGGGAGTTAACTCCTCAGCGCCATTAATCACTCTCGAGTTGGTCACCTGACATCATCGAATTAACTGTTCACTTGGCAAACACAGGTCCACAGATGGCGGCAATAAATCTTGTGCACTTGGAGGAGTTTGATCTCACCCTGGTGTTTTACAGCCTCTCACTAACCACTTTGATGAACACTTCCATAGCACAGTCTGAGCAGTGTTATAAATCTGAAGAAAAAACTTTTGCATGTAAGGTCTGAACAAAGGTATAAATCAATGCAATTTCAACACAGAGGTTTGAACAAAGATATAAATCTACACAAAGACAGTTGATATTAATATGTCTGAAGATGTCTACTTCACTTACATGTGATTGTAAAAATATGTGATATCGTTGATTTATTATTTACTAAGGATATTACCATATATCAATGGCGCTACAAAGAGGTGAAGATTGATTCTGTGTGTGAGTATGGCCAGGAAGTATTCAGGGCTAAAGAGAGTCCTCCCTTTTCATTGGTTCACTCCAAGTGTAGACTCATTTGATATTCAGCTGTTATGAATCCAAAAGACTTGAATGTGATGGTAAAGATGTGATTTATGATTTATTGAGGATATTATGATTAGATGAATAGAAATATTCACTGTTGATAGGATTTTGAACCATAATTAGTTTTCTTTAATGTAAAAGAATAACAAACATATGTGAAAAATCTTTTCATTGTTCATCAGCAAAAGAGAAAACATGAGATATACACTTAAATTCAGATTTTGATAATAAAAACCTTTTTCAAATTGAGTTTCTGTATGTATTTATATCTAGAAACACATGCAATTATTGTCAGTTATCAGTTTTTAAAAAATTTGGAAACCTTAAAATGAAATGGGAAGGAATCACACATCATGCGAGCAACTACTCACATTGTAAAATTATTCCTTCATTGAAAGAGAGCTAGGTTTAAAACTTCACTCAGGTCTTTAACATCTGTTTATAACTTATAATGTTCAAAACTACCCAAAATATTTTCTTTTTTAAAATCAACTCTTTGTTCCAGAAATCTGTGTTACATGTATGACTCTAAGGAATGTAGGAGCTCAATTGAATTAAAGAAGCTCCAGATTTCAATATCAGTTCCTTTGAAATTGGAACCTTTTTGAGTCAGTAAATGTTAATCCATTACATATTTGGGTTTTTTTCTGTTTCGAGACAGACAAATTAGATTTTACACAGCAGGATATGTAACTTTTTTATTTGCATATCTTTGATGAAAACAAGACTTTATCAAATTCTGATTTAAAAAAATGTTTTAAAACTTAAATAACTTGACAATCAGTATTTGTAAACATGACCTTTTTTCAATAAACGGAAAGCAATTGAGTTTACATTTCTTTTTTAAAATATCCTGGTCTTTTATAAAAACAACTATATCAAACCCTGATAAAAGAGAAAGTTTTAAAAATTAAATTGCCTAAGAGGACATATGTGACCTTTTTTCAATAAACTACTGAACAAACCGCCTCTGTTATCTAGCTTGCCTCAAGGAAGCAGCAAGAATAGGGCCCATAATTCAGTGTAATTGGTGTGTTTATTCCCGACTGATAGAGACTGGCCCAGGTCAAGATCAACTCATTGCTTTTATCTGTGTAGACACAGAACTGTAATACCTCACACGCAATGTGTCTCTCTACTTACAGTCAGAAGCTAGACTTAATCAAGTCTCCTGTATCTGTGTGGACACAGAACTGTAATACCTCACACGCAATGTGTCTCTCTACTTACACCCTTGATGTAGTCATTCTAGCATTAATGCTAGGTTTTAGACTAACATTAGTCGCAAATCAAAGACCATAGTTCAGATTTTTTTTCAGAGACATAGTGTTACTCTAGATTAACATAGAATTGAGTCCCTTGTAGCTAATTGGCAAATGAGCCATTAGTTTAATCTGAGGTACTGGAACTTCCTGACCTTGATGTCACCAGTTGCTGAGAGGAAGAGGAATACACTTGACATCAGGACCTGAGTTGGGTTTGAGCTTCTCTGGTATCTGTCTTCAGTTCATCACAGTCTTGATTAAAGCTAGTCTCTGCTACAGAAGCACTGTGGTAGACCAAATGTAGCCAATGAAATATAAGCAAGACTCCGAAATCATGGTCTTGGTACAGTTATCCTAACATCAACAACAAAACATTTATGCTAGGTTTTAGATTAACATGAAATTAAGTTCTTGGCAGCTAATTAGCTGAATGAAGCACTTAGCTTGATCTGAGATTCTAGAACTTTCTGACCTCAAGGTCATCAGTTGCTAAGAAAAAGAGGACCTGAGGTCAGTGTACACTTGACATCAGCCGCCGGTTCAACAAAATGAAGCGCTTCGTAGCGCTCATTGATCGCTCAATGTAGCGCTCAATGAGCGCTTCTTCTCTCTTGAACGACACAGTGCAAAAACCTCAAAGTTCGCTCGCTTTGCTACGTAGCGCTACATTGAGCAATCGTGTTCAAGAGAGGTTTAAAAGTAATCGCTAATTGAGATATTACTTTGAAACCTCTCTTGAACACGGCCCAGGACTTGAGTAGGGTCTGAGCTCCACTGGTATCTGTCTTCAGTTCATCACAGTTCTTGTACTACACTTACCGGTAAATGTAGCCTATGAAATGACAATGATGACAATGACAATACTTTATTACTTTTGTCATCATTGTCATTTGATATAGGCTACATTTAAGTGTAGCAATATAAGCAAGACTCCTAAATCATTCACAGTCTTCGTGCAGTCATCCTAACATCAACAACAAAACATTTATGCTAGGTTTTAGATTACATGAAATTAAGTTCTTGGCAGCTAATTGGTTGAATGAAGCAATTAGTTTAATCTGAGATACTGGAACTTCCTGACCTCAAGGTCATCAGTTGCTGAGAGGGAGAAGACCCAAGGTCAACGTACACTTGACTCCAGATCAGAATAGGATCTGTGCTCTTCTGGTATCAGTATCAGGTTCATCACAGTCTTGATTAGAGCTAATCTCTGCTAGGGAAACACTGTGGTAGACCAACCCTTCTCATTTTGCCTTCATCATCAACATTTCGTTACAAAAATTGTTACAAAATAATCAATAGCTTTAAAGATACATGCGGGACAATAATTCAGTATCATCTGCATATTGGCCTAACTTGTATTCTGTACTTAGAATTACACAAATATGAAAAGACATGTATATATTTAGCAGCGCTTCCAGTGACATTTCAAATCTTAAATGGTTTAAAATTACGACCCAGACAAGGTCAGTGTTGCAGACAGTTAGAAAGAGGGCTGATAAAATATTATGTCTTTTGAAACACTTGAGACACACTTGCAGGGGACGTAAATTAATGCTAAATAAGCTGAAAAAAGCCTGAAAGTTGTTATTCTAGAGCTTAGGAGAAACCTAGATGCACAACATTCATTTCTTTGGGTTCTCAAATGTTTCCATGTAGAACTAGCTTTCCCATGGAAGAATATTTTGTTACACAGAATATTTTAATTCACACAAGATCCTAAGCCATCCATGTAAAACTTTCCAAATTGAATTCAAACGAGCAGAAAGTGATGACAAAATCAATATCCAACAGGGTCAAACAAAAACGTCAATTGATTTCGATTTTTTTTCCATGAAATGCAAAATTTTAGGCATTCAGTGAACAAGCATTCTGATTGCTGGAGGAGGTCAGAAGGGAAAACGACATCTCGACATCTCGTGTGATTGAGAAAATCACGTGGAGCAGATTACACTGAATTCTAGTTCAGCTGATGAGTTCGGTTCTCAACTCACTCTCAATGAAAGGGGGTTCTCTTGATGTAAATAGGAGTAATCCCTGTCAGAATCAAACTCTAACTTTTGCTGTATGCAGTCCAAAAAGAGGGGAAGAGGAAGAGGGAGGGGGGATGTCTTGATGTAAATAGGAGTAATCAATGACAGAAAGAAATTTAATTTGGTTCTACGCATACACCAAATAATAAATTCCTAAATTGGAAAAAAAAAGTCGCTATCTGTTAACTTGTTTTCTCTTGTACATTCGGAAGTTAAGAAAGTAAACGAACCCTTTACTGAACAAACAAGCAAAAAAGTTAGCATGGCTCTCTAATACCCCTGACTGTTAAAGTTTGACATTTTTGTTTACTTATAGAGAGAGGTGTCTGCACACTTAAGGATTGCTGTGTATACTGTGTTGTGTCCCTGGGCAAGGTGCATTCATCCACATTGCACTCAGTCCACCAAGCTGTACCAATGGGTACCTGAACACAGGAAGTACGGACATGTATGGTCACTTGATGTGCTTTGTGGTACGTGGCATCGAAAATACAATTCCTTCAGTGTAATAATGTATACCTAATGTAGTGAGTGAGCAGGGCCTTGAGATAGATATTAGGCGTTAAATTATCATTATTTTTATTATAAGTATAATCATAATCGATCCCAACTTTTCATGTGTTTTGGTATGAAATAACTGAGATTGAATTCATGTTCCCATGGGTAACGGACAACTGAAAGGTGATCAGCCCAGTATTCAACATGATCTGATTCTCTGGGGGTCAGACACTAAGCTGATCTATTCATGTTTAATACAAAACAAACGAAAACACAAGTGGCACTTCAACAACAAGCTGGATGTCTGGGAGAGGATCGAGACCTGGACAATACATCAAGAATGTTCAATGTTCCTCGTGTTTGAAAACAATTGTAATCAGTTTGGGTTGATGTTTCTCAGAAAAAACAAACAGGACCTGTGTCTGTTCACATCTGTCATCGTGTCAGTCTTGTTCAGAAATAGAGCATACTTTTGTGCTTTATCTCATTTCTTATGAAAATCATCCTGTTACCCAGGAAACCTGCAGAACCAACGTCTTTTCACATTGCCGGATTGGTCATAGTGTCAGTTTTACATTAGAGAAATAGTGAAATGTTTGTGATTTCACTTATTCTTCAAAGAGAGGCTAAATCAGCTCTTTTCAATACATAGTCAAACCGCTATTAAAGACTTACCTGTCATTTGAACAATATTTTTGTGAAATGAATTAAGGTCGGAATGAGTTTTATTTAGCCATCTGATAATGGAAATGTGTGCATTTATACATATCATCAAGATAAGAATAAGGAGAATTTATGGATTTACCACTTCTTTGTTCTGCATTGAATCAAGTCAGTGACCTCAGACTTACAAGCAATACTCAGCTCTCTTTCATACATACCAGTAGTCAAACCACTACTGAAGAATTGACTCTTGAACACCATCCTAGTGAAATCAATTATCACTATGAAAGGTGTGAACGAGTTCTATTTAGCACCAATATAAGAGCCTTAGGCAGTTAACATTCCACACTGAATAAAGAGTTCAAGATGTCATGTACAAACACAGCCTCAACATGTTATCCATGTGCTACATTATTCATCTCCCTCCCTGCACTGCAGGACGTACACGCCAAGCACCTACACCACACAACTCTCTTGTACTGGGTATGTTGGATTCCATGTCATGAGAATTATGCTTTACAAAAAGTACAAATCTATGGATGAATTAACTTTAACTTAACGTGTTAATCATGCAAACATAATTTATTATTATATGCGAGGTGACGTGAGGTGAACTGGGTTTTAACGCTACTTTCATCAGTATATCACTTATATCACGGCTGCTAGTATTATTGCAGTGAGAAAGCCTACAATGCCATGATGGCTTTAATTTGCTATGAAACTTGCGAGCATCGGCTGGAACTAGCGAACCATGGGTGGTACTGTGCTGAAAATCAGTGTGGCATTGCCCCCAAACCTTATTGCATGTAAAACAGTTCTCTACAGCAATCAAAGTTGCCGAGCCCCTTGCAGGGTTCAAACCCCGGACCTCTTGATCCAGAGCCGAATCGCTAACCACTGCACTCTCCCACCCCCTTATTCAATGAACTGCAGAATGTACACCAAGCACTTCTAACACAAAACTCTCTTGTCTCTTGGATTCCATAACACAACGATTATGTCTGAAAAAAGTAAAATATCTTGGGATGAATTAACTATAATTCAACAAATGAATCATGTCTACATAATGAATTATTCCAAGCACTGCATGACAAACAACATTTAGGCATTTGGTCCTAATTAAAATAATCGACAAATTTACCATTTGAACTCTTTGCTTTAAAATCTATAACTTCTAATTTTAAAATTCTCTTAAAAGAGCTAAAAAAATTCCAGATGCAATACATATTTCCAGATAACGTAAATATAGATCTCATTTGAAGATAAAGCTAAATACTGATAATGAACTGAAATTCATTTACACTATATTACAAAATCATAAAAGTTAATCTAAACATAAAAAAAACCAATACCATACAGATTACTATTGTTTAAATTTCAATCTTACTGTATGTTTTAAGCACTCACGCATGCATGAATATACTAAGAAGGATTCATTATATGGACCATCAGACAAAGTCAACATGGTCGACAGTGCAGGAGCTTCTCCACTTCCTTCTACAGTGTAATGGGAGGCAGATACAGAACACTAGACAAGCCATCAATAACTCTTTTTTTTTAAATTCCATAGTTGAAAAAAAAAGAACCTCTATAATGTGTTCATTTTCTTCAAACTGAGCTGTATAGTCTTGTACACTTGCCTCAGGTCTCACAACATTAAGGGTTCTGGACAATAGACTAATAAAGCAGAAGGTCATGACTCCAGAAGTGGACCAGCACAGATGGCTGGATCTAGACCATGGACAGTCAACATCTTGAAACTGTTCAGTTCTAGACACAACTTTTCCTGAAAAAATACAGCGTCTAACTGTTCATTTTTGGTTCCTTTAATGAGCACTTATGAGTTATACTTCTTGAAATATATACCCTTTTTTGGCTGGCAGCCTGTTGATGGCAATATATTTGTCACCTCGTTCTGTGCAAAGCTAAGTTGACCAGAATCTGACAGATTAAATTTATCAAAATATATGGCTGAGCTGGCAGCAGATTGAGTGTTACACAGATGCAGTGTTCATGAACAGATCTCGTCTGTCATCCAGACTCCTTAAATTTAAAGAGCCGAGGCAAGTCTACAATGAGGCAAGTCTATTTTGAAATTTTAAACGAGGCAAGTCAATTTTGAAATTTAAACAACAATTCATTTTAGAGGCTAATTAGACTAGAACAGCTCCTGTTGTGAGATGTGAGATGTGAGATGTGAGAATAAACACCAACACCTGCATGCACAGTACCTGATCCAAGAATGTCGTAAACTTTTACACAAAAAAAGAAGCAGGTTTGGCTCAAACAATGTTTTTGTCAGCTGTTTTATCTGAGAAAAGATAAATATGATGAAAAGGAGATGATGAACAAACATATTATTTCAAGTGGTCCAGCTTATATAACTTCTCAGACTAAAATTTCAGTCTCTGAAATATTTTTCTCATTTCACTTTTACTCAAAACATAGACTATTTACCTCTTGATATTCTTGAGCTTGTAACTGGCTCATGTAAGCATAACTTGGTCATATAAACAGATCAGTTTCCTGTTGGAGTATAAACACTATAACTAACCCTCCCTCCGAATTCTGAACATTTCACTTCAAATAAAATGCAGATTTGACACTCAAATGTTGACACTGAAATTAAGTCTATGAAATGACAATAAAAATATCAGCTGAATCTTTATGTGTGTGATTTTATTCATTCAGGATTTACCGTAATTATGGATAGAGGTTATTGTATGAATAAATGTGTTTTATTATTTTTTAAATATTGATTTGGTAAATATAAAGAATATTTTTCTCAGTTCACGTAATGCACAAACACAATGGCGGATTGGACCCTCTCTTTAAAGGTAGCTTCTGTTATGTTAACTTGGTCAGATACACACTGCTATGGTTCTCCAGTGTTGGTGCCGCTGTGAGTTGTGAGAGAAAACAGCAACACCTGCGTGCACAGTGTGCTCACATGTGCCACCTCCAGAATACACAAGCATCTCATGGGCAAATCAAGCCAATATATCACTAGATCTCACTGGGAACATGCCACATTTCTCCTCTTCCCCTTTGCTTAATGGCTTCATAACATTCTCTGCACATTCTCTACCGTGAGGAATAAAACAATTAGTTTTTCTTCATCATGTGCAGACATTCTCACCTGCATCAGAACAACCTCGAAATATCTCCTGCTAGTCACATTTGTGTTAAAGACTCCTGAGAGCCAAAAACATCATATAAATTCACATCCTTCTGAACAAATGACTAAGCATTCCCTACTGCTGTAGGACAATTACTTTGTTTCATCTATGCACAGACATTCTCATCTCCATCAGAACAACCTCCAAGTCGATCAGATGAGAGACAGAAATATCACATAAATGTACTTCCTTCCAAGAAGTTGACTAAACATTCCCACCGTTATAAAACAATTAGTATATTCTGTATCTGTGGCTGTGGCATTTTCATCTTGCACATTGAGGCCATGAACATCAGTCTTCATCAGAACAAATGACACAGTAACATTCTTTTCACATGAATCTTGATCTTCAGAAAAGTTCTTCTGAGCTGCAAGCATTGTTTTTTTTATCTGCCAGATTAGTATTTCTCCTTTCTAATAATAGACGATTGTCACTTTGATCATAACAACATCCATATATCTTATAAAAAGTTCACGATGAGTCATTTATTTTCATCAAAAGATCAATGATCATGAATGCCATGATTATCTCTCAATACAATATATGTACATTAAACTTCATGACATTCTTTGTATGTTCCCTTCTATCATACTAAACATATAAGTGATATATAGTTTTTTCCATTACAGCCTATCACCTTTGTCTCTGAACAACATCCAAAGTTGCATAGATTCAAGAAGCGTAAGTTTTGTATAAATTTTACATAAAAAACACAACAACTAGTTTTATTCACATTTTTACCACCGTCTAAAATCAAAACTTTTAAAAACCTTTTTGAATCAAATGACTCATAAGACCAAGAATATAACAGAAAATCAATTTAAATTAATGACATACCCCGGGGTATTTTAGTCCTGCATGCCAGTCAGCAGAACTGAAGCTTATGAGAAAGACTACCACAGACCTGTTTTATTCAAAATTATGTTTTTTTAAAAACAAAGATCTATGTGATTTTTTCAAATAAAAAAGGTTTCCATTACCGGTAAATGAATGACAATTAGATCTCTTCAAAATGCCTGCACCAGTGCATCGTACATTTCAAAGCTTTGAATTGAGATGAATTTAATTTTTTGTTTCGCAGATTTGAGATACAGTAAAGCAACGTTAAATTCGATCTAAAGGTAAGTTAGGGTGGACAGTTATAAAGTATTTGTCTTCCTGACACATCGTCAAAAATAAGAAACAAGAATCTGTTGTGACCTATATATATATATCTGAACTCATCATAGCCCTTTATAACCTTGAAAAGCACAGATGAAGGGTTTATCTTTGGTTTAAACATATTTTATTCATTGATAGTAATCATTCATTGATAGTAATTATTCATTGATAGTAATCATTCATTGATAGTTATCATCCAACCTAGAATATCGTCTCCTTAGTATGTACAAAACTAAATTATTGTCTTTTTATTGTTTTATTGTTCAAATAAAAAACCAATCAAACTTGTTGACCCTGATGATTGTCCGCCAATCAGTCCTCTGTATGATTCACTCGGTCCAGTTCATCTCCTCAAAGCTTTTACAAGCATCACAGATCGGAGTTGAAGGATCGCTTCCTCATGTGCAATTATCAATTACTGATTGCTCTACATAATTAATGGCTAATTGGCCCCATGGGTCGGAGATACAGCATTTAACAGAGTCGTCCCATCACTGGCTGCTGTAATCATGTAATTGATTTATCCTATTTGTACGAAGAGTTGTCCAAACCAGCAGATGCTTTCAGGACTTTATTACAAGTTAGTTGGACATTTATTCAATAAAAAGGTTTATATAGCCAGTAATTCAATTGTCTGTCAGGAAGTAGATTTTCAAAGCTCTCATTGTCCTAAGATATTAACTCACGGTAAAAAGAAAGTATAGGTCCTTCATATTGAAATAAATGTAAAACCAAATGTTAGTGGTCCTTAAAATGATGGCATGCCTTAGAACACATGACACATATCGCAAAAACGCAACTTGTGTTGCTGTATTTTTTAGAAACCTGAAAAATCGTGAATTCCGTTTAAAACCAATTGCATGAAAATTAAGCGCATGAATTATGTATAAATCGATTTGCTGGATACTGTCATATCATAGCATCTGAAAAAAACACAAAAGGAATGGCAAGGTTGACCCAGGAAAAACGAGAGAGAGCTCTTGGAACGGCCGAAATGGGAGCCACACATGTCCATATTGCTCGAACGTTCCTTTGCACGCCACTGACAGTGTCAAGACTTATGCAACGTCACAGACAGACTGGTCGGACCAAGGACAGACCCCAAAGTGGAAGACCGCGTGTTACTACGCATCAAGAAGTTCACTACATCCGGACCATTCATCTGAGGAACAGATTTGTAGCGGCAACGGAAACAGCGCAAACGGCTCTTAGTCATCGTGTTAGTAGACGTACAGTGTCCAGGAGATTACGTGTTGCAGGGATTCGGGCTTATCGCCCCTTCCGAGGCGTAGCCTTGACCCTCAACATAAGCGTCGTCAACTCTAATGGGCGCGTATGGCATGGAACTGGAGACGAGTCTTATTCACAGACGAAAGTCGCTTCTGTCTTTATCACAACAATGGAAGACAGAGGTTGTACAGGCGCCATGTCCAAAATGTCCATCCTTACGGTGGTGGTAGTGTCATGGTGTGGGGCGGTATCTGTGGTGACGTTAAAACGCAACTGGTCGTTATAAATGGAAATTTGAACGTACATCAGTACATTAATCAAGTTCTCCAACCAGTTCTGTTCCCTTTCATACAAACACATGCCCAGGGAATCGTATACCAGCATGATAACGCCAGACCCAACACGGCATTAGCAACAGTCACCGTCCTGCAACAGAACAACGTCCATGTTCTCCAGTGGCCTGCCCGTTCCCCCGACTTAAATCCCATTGAACACTTATGGGATCACTTGAACAGGCAGGTAAGGGCCCATAGACCCGCCCCACAAAACAGACAAGATCTGGTTCATGCCCTCAGAGACGAGTGGCAACGTATACCGGATGCCGTCATCCGACGTTTAACAACGTCGACGAGGAGACGTGTCCGTGCCTGTATTGACGTGGCAGGAGGTCACACACGTTATTGACAACAACAGAGAATGTTTGTGGTCTCACTGTCGATACTAGAGACACTTGAAATCATTGAAATTTGACCCCCTGCTTATTCAAATGAGATTGCAGTAAAATACTGGAGTGATCAAAAGAAATCTGTTTGTGTGCATTATTGTCATTTGATTGTGCTATAAAACCATCTTCACAGCATTGACATATCATCTTTTGTTTTTATGTAATTAGCACTGGAAGTTAACCTATACATTCTTTTGCCCATGAGTTTAGTCATTAGTACCTTTTATTAATACTGGTTTCCAACTATACTAGCACTTAGAGAGCTGAACTGTGAGCAAGCAAGAGCTGTAGCTAACTTCAGGACTTTGAGCAACATGAGCTAAAGATTAAACTGACTTTCCCATCAACATGCAATTTTAATTAAAGACTATATTTATACAGGAAATCAGTATTAACTTTCCTTTCGTACCATTGGATTCAATCAAGACTTCATTCCAAGACAGCAAGTCTTTTTCAATAAATATTATAATTTATCAGGACCAACTTTATATATAACAACATAATCGTAACAACAATATCAATGTTCTGCTGAAAATTAGAGCTATATATGTTCACTCCTTTTGTGTATATATATAACCCTAAATTCCACCTGATGAAGGAATGAGCATATACTCTGAAAAGTCATGCATCTACACAGCAAAGAAGCTGTACCCAGTAACTCTTGTTTTCTTAGTCCAGTCCGTTTGTGGGTAATGATGATTATCAGTAATTTTGTTTGGTTTGATTTGGTGATTAATAGATAAAAAGAATATAAAGAAATAATTACTTTATATGAACTTGTAACAGATATTACTATTAGATATTAATGATGTATTACACTCAAGTTTTATTAGTATCCTCTATTTATTAAAACAATCCATCATTTTAATCTAGCTAGGACATTCTTCATCATAATTTTTTATAAAAAATCTAAATCTGTTCATTCACTGAATAGACCGAAACAAGGAATAACCGGTTTGATTGATTTATTACGAACTATTTCACCCCATGCTTAGATTGGATTGATTTAAGTGCAATAAATGCAGAGAATTCATTCTTGTAGAAATTGATTAATAATCCACTGGCTTTTTTTGTAATATCAATTTCAAACTTCAAAAAGATAAATCAATTTCCCTTCTCTATTCATAAAGGAATTCCATCATATGCTGACTTTCAATTTTTTTGTTCTATAATTTCTGAATTTTACTGCTTCCTCGTTGGAAAGACATTAAATAATATGCTTTTATTTGTATGAAATCAATGTTTTTGAATATTCCAAATGACAGGGCCGGTACGCCACTCTAAGGTGACCTTAGGCTGTTTATAAAATAATAACAGTAGCCAGTCCTAAAGTATAATTCAGTCAATTTAAATGGTACCAAACAAAAATTCCTCAAAAAGTTACCACATTCTGGGTTGTCAGGCCTTAATTATTATTCAACACATGGACTAAGTCACTAAGGAAGCCTTTTTTTGCAATGTTAAAAGATGGCACAAAGGATAACCAAAGTGTTTAAGGTTGTTTAGTGCAATGATTACCAGAAGTTTACATGAATTTTCTACAGGTGATTCATTAGAATGGTGCAATGACAATGATGTTTTCAAACCATTAATTATAAGGTAAGGCCTATGAAAGGCATTTAGAAGTTGATTACATAAGAAAACAAGATATGGATGATAGAGAGAAATCTGAAACAAGGGATTAAAATACAAGCGTGAAAAAATAATTCCTTATTAGCCCGAAAGGGAATTTGTTTAACAAAGGCTAAAAAATGAGAATTAAAATGTACCAGCAGGTTATACAATGAGAAATTGCAATACAAACATGCGAGGGGGTAAATACTTCATAGACAATGCTGGCCCGTATAGGCTTTATTTATGTGTTGGAGGTGAGGTGAGGTGAGTTGGGGTTTAATGTCGCTTTCAAGAATATTTCACTTATACCACTGCTGCTAGTATTCTGGCAGGGAGAAAGCTGCAACGCCACATGGCTATGTATTGTGGTAAAAAAACCCTGTGAACATTGGCTGAAACTAGCGAACCATGGGTGGTACTGAAATTCAGTGTAGCATTGAACCCAAACTTTACTGAATGTAGAACAGTTCTCCACAGAAGACAAAGTTGCCAAGCCCATGGCAGTATCAATGTTGAATACATCATTGTTAGGGTTGATGGGTTACAATGAGAATGTACATGCAGTACAAAGGCCAATCAGCTTTAGGGAAATTATTACAAGGTTTTTTTCTGTTCTGTTTCTCTGAAGTTTGAGGGGATACTTTTGCTTGTGCAATGATTTTTCAACCTCAATTAGGGATGACAAATTAGAACAACTCTGTGAAGAAAGCTTTATAACATCATTCATAAAAAAATGTTAATACAAAGAATCAAATACTGAATTGATAAATGTTTTATTTTCCATTTAACTACCAGATGATACCACCCATACATTTATGAGAAACACAAATAAATTAGTGAATAAATATGAAATTTTTGATTCAATGAAGTTTTGTTGAGAACTGAGTTAGCAAATAACCATTGGCTCCATATATAACATTTCTTCCTCATCATCAAACTGAAAGGCCATGGATATCATTATATTATATAATGCCTAAAGGTCCATGTATCTAAAACTGTGTATTCATACACTGATATCAAAGATATTCTGGACAAAATAAGTTAGATATATTAAAAAGTTTATGAATCATATTTAATCAGTGTGTCAATGAATAAATATAAACAAGGCAAACAAGCAATTGTCACTGAGGTTACATGACCCCATGCTGCAAATTAATACTTTAAAATTGTCATGGTCACCAAAATTTACTGGACCCTGAATCTTACTTGGAAGAACATTGGTGTAACCTGCTGACACACAAGATCACATGCCAAAAATTCTAAGTCCTTCTGTGACCTTGAGAATAATATCCAGGTCAACAAAATCTAATCAACCTTTTGTCTTCCTGTACGAACGTGATCATAAATAGCTCATTAAAATAACTTATGATTTCAATGTATACATATATGCATGTTTAACTTTTTTTTGCAGTATATATATATCTGTTCAAAATGGTTTATTCACACTCACTAAGATAAAAACTAAAAAGATTTAATTATCTCCAAATGATTAAAATATACTGTCAGTAAGAATCACATAGTTAGACTTCACACAAAGCCATTACATTTCAAGTCCTTCACCCTTCAAACTGCTCTTTACCACTCAGACTATGTAAGGTATCACCTTTCTGACTGGCTTCTTTTCAAGTTTATTTTACACACAACATGTATAGCTTAAACCTGCTAATCACTTCCATTTGATGAACTATTTCTCTGAACGTTGGGTCACGTTGCCTCCATGCACAGTCTTGACTCCCATTTCAGTCCTTGAAGGGAATACATTTTTTTTTTAAAATTAGAAAAAGAATAGTTATTAAATTCAAATTGATATGGTCTGGAATTGCTAAATCCTTAATTCAGAGCTGGGGAAATATAGACTTGCTAAATGGTTGCATGTTGGATAAGTGTGTATAAGGAACTCTACAACTGTTAAATAAAGAAGTTGATCATTCATAAAATCCCAGGCTTTTACATGTTAGTACGGTATGCAGATTGAGGAAGAAAGAGACGTTTTGTACTTATAGTGAATCTCTCCTGCCTGAAGTCAAGAAACTTATATAGAAGAGATACAGCTAACCTATACCATTTTAGGAAACTGTACTTTTTATGAGATATTGCGTTAATAAGAGATATAATAAAGTTGTCTGCATCATCCCCTATTGTAGCCTGGCACCAAATTTGAAGATTTTTGGTCCATCCGGTGATGATATATCGCGTTAACAATCGAGTTCAAAAAGTGGTCAAAGTGTCAGGGTGACCGTGAAAATAAGGTCATGGTCACCAAAATTGACTGGTGTCTGCATCTTTCGGTAATGTAGGCCGACACCAAATTTGAAGGCTTCATCAGATATCACGTTAACATGATTTGGGACGTACGGTGGACAACGCTGAACGGGGGACAAAAAAGAAGAATCGTAATCCTTGATCCTCTTTTATTTATTTTCTTTAGAGTTGTGTAATTGTTTATAAGGAGACTGAGAGCTAGTCTAGATCTCACCCTGCACGCATTGACTAAGCCTGTTGCGTGTGAGCTGGAGTCGGAGGGGACAACTCAGGTGTTACTGGTGTATGCCAGTTACTTGGCTCCTGGGGCCGGACAGGTATTTACCCATAGATTAGATCCGCAACAGACAGGTATTACACCAGAAGCTGATCAGGGCTGGCTTGTTGGAAGGGAGTACTGATAGACAAAGGTAAGTTGGGAGCTAGCTGTGTATAGACAGGAAAACAGTACATCTTAGGTAGGATGTAACTAACTTGGATGACATTTCCGAGATAGGCTATGAAGACAAAACTAGGACGTCAATGTGTGAGCTATCCCACCAGAAGGTGCTCAGTGTTGACTTGTCTGTGGACTTCAGTATTCAGTGAGTAATGACAGTTTCCAGTGTGTACTGACATACTGCATTAAATACCCTTCAAGGATGGCACCATATACCAAGCTACCATGGAGCTGCGATATAAGAACCTTCATGTCCTTGAAGTCTGACTCACACATCATAATGGTTACAAGAAGCTTAATTGTCACCCCAGTGTTTTGATGTAATCAATAGATTAGTTATATTTGACAAGCAAATGAATTCTGAAGGATTGTATGAGTTCCTCAAGAAATATCTATCAATCAATCAGTAAGTGTTCACTCATGAATTCAGATAGCTTGAGTAAACAAGTTTGTGTCTCTTCCTACTTATCTTGAATCTTATCTTAATTTCTCACTTTGAAATAACAATATTATTAACATTAATATATTAATATACATTAATATAAATATAATAACATTCAAGAATGCAAACTTTTCTGCAACACTTTTATCTGTGAAATTAAGAAATTCCTTTTATACTTTAAAAGGAGATAAATCCATTATCAATTACAATTGTTTTACTTTCTTTTAAGATATTATATTTATACAAACGCTGTATAAAAATAGTTTTTACTAGTCATAGAAGATCCAAAGAATACTGCTGGATTTTCTATTCAAACTGACAGTTCCATATATAATATTAACTCTTCTCAATTTTCAAAGATACCTTCCCACATTACTTCTTACTTCAAGTAGATACTGAAACAGTTAAAATGGATATTATGAAATAAGAAAGCTTTCAGGACAAAACCAGTCAAGAACAATCCCTAATTTTTTAAAAGAATAAGAAAAGATATGGGGGAAAAGGACAACCCTGTCTTGTCCCACTGCCAGTGCGAGATTTCACACTCACCCAATTGTTTTCAGCCTTCCCAAACATCAAGGTGGTAAAAACAATGGAGCAAGTTTGCTTAAACCAGCTTCACAAGGCTACTGTTATGTCACAGCACATTATTTACATGTTTTGTTTGGTCCGACACAGGACAGGGCTGAAATGTGTAGACTACCCACACATTGTTACAGCTGATGGATGTGGCCAGGGAGGTGTGTCAATGCCCCCTGTTCCCCTCGACTATCTTGTTAGAAAATAAATTTTAAAATTATTGTAAAATTAACATTTGACTCTAACCTCATTGTAACTACTGTTTTTGTTGCTTTTTCTTGAAAAAAAGCAATGTTTCTAAATTTGACTTTCAGATTTAATTGATTTGGTTTGTCCCTGAATTTAACACTTAAGTTATAAGTGCAAAACCATTCAGGTAATACTTCTTTACTTTGGCCCCTGGCTAAAGATGGGCTTCAAAGAATAAGGTTTCAATAATAACGACATACCGATAACAATTATCATGCGAGTTGAGGAGGGGTTGTAGGCTTTTGGCTCTTAAGAATGACACTTAATTTAAGGAAAAAAAATATTTATTTAGGTATTCATATAAAACATGAACATTTAACAAATATTGGAAAGGAACCTCTGAGAAAGGGGAATTCTTAAAACTTAAATCTAGACTTGCTGTTATTATATTATGTCGGTTTAGGGTTAAGTAAAGGCTAATATAATATAAAGGACAGGCAACGAGTTGGACCAGGTATTGGCTGTAATCCTGTGTTTATCACACACTGACCTCCAGGGTATTTACACACTGACCATTAGCTCTGTCATGTGTTCCCGGTAATACCTGCACAAACAAGCAAACACTGACCGCCTCCTCCGTGCGTCTTCTAGGTGCTCTAGGGCGAGAGTCTCCTTCACTTCCTGCAAACAATGTGTTAGATCCAGCACTGAAACATCTACCTTGACCTCTTTACAAGACCAACACTGGAACATGTGCTTGTTTTTCTTCTAATGTTGAACATTTTTCAACGATTAACCCTTTTCTGTTGACGTAGTGTTTTACCATGTATAGATGTCATTAGCCTTTCATCTAGTCTGACACGTATAGTCTCGGAAAAGATATTTATTTTTAGAAAATGATCTTTTTTAGGAACTTGTGAAAAGAACTTGTGAAAACTGTGAATTCAGGTATAAAGTCCAAATTCTACTGAACTTCAAATCCATGAATAAAAATATGGTCATCAACATTCCCAAGCCAATAATAAATTCACATCCACCATGAATACTTATTAATACTTAAGAATTAATATCCAAGACATTTTAAAAATAAACTGAATTCCAATTTGTGTTCATTAAACAAGAAATAATAGAATTTTCAATCCTTTGAACAAGTCTTTATCATACAAAGGTTCTTGTTTAATCTATCACCAGGTCAGATTAGAGGCAACTATTTATAACAAATTAGACAAGAACAGAAGAAGATGGAGATTTTTTACTGTAAAGATCAAACCAGAGAGCCCTTGAGGTGCAAATCTCGGACATCTTTTTGCAGAAATGAACATGGGTGATAGTTTGCATGTGCAAACACTCCGCAGATCAATGTTTACTGGAGTTGCGGTCGCCTGTCCCTGTGTGCGGTTCTCAGTGGAGGGGTCGCAGTGTATCATCACTAAACACACTGGTACACAGGAGCTGAGAACCTCAAACACTCTCTCACCCTCCCTGCAGACTCGGACACTTCTCCGTCTCCGTCTCTCACACCTTCATCTAGTCTTACACTCAGACTATGAAAAAAGTGTTTATTCTGAAAATATCACCATTTTATTAAATATTGAAAAGGAGACTATAAGAAATGGTATTAAAAAAAGTCTCCTTTTCATTTTTTTTTTTACAGTCTAAGCGTTAGACTAACCTTCATCTCACAGTTTTATTCATTGGATCACACCTTTTACCAAGGGTGAAAGACTGAATTTTCTTAAAGTTATCATTATAACATTTTGTGTATTTAGTGTTATTGAGAAAGAGAATCTCACCCTAGTCATTCATATTATCATATACCGTAAATCAAAGGTGTATTGAATATTCATCACTGACTACATCACTGTAATTAGAGCAGCACTGAGAGATGAGAGATGAGATTAGTTGGGGTTTAACGCTGCTTTCAAGAGTATTTAACTTATATCGCATCTGCTAGTATTATGGCAGGGAGAATGCCCGCAACGCAATGTGGCTATGCTTTACGGTGAAACTTTTCCCCATGGAGCTTGAGTCTCGTAAGGGCCCCACGGGGAAAGGGGTAGGGTATCATTCGATACACTCGGAAAAGTATTGGAATATCTCTTACTTAACATAGGCTTATGACTTTCCTAGCGTCAAGACAGCTTTTCAAAAATCTATTGCCTGCAATCCATGAATCTAAAATACTATATGATGCCTTGTTATCCAAATGTTCATGCACTTGATCAGTTTATATACTTCAAAGATGAGGAATTTCCTTCAGCCCCACATTTCACACTCATGAAGTGTAAAAGCACCATAAAAAAGTGAGAAAGTTTGCAGTTAGCGCTTGTCTAGGTGAGAGATTGCATGCATTATTCATGAGCGTCAAGTATTTGAGAGCAAATTGAAAGCTTATGGGCATGTAGACCTCTGTGAGGTAGGGTGTACGTGCACATGGTTATGTTGAGCACAATGACATGCGCCGACTGAGGGTCAAGGGTCAGCTCCATACACCACTTAATGCACACATGCACTGCGGGGAGTGCTTCATTATGCATTACTTCATTATTTGCAGGTGAGGTGAGATGAGGCCATTTGGGTTGTAAAATCGTTTTTAAAGACTGTGTCACTTTATCATAGTGTCAGACTAGATTCATTGCAGGAAGAAATCCCACACCAAAGTTGCTCTGCATTAAGGTGAAGCCTACAATGTCCACTATGTGACACTGTACTGCATTAAAATTTGATTTGGCATTGCATGAAAATCATATCATATATTTAACAGTTTTGAGGGCAGATACATTTTCTGAGCCACTGATTGGATTCAAACTTGATCTTTTAATCCTGATTATTATACTGTAAGTATAATTTTGCTCTAGAAATCAACATAAAAATCTGTATGCTCCCCGTGTCTCATTCCCAGCTGTCTTGTACTTGCAACTTCACCTTGGGGTGAAACATCATATCTTTCTAGACAAGCATAACTAAATTTAAAGTTGTGACATGTTAACTATTTCTATAAAGTTCCTGTCCAATATTTTTAAAATAGTGATTTTTGTTTTAAAAAAAGGAATAGAACCTCACCTCATCTTAATGCAAACCCTGAAACTGGAGCCCTGAAGTCTAGATCACCCAGTCTCTAAAAGGCTTGTGTATAGTGTGTTAATGATTGTGTATTGTTTTGAAGCTAAAAAAGTGTTTGTTTGAGATTCAAAGAATCTGATGGCCAAATTTTATGTATCAAGGTAACTAGGCGTGAAATGAGCACTTGAGCTTTGGTTCAGTATATATCACGGTACAGTTTGGTATGTATCACGGTAGACAACCCTCGGTTGGGTATATATCACGGTACAGAATCCTGAGTTGGGTATATATCACGGTACAGAACCCTGAGTTGGGTATATATCACGGTACAGAACCCTGAGTTGGGTATATATCACGGTACAGAACCCTGAGTTGGGTATATATCACGGTACAGAACCCTGAGTTGGGTATATATCACGGTACAGAACCCTGAGTTGGGTATATATCACGGTACAGAACCCTGAGTTGGGTATATATCACGGTACAGAACCCTGAGTTGGGTATATATCACGGTACAGAACCCTTGGTTTGGTATATATCACGGTACAGAACCCTCGGTTTGGTATATATCATGGTACAGAACCCTCGGTTTGGTATATATCACGGTACAGAACCCTCGGTTTGGTATATATCATGGTACAGAACCCTCGGTTTGGTATATATCACGGTACAGAACCCTCAGTTTGGTATATATCATGGTACAGAACCCTCGGTTTGGTATATATCATGGTACAGAACCCTCGGTTTGGTATATATCGCGGTACAGAACCCTCAATTTGGTATATATCACGGTACAGAACCCTCGATTTGGTATATATCACGGTACAGAACCCTCGGTTTGGTATATATCATGGTACAGAACCCTCGGTTTGGTATATATCACGGTACAGAACCCTCGGTTTGGTATATATCATGGTACAGAACCCTGAGTTGGGTATATATCACGGTACAGAACCCTGAGTTGGGTATATATCATGGTACAGAACCCTCGATTTGGTATGTTTTGCGGTACAGAACCCTCGATTTGGTATATATCATGGTACAGACCCCTCGATTTGGTATGTTTTGTGGTACAGAACCCTCAATTTGGTATATATCATGGTACAGAACCCTCGATTTGGTATATATCATGGTACAAAACCCTCGATTTGGTATGTTTTGCGGTACAGAACCCTAGGTGTTGGTATTATCGTGGTACAGAACACTCGGTTGGGTACATTTTCGGTTCAGTTCAGAAAGCAGCAAACTGAAGTCAAAACTAATAACATTTTTTCTTTTTTCTTCTTCGTTTAATGAAAGCAAAAATAATAAAACACAATAATTCATTCATAAAATAAATAAATGCACAAATTAATAATGGTATATGGTACAAGCCGAAAAATAACTTTGAAGCACGGAAAACTGAAAGTAAAAATACCACGGTTCAACTAATGTAGTTGTGAACCTTTTCACCTTGAAAGATAACCTGCTTCCACTCATAATCTCATCACATTATGTAAATCACAATGCCTATGATCGAGTGTGATACAAGACCTCCGAAAGGATCCACGACAGACAGAGCTATTGAAAGGAAAGCAAGCGTGCACACAAAAGCTTTCCTCTCCCTCCCACTGTTAGTCAGGCAAACTGACAGGAATATGCACTTTGTCGATAAAATCTCCCAAAGAAAAACCTTCTCAGTCTTAACAAGCATTAGCTCAAACAAACCTTTCAAATCAAAAACACAATCATTGCAGGTGGAAATTTATGCCTGTCATAAAGGGCTTGGAAAGAGGCGAAGGAAACCCTTCAATGTAGCATGAAGCTCTAAAGTATTTTAGGAGATAACAAAAGGGTGTTTAACTAGATTCCGGCATGTTGTGAAGTCAGGCTATGTAAGCAGGACACTCTATCTGTTCAGTGAGGCGGGTGGTGGACTCACGTATACTGACATACCCACCCACCTACCTACCTACCTACCTACCTACCCGGGTGGTGGACTCACGTAAACTGACATACCCACCCACCCACCTACCTACCTACCTACCTACCTACCTACCTACCTACCTACCCGGGTGGTGGACTCACGTATACTGACATACCCACCCACCTACCTACCTACCTACCTACCCGGGTGGTGGACTCACGTAAACTGACATACCCACCCACCTACCTACCTACCCGGGTGGTGGACTCACGTATACTGACATACCCACCCACCCACCTACCCACCCGGGTGGTGGACTCACGTATACTGACATACCCACCCACCCACCTACCTACCTACCCGGGTGAGCCACATCACAGGGTCATTGTTCTCTAGGTTCTTGTATTAGGTCTGTATTAATCGCTGTCATAGTCAATTCCCTGCTTGACTAGTCGAATATAATCCTTTATATTCTTTATGCTGTAAATAAGAACTCAGTGGAAATACAGAGGGGTCAGTGTTTGCTGTACCATATTCAGTGTAATAAGCGCTCTCTCACCATGTTTTTAACTCAAGATAAATTTAGCACCAACCCTCTAAACAAACTATAACAAGCAGACAGAGTCGGCCATATCCCCCGCCATGTAGAAATTTTGAATATATTAATGCATTTTGAATATATAATGCATTTACTTTCTATATAGCAAAAGGCACATCTAGACTACTTGGTTGATACCTGTACAAAGTTTCAGCAAATTATATTGAATAGTTTTGATGTTTGAGGCCGGAATATAGTTTTCCCTCTTCTTGGTTCTAAGTCCAGACTGTTTGCATTCGTAAAAAAATATTCTCAAATTTCTATATAGCAAAAGACACATCTAGACTACTTGGTTGATACCTGTACAAAGTTTCAGCAAAATATATTGAATAGTTTTGAAGTTTGAGGCTGGAATATAGTTTTCCCTCTTCTTGGTTCTAAGTCCAGACTGTTTGCATTCGTAAAAAAAAATATATATATATATTCTCAAATTTCTATATAGCAAAAGGCACATCTAGACTACTTGGTTGATACCTGTACAAAGTTTCAGCAAAATATATAGTTTTGAAGTTTGAGGCTGGAATGGAAAAATATTTCATTGCCTACATTTTAGTCTATGGATAATCGTTGCATATCTCATGTCTTCAGTCGTACAGAGACACCCTCAGATTGGACAAGAATGAACTGATATTCAATTTTATCATGCAGACAAACTGTTTTTTCAAAGAAATGAAAAATCTGAACAGTAGAAATAAAGAATTTATTGTTTCTATAATCAAATCTATCTCTTTAACATAATATACCACTTCTTAGTCTTCCATGTCTAACTTTTTTTTTTAAATTGTAAAAAATATTGAAAATTCCTTTTCTTACAGTCTCCTTTTCAATATTTGATAAAATTGTAATATTTTCAGAATAAATACTTTTTTCAGAGTCTGAGTGTAAGACTACAGTCCTCCATACAGCTGAGTCTCAACTCCCTGATTCACTTATCTCCTGTATGTAATGGAGAGTCTCGATATGTGGGACGTACGGTGAGAGACACATGAGACCACACCAACTGTGCACATTAAAACTGAACCAAATTGGATAGGGGAGAGTTTCATGCATGAGTGATGTTAATCTGCCAGCCTGCAGTGTGCCCCTGGGGAGGTCATTGAGCTGTGTCCCCATGCAATTTATTCACCCCCCAACCCTCCACCCTCCAAATTGTCAGAAGTGTTACCCTGCACATAGCCAGCTAGCCCTATGTCCCCCAATGTATTCACCCTAATTTAATTGTCAGCTGACTTCCCCATATAATCTTACACTCAGACTCAATAAGTATATATTCGTTAAATATCACAATTTTATTAAATATTGAAAATGAGCATACGATAATTGAGATTTTCAGACATATATATAAATTCAGAAGGTATTTTATCAGAGTTAAAGTGAACTTCCCACACACCGGGAGGCTCCCTTCTTTGGAGGCTCGTCAGTGCTGTCTGGAGCACTCCCTACTCTTTTGAGACATCACCTTTGTCTTCTTGCACATCTCTCTCCCCTGCTCCACCGACTTCAGAGCCATGGCCCCCTTATTCCCCCTCCCCTGGTCAGTCAGCTGTGTCTAGGTGCCAGCTGCAGCTCTATTATCGACAGGGAGTCAGTCAACCCACCCGTCATTCTTCTCAGTTGTGACTTGCGATACTGACTCACAGCACAAAGAAAGTTCTCTCTTTCACTCTTCATTCCCACTGCAGACTACCAATCTTCTACAAATTGGTGTCGGCAATGCCAGGAATCAGCTCATTGTGTAACTGCAGAAGGACATGAGAGAATGCAAATTAACATGTTCAGTGGGTGAGGGAGCGTGCCTGCATGCATGCATGTGTGTGTGTGTGTGTGAGAGAACACATCAGCTCCTCCGGTGGAGAGGGGAGTTATTCATGTCACGGATCGGGAGCCAATAAGATTGAGGAGAGTTTATCAGTGGAGGGTAAATCCCTCGTCAGTTTACACCTAGCCGTGGCAGGCTAAGCTGTGAGAAGAGAGAGACAGGGCTAAGCCGTTTGATCGCACCAGTGAGTGAGTGAGAGGGTGAGCACGACTGAAGGAGCCGTCACAACACAACCCTCCGAGGAAGGAAGGAAGGAAGGCAGCGGACTGGACTGCATGCAGCCAACACTAGGGGCTGGTGGCACTCTTTCTTCAGTACATGCAGTCCATCTCTTGTATCACAGACTCTCCCTTCTCATTCCTGTGTAAGGTACCTGTGATGTATACACTCTGGATACTGTCTCTAATGTCATTCACAAGCAGTTAGTTGTCACCGAGTGGAACTGATTCATTCACGGAACTGCTCTCCCTTCAGTGACAGCAGTCCTCCTCAAGGAACAACTCTCTTCTTCAGTAACACACACCCTCCGTGGATCTCAGCGTGTGCATGTGAAGTGTTCACTCCAGATTGTGTCGCTCCTGCCATTCAGCAGCAGTTAGTTGTCACCTAGTGGAACTGATTCATTCAGGGAGTCGCTGATAACTCTGTGCCGCCAGATCTCTGACAGATTCCGCTCACGTGTGACTGCGCTGACTGCTTCAGACTATTTCCTTGTGGAGCTGTGAGGAGGCATGTGCACTCCCTGCCGACTGACACCCTTCAAGAGACAGCATTGATTCTACCAGCACCTCCTTGTCACCTCGGTCTCAAGCTTCTCGGAACGGAGAGTTACTCTTTGTTTGGATGTATATCAAACCAGGCAAGAAATCAATCCTACATTATTTCGTTGATTATAATGCCAATCAATTCTGCATTATTTCCTTCATCATAATGTCAATTTATTCTGCATTATTTCATTGATTATAATGCCAATCAATTCTGCATTATTTTGTTCATTATAATCTGCATGATCATAGATTATTGTCACCAACGCATCTTTCATCAAACTCATTGTTGGATATCAACTGTTCTTATTCACCGTTAGGCAAAGATATTTCTAATGTTTTGAATTTATCTTGACATAGATTCCAGTTCTTCCTCTAAGACATTTTGTCTCTGAAAAAAAAACTTTCATTGTTAGATTTTATTAAATGTTGCAAAGGAGCCAGTGAGAAATTATGCTAATGTCAGGTAGTGGAGACCCTAAATCTAGACTTGCTTTTCTAAGAGGGATCAATTGAGCTGGGGTAAAGTTTAAGGTTGAAATGTTATGTTTGAGTAAGACTAGTGTTGATCACTTGAAACCAGTAAGACAACATCATTAACATACCAACAAAAATAACACTAATATTTACTCTTATGCATCAAGAACTCCTCAATTAAACTTTGTTTATTGGATATAAACTGTTTTATTTGACAAATAGTACAAATTAGGAAAATTAGTGGTTGACTCACTAGGCTGGCAGATAATCACCTGGGCTCATACTTTCAAAGCTGGCTTAGTGCTAAGATAGTCGCAAGTCAATGTTAATGTATGGCACTTACGACTATCTAAGTGCTAAGAGAGTTTCGAAAATATGGGTCCAGGCCTCCAGGTTTTTAGATATGAAACAGAGACCTCAGGTGTAAGTTGACCCCTCTCTTTGACCCCCTAATTTCTGGTACTTATACTCGGTAATCTACAGTATACTTTGAAATTACAACTTAAAACTTTTTAGATACAACATTGCTTTACTGATAAATATCCACACTCCATTATTTTGTAATGAACTTTGACTGAACCCCGCCAGTTCAAGAGGACATCATTATCTATGAACCTGACAAAGATCTCACAATATAGACAGTTCTACAGTATATAGTTGCTGTATTGTGACTGATCCCACCAGCTCATATCCAGTTGACTCTCTGCACACCATCATACACTACTCGTCTCCTTCACACACAAAGAAACACTTGACAAAAACATCTCAACACAAAATGTTCGCATATCTCTAACAAATATATCAAGTCTCGTCAACAAAAGACCTCTCAGTTAATCATGTATCCACTACTAAATGGCCAGGTACGCTTTTATCTGTGTTGACAATTAGATCTAAATCACACACACCGAGGGCTGTCCACCACGAGCTCATAATAAATGGGATATCGATGTCTGGGCTTCCTTCCTCTTGCCTTGCTTTGTCGTACGTTTGCATTAATGGATTTTCTTGTCAGAATTCATGATTCCTTCGTCTTTATATGTGTGTCTATCAGACAGGACCGGCTGATAGTGTTTCTCACTGGTAGTACTGTCAACACACGACACGTGACCCGTTCCCGTAGCCTCTCTGCTTTACTGAGCGTCGATGACCATGCTGGACACAAATTGGGGTGGTTTAGAGGTAGATATCGTATGTATATAATTGTGAGAGGGGTGCGATAGTGCAGTGGTAAATGCATCAGCTTCAGATCAAGTGTTCTGGGGTTCAAATCCTGCCTGACTTTATATTCTGGAGAACTGTTCTACATGCAGTAAGGTTTGAGTGCAATGCTACACTGAATTCAATGCAATATGCTGCAAATAAACTTGCAGGTTTTACTCCAAAGTATAGCCACAATGGTATGGCAGGCTTTCTTCCTGCAATAATACCAGCAGTCGTGATATATGTAAAATATGTGAAAGTGACCTTATACCAAATATCTCACCCCACCTCCTCTCACTGTCAATGTTAATCCTGGACACTGCTTAAACAACTGTCTAAACAAATTGCTCACAGCGTTATTTTGATGAGTTGGAGCAGTATTCATGCAAGCTACTGCAGCTTGTTTACCAATCCAATTCTATAAAGAAATATGTATGTTTAAACCATTTTGATGAGCTTCAGTTGGAAAAAGTTGCACACCGTTATAAATATCCCCTCAAATTTAGTTTCAACAAAACATACCCCTAATGAAACATTGCTTTACTACTCTCAACATTTCTTTAGTTAGTTTATAAGAACTGTATATTTCGTTGTGAAGGGTATTTTTGCCGACAAGTCCTGAATACTTTATGCTTCACTTGCCGTAAATATTTCTTATCACCAGAATTTATTGAATTACAGATTGCACAATCTTATGAGTGCATGTAATCCTATTTACAGCATACAATTGGTTAAGCATTGATGAGAGTGCAAGGTCTAGAGAAGCAAGATAAGTAGTTGTTGATTAGCATATGACGTAACATGGGCGGTCAACTGGTCACTCAACTGGTCACTCAGCATGTTACAAGTGATTTGATGAGTGTCCAGGTAACCTGATAGCTATGTTGGTAGACAGATACTGGGGTGTTAATTTACCATTGTGTCCACACACAGATACACAGAGCCTCGTTAACCGCTGACACAACCATAAACTAACAGACCTTCGTATACGATTACCTGTAATTAGCCGAACACAGTGCTAATTGTAACCGTTGCAGGTTATCAAATATTGAATGTCGAGTCCTCGGAACAGATAATTGGTATGATAGGAGTTTGTCAAGCAAATAGCCATTGTTCCTAATCATGGGGTGTTGTGGTGTGTTTGTGTGAACTGCATGCAATGACAAGCAACCAATAAACTTTGGACATTAAATAGTTTAATGAATAAAAAGGTTACATCTCATTAGGAGCCTGCAAACATGATAGAAAAAGAAACCGATGTTATCACAACAAATTTGTGCTTTGTACTATATAGCATGTTCTTGCCAATTATCTGTAAAGACAGTAATAAAAGAATCTGAATCTAATCATTAAATAATTCCCTCTGTGAAACAGAGGTTTCTATCGCTTTCTGGCTGCCATCTTGATTTTTTGCATAATGTGAGCTAGATGACTAATTTAGATCTTTTTAATAATTAAACAAATAAATTGATAGATTATTCACAAAGTAACAAACGACTGATCATTAGACTAATTAACATTATCCTTTTATGCCATAACGAAGTTTCCCCCCATTCCTAGCACCGATGAATTATTATGGCTTCACTTCTCATTGTTTTTATTTGTCAACAAATGTGCATTAGTCTTTATAGAATTGTCAAACATAAAATAATCAAAATATGACCCCCAATAATGTTACTTTGTGTTTTAATCATGTATTAATAACATATGAAAACGGCCAGGAGTATATATCCTTTTCGTTACCACAAAAAATAACAAGATAGAACCCTCTCTGTAAATTAACATTTCCTCAAAGAAATATCTCTTTATGCTTGATGAGTCATATATTTCAATAATTTATTGTAAATGACACACAGCCAAAATTGAAAATATCAATAATTTATTATAAACTTTATCAATATCATCCAAAATGTCTCATTAGACCCCTCTGAAACTGTTTTGAGTCATCAATAATTTATTTTATTTGACACACTGAACCCAATCCTGAATTAATAATTTATCTTAAAACATCTCAGTCCATACTGAAACGCTGGTATTAAACGGTCGTTATCACAACATATCTGTCCCATTAGAAGCCATCAAATCTCATAGTTAGAAGAAGAAACTGACGTTATCACAACATATCTGTCCCTGTTGTAAGGAGGCCCGTCAACTGCTGGCTGTTGGGGGGACATGTCACACATCAAACAGGTCGGGATCACACCAACACAGCGAGCAAAAAATGACACCTTAAAATATCACAGTGTCCAAGACAGACACTCACATATTTGTTGTAGTGTCTATCGCTTAATGCATACAGCCAGTGTCTTGTGTTTGTCTTCTCACTAACACAGGGTTTAGTCTGTCATCCAAACCTGAACATTATATAAAAGCCAAGGCAGGTCTACAAAGAGAGAAAATTAAGAAATGACAGAGGCTTATTTTTATTTTTCAAATTTGTTTACGAACCTTAACTTATTTTTTCAAATTTTCATTTCAGACTAATCATTAGTGAACAATGGAACCAGTTATCTTATTTCCTTTTCTGTGAAAATACAGTTGTAGGAATAAGACCTGATAAGATTTGTTAAATTCTTTCAGGAAAGTTATGTCCTTTCTTTTAAAATGAATGATTTTTGTGAACTGCTTATTTTTTTCATTAAACATCAAAACTGTAAGACAAATAGAGTAACAAGATATAAAGCTGGTTCTGAATGATCAAATAAATTCAGAAGACACTGATTTTCTTTTAAAAATGAGTCTTTAAAAGCTATCTATATTGAGTCTGAAGAGTTGGAATCAACGAAACATGTCACTCAACCTCAATTAAAAGGACATTGAGGTGAAATCTCCTCCATCCCCTTTGTTTCTTTATCTACATAAGGAATGCACCCTCCCTTGATAGTACCGGTAACTAATGTGTACACGAGTCATGTTTCATTCATGCTTATGTTTCTAATTTCTTACAATTTTTTTGTATCTAAAAAGCGATCATAATAAGGGCTTTCTTCCCTACATACTGTAAATCAAGTTTCAGACGGGTCATATGCTATTCAGCATTATTTTAAAATTCTTTTATAAATTGTATCTATTAGGATATCATAATTAGAAATTCAAGTAATTCAAGTTTCAGTTGAGTCATATTAGTCCAGCCTTATTTATATTTCTTATATAAATATTGAAAGACATCAAAGTAAGGGTTTGGTTTTTCACAGACTGATGAACTAATATATTGCATTAATTCTTACATTTTATTCATTATGTAAATAGTTTCTATAAAAATATCGAATAAGGATGTAGTTCCCCAGAAACCTACTTTATGTTCAGACGAGACTTATTTCATTCAAATCAATTCTTATATAAATCGTATGTCTAAAGATTTCATAATTAGGTTAGTGTTCCCTACAAATTGTTATTGACGGTTCAGACGAGGCATATTTTATTCATATATTTCTTCTATAAATTGTCAAAATATCAAATACAGGTTTGTTCCCCACAGATCGTAATTCAATCCGTGAGCCTTATATATTTTTAATTTCTTATACAAATTGTATCTATAAAGATATCATAATTAGGTTTTGTTATGTTCCCCACAGATTGTTTGATTAATAAAACTCATGTTTGTGTGTTGCAGGTGTTGGGAGTGGACAACATGCCCAGGTAACAATGCCACTGACGTAAACACACCTGGCGGGTCCAGGTAGCTCCCTAATTCACCTTGCCAGGTGTGCGTAGATAACAGCTTTACCTGTCACACAGCAATCCCTGCCTAGCTGGTCCCAAGGAGATCAGGCTTAATTGCCGCAACAAATGATACCACATTCTCAATTATTCAGGGGACTTGAGTGCCCCTGACATGCAACCAGATCTGGACGACCCACAGAGGTAGAATGAGACATCAGTCCCAGGATTTATCTTAATGGTTCTTCTATACGTGGAGATTTCTTCTCTAATTGGATTTCTCTTGAAGAATTAAATTACCTGGATTTCTTGAAGGGACATAATTTACCTGGATTTCTTGAAGGAACATAAATTACCTGAATTTCTTAAAGAAACATAAATTGCCTGGGATTTATTGAATAAACATTTATATTGCCTGGAGTGTTCCCATGAAAGAGATGTAATTAATTCCAGGTGTGTGTACAAAGGAAATGAGTTGATTGCAGGTGTATGTTACACCTGTGTGTGTGTGTGAGGGGGTTGTGTGCAGTCTAGCTGACCGAAGGCCATGCATCAGTGTAGTAAGGTCAGTCATAAGGGCCAGTGCAACTGGTCAGTATAACACAGGACCCGGCATGACCAGAGCTCTTGTGGATTGACCAGCCCACCTGGGGGTAATAACTCTACAACAGGACCATGCTCCACACGACATATATACACGCAATATAAACTGAAAATGCGTCACTTCAGCGTACGCAGAGTAAAGGCTCTGTTCTTGACGGTGTTTTCCTTTGGATGTTGTTTCGTGTTGTTACTGAATCTAATGATCCACCAGCTGAACATCTCCGACCGAGATCTCGCTCCAAGTTCAAGTGACACAAACCCGTCCGCATATGGGATGAAGCTCAGGCAGCTCTCCCAACAACATGACAATCTTCAGGTGGACCGAAATCCTCAGAAAGATGGCAGACCACAAGGAGTTCAAGACAGTGGAAGACTTATAGGAGTGTCGGCCAGTAAGGGGAGGTCAGCTCCCCACAGTGAAGGAGACCCCGGGGTGAAGGATAGCGGGGTGTACAGGAAGGTCGAGAACTTCCTCTTCCCGCGGGGTCGGAATGGGCGTGAGGACGAGTATTCTTACGAGGAGGACATTGAGAAGGTGGTCATCCAGGAGGAGGAGGAAGGGGAGGGGGAGGATGATGGCGGGGAGGACGAGGGATTCGAAGAGGACGACATCGACCCTGACGAGGATTATGATGAAGAAGCGGTGGACGGTAATACAGGAGATGTGTTTGAAAACTTGAAGAACGCTTCAAAGGTGTTCAAGAAACCTGCATTGAACTTTCAGGAAGTGACACCTAAACCAGGTGAAAACTCCTCAGTCCTGAACCCTCAGGGGAAGTTGATGTCCTCTTTAGAAAATGAGACTAGTGGATTCAAAGGTGCCATGGTGGTGGACGGGATCTACTGGTCACCGCAGGTCGAGCGCCTCATTCCTAAGGGTAAGTTTTCTCTTGTTCTTCCAGCACCTATTACTAAAGAAAAGTTTTTTCTTGACCTTCTGTTACATGTCAGGTTATTATAAGCAGTCATAGCTCCATGCAATGCATGAAATAAGATTGAAAAGTTGTCAGCTCGAAAGTGAAATCTTTTCAATTCAAATGACAAAGTTTCCAGATAAGGCTGTCAGATTTCATAGACTGGTTGTTTGTTCCATTCTTTTCTCTCATAACAACAAAGTTTAAGGTATATGCTTGAGTATAGGCAGTCAAAATAGCAAAATAATTTTAAAGAAAATTGGTCACCCTTGTCGAAAACCAGATTTAGTTTTGCTTTAGCCCTTTTTGTCCAGATTGTCCAGATTGGCATTTTATATTAAAAATTTAAATAGGGATGTAATAAAAGAATAAAAATATAAAATAATAATAAGTTTTAGATTTATGTTGGATGGTAGAAGCTGACATAAGCATTAATAAATACTTATACGAATTAACGTTGTCAATTATCATCAATTTAATGAGATCATATTGTCTCCTTAATTATCAGTAATAATGAGTTAATTAGGTGAGGCATGTGATATTTGTATCAATGATCGGCTCGTCCTTCATAACACTGCCCTGTTTGGCCAACTGTCAGGAATGCTTATCAAGGTGGCCGCAGGAGATGAGATGTGATGTTGCAGGATATAAAACGTCTTGTTGCCATGGTGACATGACTGTGGTGCCAATTACTCACAGATTACAAGACTGACCCTCCAGACAGTATCAGTACCATAGACTGTGTACAAACAGTGTATCTTTCTCTCAGTTTCAGTCAAAACGTCAGAATTTCTCAGGTATTTATGTCCTTCAAAGACATACATATATAGGTATAGAATCTATTTTCTAACACACAAACAAATAACTTTTTCTACTATTTATATCTAGTTATAATCACAACTACTTAATTCTCTAATATAAGGGAGATACAGACTAAGTAACGTTCAAAGATGAACAAATAAAAGAATGACATTTCAAACAATTCTTTCCCAAATTCCAAATATTCCCAATATTTATCAAACATTCTGATGCATTGATGGAAATCTCTACAATAGATAGATACATTACAATACCGGTAAATAGATAAAATAAATATATTAATTCATTATATACTGCACCGCAATCTTTGAGGACCAACATACAATAATGATCAAGGACAATAAAGCATTATTGGACAAAATATAATCAAAATCCGGGATGGTTTATAACATAATAATAAGGATATGTGTAGTGTTTCTTCCAATCAAAACATCAGTAATGAGTTATGTAAACCCCCGCTTAGAACGATATATCTAACTAGAGTGTGTTTACATACATGTGAAAGAAGTATTAGGATATTGTGTCCTTTACGATTAATAGATGAATTATATCATCGTCTAGTTGATCTAAACCGTCCAGATAATCACTTTATCAAAATCATCCTTTTTAGTCGAGAAATCACTGATATAACATTGGCAGTGATTGTGGTAGCCTGGAGATTCAACACATGAATATCATCCTCTAGTTCACCTAAATCATCCTGATTAGCACTTCATCCACATTATCATTTTTACTGGAGAAATCCCTACAAATTGGCAGTGATTGTGGTAGTCTGGATCAATAGGTTGGGTATAGAGCACCGTCCTGGGAGTGAGACTATGAAGCACCTGGTGTGACTCAAATGTGACTCACTAACTAGCAGTCACCTGAGGAGTCATTGTAAGCAGATGAGTAGTGGAAGTCTGGTATTGATTTACCATACCTGTAGCAGTCTACTTTCTGCAGCTTCTACAGCTGGAGGAAAGCCTTAACACTCCAGGAGAACCTTACAAAAGCCACAAGCAGCTGGTGTCTGGTATTGGTTTATCATAGCAGTCTACTTTCTGCAGCTTCTACAGCTGGAGGAAAGCCTAACACTCCAGGAGAACCTAATACCAAATCTACAAGCAGCTGGTGTCTGGTATTGGTTTATCATAGCAGTCTACTTTCTGCAGCTTCTACAGCTGGGGGAAAGGCTGCAACACTCCAGGAGAACCTTACCAAAGCTACAAGCAGCTGGTGTCTGGTATTGGTTTATCATAGCAGTGTACTCTTTTACAACTGGAGGAAAGTCTGCAACATTCCAGTAGAACCTTTCCTAACAGCTCAAAAGCTGCTACCTGATGAGTGATCTGCCTACAGTGTATTGTCTACAACTGTACAGAACAGAATACAATACCTGAGTAGAACCTGTACTTATCTAGCACCTGGAGAGAGGGGTCTCTACTAACAGTGAATGTACTGTCTGCAGCTGTACAGAACAAATGTGTGCATCACTTCAGTAGAATCTTACCAAAGCTACTAAGAGCTTGTCTGGTAACATTTTTGAGAGTAGTGTACTCCTTGCAGCTTCTACAGCTGAAGGAAAGCCTGAAACACTTGAGTAGAACCTAACCTTACCAAGATACTAAGAGCTGTATAACACTAGAATAGAACCTGGACTAAAGAAGCACATGGACAGCATAGTCTGTATTATAACAGTGTATTGAATGTCGGTCTGGACAGAACGAAAGAGCTACGTATTGACCAGTGCGACAAACTTGTTACTTCACAAAAGAAATATTTCAACCTTTAAAAGCATAAGATGATTACACAAATCTCATAAGTACTAGAGAATATTCTAGTTAAAGTTAAACATGCGATATTTGTAAAATTTTCATGCATCCAAACCCTAATTACAAGTCAAATTTTTCACATGCATGACTCCAGCTTCAACAGACATCTTATGTCTTGGTTCAGTTGATAATGTAAATCTCATTAGGATTGAGATCCGGGAACCTTCAAGTTTCACATGCAATCCGAGTTAAATTTACATGCATCTAGCACCCTTCAATTCTTGCCTCACGTCATCCAACGTAGCACGGAGCATCTCTCACACCTTTGCGGATATTTTATTCAAGTTGCTTCCCCTATGAACACCTTATCGCTATACCAGTAATCTAACTGGCGTGCGTACTACCTTATGATCATGAGGAGGTTAGCAATTGTGTTGAACAGCACTTCCAAAAGTATTTGTGCAAGCTGCAACTTGAACCAGTGAAGCATGGAGTTGCTGCTCCAAATACATACACACATATATAGCGAACCTGAACTAGACGGCATTTCACTTTTTGCTGCACTTCCAAACATAATTGTGCATTTACAACATGCACATTCCCACGTTTTAAAATATATCTTAGACAGAAAACATAAGTAATCCAATGCATGGACAATATAATTCATTTTCAACTCCTTGGGGGGTATACAACCTCGGGTTCATTGATCATGCTAGGTTCAAATTCAGAATACTTCCACTTCTAAACCAGGTACCCAGTTGTACTGCTGGGTGAACAGAGACACAAACCAGAAAGTATAAAATGAGACTGTATGAGACTTGATGAGCTGTACACAGAGTCAGGTGCCATTTGTAGCATTCGTGATGTCTCAGTCTAAGGCTTTACAAGAAAAATGATACATGTCGCAAGAAAGTCACCTCCAACACAAGCTTTACCAGGTACCCAGTTGTATTGCTGGGTGAACAGAAGCACAAACCAGAAACAACCTTTACCAAGTACCATTTATCATTTGGAACGCATGATGAACAGAGGTACAACGATAAAGTGGAACACTGTGATCATTGAGCTATACAGGGCCATTTGCCATTTGTAGTATATAAAGAATGTTCAACAACACACAAGCAGTTTGGGTGAGGTGAGGTGAAGTGAGTTGGGGTTTAACGCCGCTTTCAAGAGAATTTCACTTATATCGTGGCTGCTAGTATTATGGCAGGGAGAAAGCCCATAACACATGTGGCTATGCATTGCGGTGAAACCTGCGAGCATCGGCTGGTACTAGCAAACCATGGGTGGTACTACGCTGAAATTCTGTGTAGCATTGCACCCAAACCTTACTGCGTGTAGAACAGTTCTCTACTGCAGAGAAAGTTGCCGTGCCCCTGGCGGGATTTAAACCTCGGACCTCTTGATCCGAAGCCAAAAGCGCTAACCACTGTGCTATTCCGCCCCCACAAGCAGTTTGGGACTTAACGTTTGGATCTTAAACAATACCAAAGTACCTGCAGTTTGAAATGAACATTTTCAAAGCACTAGCCATTTCGGACTAGTTAATTTTCTGAAGTACTAGCCCAAAGCCATTTGACCAAAGCCATCGAACGGGTCATTTCATCTTTAAATTTAAATTAGCCATTTGTACTACCAGTCAATGTTACCAGCCCAGCAACTTTTTCTCTAGTCATGGTCAACCAGTGCTAATTTTGAACCTTGCCCTGTATTACCATAATGACCTGACAACTTATTTCATTGCAGCAGCAACAAAAATCTCTAAAGTTATTTCCCTTCCCCTCCACTAAACAAGTACCTGTTGTCATGTAACAAATTATTTTAAAGTTAATCCACATCACAGAGATGATGACATCATACCAGCCATAATAAATTATGAGAACAACCCACATACCCCCACTTCCAAATAAAGTTTGACATAATTAAAAATTGCTAAAACCCTTCAATGGGAATGACTAACCTGTGTGTTAAGTTGAATGAATATGGAATGTACAGTTCCAGAGAGAACTGTCAAGTTATATTTCCATGGAAACAGCCAAAAATAAAATTATATCAGTAAAAGGACACACCCTGAAAAGGTACATCAAGGCACCATGGTTGACATGTGTACGAAGTTTGGCGTAGCTAGAATCTAGTTAATGACATTATATTTAGATACAGTAAAAGATTAAGCAATATTACGGCATAACAAAATCTATTTATTTAGTTTCCGGTGAAAATGATGTATTTGTTAAATTCTGGTCATCTTTACATGCCATATTGAAAAATTAAGATCTTCTGACTTAACAGTTATACTTATCTGTTCATGTCATGTTTACATGTAGCTTTATTTGAATGTACTACCTATGTTGTTGTATGTATATAGTTTAAGGTCACTCTAACCTGTTTATCTCACGTATGTCATTTTGTTTATATGTACGCTATTGTCAATTATATGTTGTAAAAATATAATGTATATGTTTAAAAAAGTTTGGTTAAGCTAGCATGTATAGTTTGAGAGATATGCTCTGCACAAAGTTTTGTGACAGACAGACGGACAGACAGACGGACAGAATGAACGCTATATACCCGCGCTTACGCTTACAGTAAGTAAGAGTTAGATCTCAGAGGTTATGACCCCCAATGTCCACTCTCTCTTGTTCTCCCCTTCTCCCCCCTTGATCTTTCTCCCCTTTCCCACTCAATATTATCTAGAGGGACTATTGCCGGATGATTTGTCTCAATGTGACCTGTCACCTCTAACACATTGCCCTGATAAGCTCCCCTCCATACCCTTTACACCCCATGTATAGACACACTATCTTGTTGGGTGATGAGCTTTGGATATTGTCTTTGTGGGTTGTTGTACGGTCATTGTCCTTGCCATTTTCATTTCCTTGAATTTTCCAAAGTGATAATTGGTTCACATATTTTGGACTATCTGTTTCGGTAATGAGCATTGTATGTACTGCCAGGATTAATGTTGAGTCAGTGGAATGAAAATTCAAGAAAACAATTCAAAATTATAGAATTAAAATGAGGCTTTTTTTCATGATATGATGGACTTGCCCAAGCACGTAGGCCTACCAAAGATCGAAAATAACATACAAAATGTATATTGATTTATTTTTTATTTTTATCAACTCATTAACACATTAGAAATTATCTAGACCCAAGTTACTAAAAAATTCTTTGTTTTGAACTTTTGATTTTGTATTTATCCCGACAACTATGAATCAATTTATCAATCCTAAAAAATATGTTTCCTATATTACACATGTGTTTTTACTTTCTTTGACAAAGTTTCTATGTTGAATATTCAAGATATTCAATATATCAATATTTAAATATTCCATATCAATCAAAGTGGAGGAAGTGTAGACTAGTTACCCTTGAGAATATGACATACAGCAACCCTCTTGGAAGAAACTCTGACAGATACATAATAATACGTTCAGGTCATAATTGAAGTGTTTCTACACATAAAATCTCCCAAATATTCAGTTAGTCCTAAAAGAGTTGTCTCCCTCCTATTCTGGTCCTGAACCATGTAGTGACTGGTGGTCAAATATTTATCAAATCTTAATCATACAATGATAATAGCATCTCTAAATCTACCATCAATGTTTCTCTTCTATGTATAATTCAGTGTCTGATTTACCCAGTTGTAGGATTGTAGGCAATATTATCTATACAACAATACCTTCAACATAACTCTGTATATGGAAGACAAATGTTTTTCAAGGAAACATCATGTAAGACAACATTATCCATAATAGTTGCAATATGTTCTAAAATATCTCCTACTGCTATAGTTTTCTGTTATAATATTCTGCAGGGGCGGAGGTTTAAAAATAATTTTAAATGACAATTGAAGCTTTAGTGAAGACAATTAATGGTGCACCCCCATTTTCCAAGAGAGAGGGTGCACAAACACCGTACAAATACTATCCTTTTCATAAATTGCTATCGTGGTCCCCCTTTTGTCATACAGCATCCTGCCGCTTGATGAATGAGATTGCCTCTACAATAGTTTCATTTAGTTTATTGATAAACTATCGCAATAGTTATTGCAATAGTAGAACACTGTGGATTATTACTATCGCAATAGTCCCTTGTTGTTCAATAGTCACCTCTAGTGTAAAGAGTGCAATAAACAGCCTCATCATCAAATGATATCATAAATGTCTAATTTCTCTTTCCCCCTAACCACAGGTCTGAGTAACTGGACAGTGCTTGAGTGGACGAAGCTGATGCGTGGAGTCCCAGTCAAGTCGCTGCAACTCCCTTCATGGGACCGATGTGGTCGACCCAAGAACGCATTCGTCGTCATGGAGGACGGAACAGCAATGTGCGCCCGCTACAGATTTCCTCACGACAACCTTGTTTTAGGTGAGGAGACAAACTATTATAAACTGAACCAAATAAAAGTTTGAAATATATGTTAATGTTTAAATTATAAGATCATAATTATTTTTAAATTATAATATCATAATTAGTTTTAAATAGTAATATTGAAATTATAAATAATTAATGATTTATTATACATAACATAGTGAACAAGATGTGTTTGTTAAACACCCCCGGATGTAGCAAAGTTATGGCCAAGGTTAAAAGTTTTCTGAAAGGTCTCATCACAAGGTATGCACATGCCAAGTATGAAAGCCGTAGCTCTGAGCAATCAAAAGTTATGGCCAAGGTTAAAGTTTTCTGAAGATGTGACCTTGACCTTGCCGCAGTGGACAAGGTGAAATATGATGACCTCATCCAAAGGTCTCATCATTAGGTATGCACATGCCAAGAATGAAAGCCGTAGCTCTGAGCAATCCAAAGTTACGGCCAAGTTTAACGTTTTCTAAATATTGTCCACTTCGGCAAGGTCAAGGTCACAAGGTCAAATATGATGACCTCAATTGAAAGGTCTCATCACCAGGTATGCACATGCCAAGTATGAAAGCCGTAGCTCTGAGCAATCTAAAGTTATGGCCAAGGTTAAAGTTTACTGAAGATATTCACTGCGGCAAGGTAAAGGTCAAGGTCACAAGGTCAAATATGATGACCTCATCTAAAGGTCTCATCACAAGGTATACAAATGCCAAGTATGAAAGCCGTACCTCTTAACAATCAAAAGTTATGGCCAAGGTTAAAGTTTTCTGAAAATGTTCATTGCGGCAAGGTCAAGGTCACAAGGTCAAATATGATGACCTCATATGAAAGGTCTCGTCACAAGGTATGCACATGCCAAGTATGAAAGCCCTAGCTCTGAGCAATCTAAAGTTATGGCCAAGGTTAAAGTTTTCTGAAAATGTCAATTGCGGCAAGGTCAAGGTCACAAGGTCAAATATGATGACCTCATCTGAAAGGTCTTATCACAATGTATGCACATGCCAAGTATGAAAGCCCTAGCTCTCAGCAATCCAAAGTTATGGCCAAGGTTAAAGTTTTTGTGGACAAACACACAGACAGACAGACAGACAGACAGACAGACGATTCGGGGGCATAAAAAACAAAAATTCTATCTGTTTTACCATGACAATTACCATGTTTATATCATCAAATGAGGTTAATATAATAGACATTTCATGAGTGACGTAGACACGAGTGCAATATTTATAAACTTTCCAACCTTACTACCATTATTCGTCATACACCACATTTTTTTTCTCACTTTATTTTTTTTTAAGGTACGGTACCATACATATACATAATCATACATTTTCAACATATATAACATTGCATAATATCTAACATAACAGTCGGCATTTTGGGTTTACATGGTATACACTTTCATTTTAATGAAGTCAAAAGTCACAATATATGAAAAAAACTACAAAAATAAATGTTACCGTATCTCTTTAGCTACTGAATCTATTAGATACAAATCATTCCTGAGTGATGATATATTAGGATTGTAATTTTGGAATAAACTTACAGGGACACTGCGTCGAGGATAAAAATGAGTCTCATCTTTATCTCACGAAGCTGATTAGAGTGTCTGCTAACGAGTTACGCTTCACTTCACTGTCTACATGCAGAAGTTTTTATTACCAATTACGTCAATTGTCTGAAATTGGGTGTCTGTGACTTGTTAGAAGACATGTTAATTAGCATAGGTAGATACACATGATCTGATTTTTATTCTCGACACGGTGTCCCTTTAACAGACTTCAAAGTCGCACCCCAAAACCCACATGTGGCTGATCATTGGCAAAAGTAGCAGATAACATTTCTTAAATTACAAAAACTTAACAACCTAAAATGTACCAATCACCAATCACATTTCCTGAATTTCACATGTTTTTTTTATTAGCTTTTTCTATTGATTTTTCCTCCTCCTGCTATACCCCTTTTATCAAAACTAAATTTCATGTTTATAAATGCTTTCCTTATTAATGTTTCAAACACAATTTCTCCTTTATTTAATATACTACATGACTGATTAGATTAACTTGGAAGGGGATATTATCAAAGTCGAAAACTCATTATTGGTTTTGGTAGCGAAGTCACAGACAGGTCACCACCCCCGACACCTTCATACGTATAAATAGCCGAGCCTCGCTAGCAGCCCATACGCAGGTGGCTGAGCCGGTAGCTACAATTAGCAGACAGTACCAGCACTAATTGCTTAACTAAATGCTACACAGTAATTGTGTGGCATGCCCTCTTTCTAATTAGCAACTTCGACATTTTGATGTGAAATATTTCAAACACTTATTTGAATCAATTGAGAACATCGTATATTTTGTATGTCTTATCTTCTATGTTGATCAATAAACCCATAATTTATAGAAAAGATAAAAACTGAGGAAACTAATTATGTTTACAAGATGTATGGTAACACTTGTTTGATCTGTGTTGATTTAAGTTCAACACGTTAATGTGGACATAGAATTATTTTGTTTCCAAGAAAATATCACTCCAGTACTTATATACTATCTAAAATGATTCAAATCAAATAATTTTTATTATTACCCATATGGTTGGAAATAACCGAGTTAATATTATTGATATGAGCACATGTGCACATATCACGTTTGCCTAGCAACCATTGTTTCACCGCGACTTCCCCTATTGTGTCGTCTGTGACGTCATAAAACGATTGTTCGTAGGTAGGTTGTCGTCGCAAGAGAAGTGGGCCGCTTCCTGCCTATTTTTATGCGAATGAAACGAGACAGAATGGGTAATAAAGAAATTATTACACTCGAAAGTGTGTCATATGACGTTTACGAAACCCGTGCAAATTTGTGGATAACCCTCGCTCGGGCAATACAAAAATTCACACTCGTTTCGTAAAAGTCATATGACACACTTCCTCGGGTAATAATCTCTATATATTAAATTTCATCAGTAAACACCATCTTACTACATATACTTGGTAAATGCACTTTCAAAGAAATATGCAATAATCCAGTATTTTTGCTAGGAAAGCATTCACTGGCATTACCTATGCATTGCAGTGAAACCAGCAAAATTAGCTAGAAATAATCAATCATGTTTCAGGTAAACAGACATAGCGATGGTCATTTCATTGGTAGAGATTATTAACTAACGATGCAACACATCATGTACAGTATGAAAGCATAAATTCCATGTGCTGTTGCTGAATAATCATCATGTGCTGATGCTGCAACATCATGTGCTGTTGCTGAATAAACATCATGTGCTGATGCTGCAACAGCATGTGCTGATGCTGCAACATGATGTGCTGTTGCTGAATAATCATCATGTGATGTTGCTGAATAATCATCATGTGCCGTTTATGCATAAACATCATGTGCTGTTGCTGCATAAACATCATGTGCTGTTGTTTCAAACACATATTGTGCTGCTGTTTCAAACACATCATGTGCTGTTGTTTCAAACACATCATGTGCTGTTGCTGCAGGTGAGGTGCTGTCCTTCTACCTGTCTGTGCTGTTGGGGATGGACAACGTGCCAGGTGTGCTGCTCTCACGGGTCAGCAACGACTCAGTCCATTGGCGGGGTCACGACACCGGCCGCGTTGGCTGGGCCAGCAACAACTACGTCGCTCTCATACAGTGGATAGACGACATGACAGCACAGAGGTGGGTGTTGGGTGATGGAGATTTTCATTCATTTTCTCAGTGTTCATGCTTTCAAAATGTGCATGTGAAAGACTCTCACTTCTTCAAAGTATTTTTCACTTCATTACTACAACATAACAATATAGTCCTGTGTATTTTCAATGATATTATTTTGTGTTTGTTAGCTCTAACCGCCATGTTAGTTTGAATGATCTAATGAAGACACTAGAGGAAGACATTGTCTTTGACCTTTGGTCGAGCCTAGCTGACCAATTCAACCACCAAACTTTTTAAACTTGTAAACATATAATGACTCTGTTCTCTATTTATTTTTCAGAGCATATGTGAAGATGCCCGAGGTGGTGCTTGATGCATACAGGACGGGGGATGTGGTCGGCGAGGACACGCTGGCCGAGAGGAAGATGACCAGCGGTGAACTGTCCGAGGTCCTGCAGTGGGGAACCATGGTAATCTTCGACTACCTCACCGGCAACTACGACAGGTAGGAACTGGAACATGGTTTTACTCAGAAAAACAGATGTCTCCCCCTTCCCACGATTCAACTCAGAAACCTTAAACAATAAATTAAATTAATACACTTCAAAAAGATGCAGTCCAAATTGTTGACATGGAAACAGGAAAAAATAAAATTGAAAAAAAAAGCTGAAACCCCAAAAAGTACATCTAAATTAAATTGAAGCGACGGTATGCTAACGGTATTTGGTGAGGATTCAGAGTTGAGAGTTATGCTCCGAAAATGAAGGGAATGGGAAAATCAATGCCAACAGAAACTCAACCCAAATAAATAGGTTTCCTTATGATTACTGGGTGCTTGTACATCACTTTAACAGCTTATATACCAGAGTTCAAATAAATCCAAGCCAACAATACAGTATTGTCAGATCTTATGTGCATTCTGTACAAATCAGATGGAACAATCCAATCGGTTCGACGCAATTACCTGAAAACAATGTTACATTTTATATTCAGCCTCTTGTATCATATTTTGTTGTTTCTCAAGATATTTTCATTTGTCATAAGGCAAGCTGTATTTTATCTTTGAATCAATGTTAACTGAGAATAAGAAAGTAATCATAAGTTAGCTAGGTGAGTGTACAGCAATGATGACTGTTCCTAAGAAGAACTTAATCATTTATATCTTGTATGATGCCAACGGTTTATTTGCCTCTCATATGACATCATCATTGTGATACATGAATCTATATGACCTTCCAAGTATAATGATGTCACCTTTTCACTTGTCTCCAATTTTTTTCGCAAAATACCTTTAAACAGACCATGAAAAACACATGTCACTTGAGTTGGTGGTCCTTTCGTCCTGTTAAGTCTGTTCTGTTGCCTCAAACTATAAATGTGGACTATTCTTAACGAGAGCTAATTAATGTACTATTGTAATGACCCAAGGGTGTACAGACCCATCAAATCAATACTCCAATTATCAGTACACGGACTACAATATTCATACACAACACATCTACAGACAAGGTAACAGAGACCGAGGACTGAACAATGTTACTTAATAACTAAATTGGATCAAGTGAAAATAACCACGGTTTCATGAATGGCACAATAATGGTAATTACTTGTTCATTCATTGACCGGCGCTGATCATGTAACAATACATGAAGAAAATCAATTATGGACCTACTTGACAGTGTTGCAAAGCTGCAGCGGGAACCACCCCCCCCCCCCCCCCCCCCCAACTATTCCTTTAAACCTTTTTCCATTTCTTCTTGACAAACTTAATGACAAACCCCCCTGATTCTTCCATTTTTGGATCCCCAGCGCTGATCATATTTACAAAGTACAATGTGTAAGAAGAAATCTCAATTCCACATGAGATCTACTTCCCCCTATCATTCAAAATTAGCAATAAAGGAATAACGAAATACATGGATATAACAAACTAAATTGTTTGGTCAGCATAAGTGTACATTTAGTTCTTTGACACCTCCTCCTAGTCTACGTATAAAAAGAAAAAACATATAAAATAAACATTCATAAATTCGATGAAACTAGACACCTACCTGACTGTATTCCTCTGCGGAGGTGACAAGACGTGAGCGTAAGATCCGAGTGCGCAAGATTGGAGTGTGACTGTTAGGTAGTGTTCCTTCCTCCAACTGCAGGCCAATTCCACTGGGACCGTCTCCTCTTTAATCATAATACAATTAGTGATGCGCTCTGCTGTGTGGGCAAATTATACACATTCAGCTTTCTGTGGAGAGATAGAAATAGTGGAGACTTTACAGAAGTGACCAGTTTTGTCATGGTTCTGGGAGCACAGGAGCTCAGTGGGTTGTGCATGTGGCTTTGGATCAGGAGGTCCAGGGTGCCGTTTCACATAGCAACCACAGAGTTTCAATGAATTGTAACCAATTCTCTTATCAATGCTCATAAATGTAAGTGTTTTGCAGAATGGCATACTGAGGGTGTTTGAAGAGAGTTAGGGAAACAGAAAGAGAGATAGGGAAAGAAAGTGTAGGGTAACAGGGAAGGGTAGAAAGAGAGATCAAGAGAAAGAAAGAGTTAGGGATAGAAGGAGAGGGGTCAATAGGGAGAGGGAGAAAGAGAGATGGGGCTAGAAGGAGAGAGGGTAAGAGGGAGAGGGAGAAAGAGAGATGGGGCTAGAAGGAGAGAGGTCAAGAGGGAGAGGGAGAAAGATCTATAGAGATGGGGATAGAAGGAGAGAGGATAAGAGAAAGAGGGAGAGGGAGAAAGAGAGATGGGGATAGAAGGAGAGAGGGTAAGAGGGAGAGGGAGAGATGGGGATAGGAGAGAGGGTAAGAGGGAGAGATGGGGCTAGAAGGAGAGAGGGTAAGAGGGAGAGGGAGAGATGGGGATAGAAGGAGAGAGGGTAAGAGGGAGAGATGGGGATAAAAGGAGAGAGTGTAAGAGGGAGAGGGAGAGATGGGGATAGAAGGAGAGAGGGTAAGAGGGAGATGGAGAGATGGGGATAGAAGGAGAGAGGGTAAGAGGGAGAGATGGGGTTAGAAGGAGAGAGGGTAAGAGGGAGAGGGAGAGATGGGGATAGAAGGAGAGAGGGTAAGAGGGAGAGGGAGAGATGGGGCTAGAAGGAGAGAGTGTAAGAGGGAGATGGAGAGATGGGGATAGAAGGAGAGAGGGTAAGAGGGAGAGATGGGGTTAGAAGGAGAGAGTGTAAGAGGGAGATGGAGAGATGGGGATAGAAGGAGAGAGGGTAAGAGGGAGAGGGAGAGATGGGGATATAAGGAGAGAGGGTAAGAGGGAGAGATGGGGATAGAAGGAGAGAGGGTAAGAGGGAGAGGGAGAAAGAGAGATGGGGATAGGAGAGAGGGTAAGCGAGATAGAAAGAAAGGTAAGGTTAGGATATCAGAGAGACAGATCAAACAAATCAATACACCAACTGGCGGCATCCTCGTCTACACACTAGTGTACAATTGAATTAGAAGAAGTTCTATGATAACAATTAAAGGACATAATTGCCATATAGGTAAGAGGTGACTCGCCAGCAGATCTAAAATAGAAATGTTAACCGTCGACTAAACTTATAATTGACCCTTTACCAGCAGTTCCAGGACTCTTCCATCTTAGCCTATCTTTAGCAAGCAGTCAATTTCAACTTGTATCCTTTGTTAGTGAGTGGTGTTTCCCATAACCTGGCCTTTCAGAACGACTTGCCATTAATCAATTCAACATTTGAAGTGTTTATCTCTAAAATGAAAATTCTAAAACAACATTTGAACTTACAGTATATATATTTTAAAAAAGATCCTCATTTTCAGAAACTGTAAGAAAATTACTTGCATTCTGATATCACTTGCTCTGACGTATTTTGATACAGGCAGGATACAGGAAACCAAGGCCTCAATCAAAAGAAAATGTTTGAACTTGGTGTCATGTATGTATGGCTGCATAACAAAAGTTGAAAAATGTTTTTTTTGGGTGTGATTTTTTTTTAAAAAGTGATGAGCGTGATTGGACATTATTTAGGGGGAGGGGGATAATAACTTGGAAGAAGTACATTCTGGCTTGCCATTGGCAGAAGTATACAGAAAGGAAGCACATCTGTTCCTGCAGAAACATATAAATTGATTGGGGGGGGGTTTATAAAAAATGATACGGCTTATTCTTAATTTATGTTTTTAACTGACAATAAAAAGCTATCACATGCACAAATAAAAGTGATGGGCCAGTGCCCAAGAATCTTTCTTGTTTTTATCTAGCCTTTGCAGAATGACTCAGTTACACTTTGATCAAATGGCTTTCGGTTTTTCTCTCTATTTTCTCAAACAGTGACATGGAATCACATCTTTAGATTCATATGATTGGGTGATTTGAATTATATAGCCTCTTGTAGCGTTAAGTACTGACTCCTAGGTATGGTCTGTAACTAAGGGTATTTGCAATACAACAGGCCTAGCTTCCACGATAACTAACTGATAGCATATCCCAAATTTTGACTTTCAAAGAATTTTTACGTATTGTTAATCTTTCACATTTCAGAGTGGCAAGCATGCAAGACGCTGCAGAAAGAGAAAAACAACCCGAGATAATCCAGGAGAGAATTCGGAACCTGCGCAAGTCAACAACCAGCGGTAAACTGTGGCTAATTGACAATGAGAGCGGATTATTGGACGCTTACGATCTCCTCTACCACAGTGGCAAGAACGGTGATCGTTTCCTGCGCTTCCACCGCGATATGCTCAAGACGTTGTGCATCTTCCAGCGCCATCTGGTGAAAGCGCTGTATCGACTTCACAATAGTATAAGTCCTCACGAAGTACTGCAGCACTTTGCACAGATCCACGAACCTCTAATTAGCCATGTGGAGAAGGTTGCTGCGTATAATCTCTTTAAAACAAACTTTTCCAAAAGACTTGCTGATGTGATTCAGTGGATAGAGTTCTGCAGTGAATCCCACAAGAGATGATGATTGATGAATATTGTAATCAATCCCAGAATGCCTAAAATGTGCTCAAATTCTTCCAAAGATTCACTTTTCCTGAAATCAAACTTGTCCAAAAGACTCACTGATGTCATTCAGTGCTTTTAGTCCTGCAGTGAATCAAAAAGATGAGAATTGGCAAATATTGTGATCAATCCCAGAATGCCAAACAATGAAAGTAGTATTTACAACAGACATGCTCAAACACTTCCCAAGAATCGCAGAGAATGCACGCTAAAAATCTACAGATTTCTAAAAGACTTGCTGATGTAATCAAGTGAATTCCACAAGAGATGATGATTGGTGAATCTCCCTCAATGAAAACCAACCAGTAGTATTTTCAACTGATGTGCTCAATTCTTCCAAAGATTTCATTTTTTTTAATCACTTTTTCATGCATGTGTACTGTCCCCCCCTCCCCCTCCCCCCCCCTGCCAATTCTCCAATGAATTTAAAATGTTAGAAAGCATTTAAGTATATTCAAATAGAAAGTACAAAGAGTGAATATAAAGCGTCAGTGAGAAACGTTTTACCCAGCGGTGAAACCGACAGCACGGTATATTGAAGGGTTTTATAGTGAGGGACCACCGTATCAACTTCTTCTGCAGTTCAACCAATGATAAATGTACTGTGTACATGCGCATACTAACTCATAGCTGTTCAATCAGTACTCATCACATCCCTCTTCAAAAGGACTCTGTCATTTCTGTGCAGACAGATGTTTTGTTCAGGTTTGGAAATCATGATTTGAAACTAAACAACTCCTATGTGTATTTCATTGTCCACATAACTCTCTCAAATTACAAATATGTGTAAATTGTCATCTTAGAAACTGAGTTTCGATGGAAGTTCATTCTTCCTTATACCAGGGTATTAAATTAAATCTGCTTATGCCCCTATTTCACTACGAGACGAATAATCATGAATAGCCACGAATAGGTGATTGTATAAATTCCTAAACATTCGGCAAATTTCGTGAACAGCAATTTCACTTGTACAAAACGTTTACGAAAATTCATGCGGAAACCCTTCGAAACAGGTATGAATTATTTACGAAATATTATGAATTATGTACAAAATGTACGAAATAATTAAGAAACAGTTGCGAATACATTACGAGTTTTCGTCCTTTATTCCTGACATTCGTAAATTATTTGTAGACGATTCGTAGATGATTCGTAAGTAATTCAGGATGAGACCACCAAAATTATCAACCACGAATTTCCAAGAACTATTTACGAACTTGATACGAACAACACGAATTAGTTACGAATAGTCTATGAAGTAACTACGAATTTAAAATTCACAGTTGATTCGTGAAAAGTTTTGTCCAAATCAAAAAAATTTCAAAAATTGGAGGAATGTTGCTGAATCAACTACGAACCATTTACGAACCATTTACGAATTCTAAGAATTAATTACGAATTGTCTACGAATGTTCATGAAAGTGAAAATTTTCTCTTTCGTGATGATTCATGACAATTAGGCTTGTAGTGAAATAGGGACATAACAGAACTGTCAGAAGAACTAAGTCTATCATCATAATGTGAGCCATTCAACCATGCACTGTTCAACAATGACTAGTAAGGTCAATCTGACAATCAGAAACAAAAGCAATACAGACAAGAATACCAGCAATATTAGAATATACCAAACCAATATAACATACTTTTGTTTGGGAGTATGCTGTCTGTGTTCAGTTTCCAATGTAGGCTGGAGTCTCAAGGACAATATCTTATACCAGACAAAAATAGTTAGGGATATTTGTAAAATTTGAAATTATAAATACAGATTCATTTATTTATTGACTAGCTGATGAAATATCCAAAATAAAAATTTAAATATCCCTAACTTATTTTGTCCAGTATATATTTATATATATATATGAATTCCAAAGTAATAAACACTCCTACCAAATAAGCATCCCCAATACAAATTCTAGAATGTAGACAAGCCTGCTTCCCCTCAAACTCAGCAATAACAGCAAATCAAAAGCAATGTGCATGTTCATGTGTGTGTTCTTGGTCCCAAAGCCTGTTACTTAAATACTGTACACTACAGGGCATACTCTACGTAACAAAAACATGGATTAGATAAACCAGATTTACATAGTTTTGATCTGCACCCGCTCTGAAGGGGTATCCTAATTTGTTTATTTTTCAGCTAATTAAAGGTACGGTTCTATCACTGTATCCACCATTTGGTTTGTGTGCATTATGTGAAATGAGAAAATACTATATTATTACAAATTTTACAATATACCATACTTATTGATAGAATATCCACAAATAATTTATCATTAGACTGATTATTAATACCTTGTTATGCTGTAACAAAGTTTTCACTTGTAATGCCGATGAACGTTTCATTTTTTATCATATATTGAATGTGCATTGTTCTTTGTCAATTGTCAAATCTAAAGTCACAAAATATTACTTTTTAAAAATTTTCAACTTGATTGTGTTATAATCGAGTATTCATAACATATATGTATAAACAGAAATGTCCCCCAAATGTGGTTTCCTCCAAAAATACTGGATAGAACTTTCCCTTTAAGTGTCCAGGGTACATATTATGTAGATATCCCTATTTGTGATCATGAGAATCCATCTACAGCTGTCTAGTCACTAACATTCATCCACATAATTGTCACATCGAGGTCACGGACCACAGAATTCCAGATGATATTCCAAAGAAATGATTGTTGTGTCGTGGTGTTCAATCTCCATTAACGTTTGTGCTTTTGAAAATACTTTGATATGAATGGTATTTGTGATGACATTCAGTTCAATGTCCTGAAGAATTGCCCTCAATTCATAATTATTCTGAATTTCATTTTCCATTGTCATGACCTAGACCCTCCATATTTTAATGGGTGTCCACCTCCACTAGTTTATATATGTACATCAGTTGTAAGAACATTTGTCTATATCAAGTTTAAGGTATGGGGACCTTAGAGATGAAAGTGACATCAGTGATAAAATATGAAGTTAGGAAAATATGAATATCAAAATTTTCTTCAAACAGTTATTTAGTTATAATTTCCTTGTAACATTTTCAAATTCAATAGTGTCACACCAAGAAAACTTCTGTGGTTGGGTCGGAATGAATAATTGATTCAATCTTGAGATGAGAAACTCAGATAAAATATGTATGGTCTAACATTTATCTGTCATTTATGAGATAATTAAGAATTTTTTTTATTGATATTCTTCAAAGAATCGTGTCACTGTATCTCTGATATTTATTTATCGTGTTGATTGTCAACAAAAACTGAGATGTATGTATGCTTGAAATCCATTAATGTTTGTATATTGTGCATTGTATGTAAATTATTTATGATGTCCAAAGACATTATACAAATGATCAAACCTTCTTCGAGTTCTGTTATCTGTTGATTTAGTTGATTGTGTCATTTTGGCAAGGTAAACATGTGTATGTATGCCAGGTAAACATTTCATCATATATACAAAAATCTTTCCTATTAAGTTAAGAGGAAAGATTTTTGCATATATGATGAAATATTTTAACATTTGTGATATATTTCATAATGTTTAATGTTGCATAAACCTGAATATTGACTTTCAAACAACAGTAAATCCTTTCTACCTTTTTAGCTCATCTGGCCTGAAAGGCCCGATGGGCTTATGGCATGGGATGGCGTCCGTCCATCCGTCCGTCGTACCGTCCTTCCGTCCGTCCGTCCGTAAACTTTTCGCTTTTTCGACTTCTTCTCCAGAACCAATGACTCCAGAGAGCTGAAATTTAATGTACAGACTCCTTGGCTGAAGGGGATACTAAATTGTAAATTTGGTGACCCTGTGACCCCAAATGTGGGTCACAGGGGTCATAACCTTAAAAGCTATTTTCATCTTCTTCTCCAGAACCAATGACTCCAGAGAGCTGAAATTTTATGTACAGACTCCTTGGCTGAAAGGGATTCTAAATTGTAGATTTGGTGACCCTGTGACCCCAAGTGTGGCTTACAGGGGTCATTACCTAAAAAAAACTATTTTCATCATCTTCTCCAGTCCCAATGAACGTAGAGAGCTGAAATTTTATGTACATACTCCTTGACTGAAGGGGATTCTAAATTGTAAATTTGGTGACAGTGAGACTCCAAATATTGGGTCACAGAGGCAATGACCTAAAATGCTATTTTCATCTTCATCTCCAGTCCCAATGGCTCTAGCGAGCTGAAATTGTATGTACAGACTCCTTGGCTGTAAGGGATTCTAAATTGTAAATTTGGTGAGTCTGTGACCCCAAATATGGGTCACAGAGATCATAACCTAAAAGCCTATTTCAGTTTACAGCATCTTTCTGAGATTATATGTGCACTTCAATCAGTAATTAGGTAAGGGAGGTAATTTTAAAGAAAACAGCTGAGTTAAAGGCATTTCATCTTTCTGATGTGAGAGTTCTAACATGTGCTTTGAGAATATAATATGTCTGATGAAAAAGAGATATTTAGAATTAAAAACTTAGAATTGGAGGTCTAACAAAAATTATAAGTCATATTTTATCTTTGTCTCACATTTCACATGAGTAATTATTTGTATTTTGCAAGTGAATTTGCTGATAAAGGTACACAAGTCTAAAAGTATTCTAAAGACTTAATACAGAATCTTTTATTAAATCTAATATTATGTTCTTTGTAATTTAAGAGTAAATAATGGAGTTTTTTAATATCTCATGATATTGTGTAATTATTTGGAGAATTAATTAATTAATTATTGAGAATTTCCAGTACGAGTCAATTTGGTATACCTTATTTATATCATATTTTATACTTTATAACTGATTTAGTTTTCTATTAACTTTGCAGTTAATTTTATTCAATAGGAACAAGAAATGAGATAGATGTCTACATCATGGACATGTTTAATGTGAATCTATTTGAAATGAGAACTATTGAATACCCTTTGAAGGAATAACTTGAAGAGGAATTAAATTTTTTCATTTTACATGAGATATGTGAACTGAATATGACTAGTGATGACTGGTGATAACATAGGACTATAAAAGAAGTAGCTATATGAGATTGTGACATCACACCTATTTTCATCATCTTCTCCAGTACAGAAAAATAATTAATTGTAGGAAAAACTGCATCTAACATATAAATTTTACTGGCTGTGAGTCCAGTGTCTGCATGTTATGTAATTACATTGTGTTGACCTCTTCCTGGCAGAAGAATGAAAACTGATAGTTACACAGAGGTTTCAGGTTACTTCAAACTACTGTGCAGCACTGTGTTATCATAGACTGTGCGTGAGACTGCTTTAGTCTTCCACTGACTCTAAAAAAGAATTTATTCATAGAATATCACCATTTTATCAAATATTGAAAAGGAGCCTATAAGAAATGGTGAAAAAGAATTTACTAAAAAAAATTCACCAATTTATTAAGTATTGAAATGGAGCCTATGAGAAATGGGATTTTCAAAAACTGAGGCTCCTATTCATTATGTAATAAATGTTGGTATTGCAATAATGCAATTAAGAATTAAAACAATATAATGCAAAGGTGTATGATATTCATAACGAATGTTGATTTATGTGTAACCAATTTTGATAATAATTAACAGGGGTCATGACCTTAAAAGGTTTTTTTCATTTTCTTCTACAGCCCCAGGCCATTATTGCAATAGCTTACAGTGGTGAATTGTATGCAAAGAATTTTACCCGGTATATTCATTATTATATAATGTGTGTACGATCTTAAAAAATAGTATGATCTCTCCACCACATTATTATATGTTTGATACCAGCAATTTATTTCCAAACTTTGTGTTGCTCTTTCAACACATATATATAGCAGATTGGCAAAGTTATGGTAACAAAATATTTTTAAATTGCTTTAATCGTTTCACTACCTAGATTCTTATTACTACATTCCATTATCTGACCATTGCTATAAAGTCCACTCCATAACATACCCCACTTATTATCTCCTGATGAGCTACAGAGGCCATGGCTCTATTTTTTCAATCTACCTCCCCCGCATCTTTTTGCAAAATTTCTAACATAACGTAAGTGCATATGGAATTCCTCCTGCAAATAAGCAATGAAAATAGAGAACACCATCTTGTTCATAAATATTGGCTATGCAGGTTCCAGTTTGTCAATATCGTGATTTGAAATATTAAAATGTTCTGTTTGATTCTTAAACTTGGAAACCCATGGATGATAATGCTGTAAAAATGTCCATTTATCTCCAAAGAAATTATAAAATATATATCCAATATTATACACTTCTGTAGTAACACATGTGATGATGTCTGCAACATAAAAAAATTAAACAAATTTGAGTGTCAAAATGAGATAAATTCCACATTATAGCAATATAATGTTATGATAAGGGCTTAAAGGGGCAGTAGCACGTTTTTTTCGCTGAAATATGTCGATGGAATGTATTTGCAATATAATGTCACAAACAGTAAAACACCCTTCTCTCTTAGGAAAATAAAGTTAAAAAATGTGTGTATATAGTTTGGTAAAGCCATGGGAATCATTAAATCATTTAATAAAATGTGTTCACAATAAAATGTCCGCCATGCAATTTTTGCTTAATACACGACGCGGTTATTACCACTACGGATAATTTGTGTGTGTAATTAGATGTTTTAGCCTCTAAAGTAAATATAAATGACATAAACTATCATTTAAAATGGGAAATTTGAAAAAATAAAATTTGTAAAAAACATGCTACTGCCCCTTTAATTTCAAATCTATGCCATCATATGATTATTATTTTCTTTGGTCGAGAATAGCTGACTTTTATCATCACACAAACAAACTGATGTCTCTCACTTGTAAACAAAAGCACATGATCACACACTTTTCTGTATAAAAACAAATATTGCATACACTGTAACAATACAGTTCTGGCCAAGGTATAGATCTACAACATTTTTTATGCCTGAGATTTGTTAGAACTGGATACTCATGAGGGTGAAAACGCAAACGCTGACAGCATTACGCCATCCCTCCTTTCTTCAGTTCTGATCGAGTTGGTCTGTCTGTACTGAGGTTAGTTCAGATAATCTGAACGTCGGTTTATGTGCGATGACTGCGCACCCGACGGGACAACGACAGTAGCTACAGTTTCGTCACGCCATGGTTTATGATACACACAACGACGTCACATGTGGTTACTGGTACATTAGTTTACGTGGTGTAACTGGATCATATAATCATCTTGTTTGGAACTTACCTCTTGAAACCACGCCCATCAAAACTTCACCTGCACAGGTGCGATATTACCGTGGCGGACAGATGCTTTGACCCGTCGTCAATATAGTCACGTGACATGTGTCATCGGCACGTGCGGAAACATTCCATCAAAGTAAACTGTAGTCTTACTCCGGTACCTTGGTAGTGTGCTAAGACGTCTAGTTATATGCTAGATTTCTCTATTTACATACCGTATTTCCTCTAATAAGACTAAAGATTGAAGATTCTAATATGTAGATTTAATTGTTATTCAGATTCTTAAAAACACGATGTCACCTTGTTTTGATATTATCCAGTACACCTTCGTACTTAAACTTTCTCACCCTCAAAAGGTTCGTTGGGTAAACGTTGCAATATTTGTCTACGCAGTATGCGTTATACTCAAACATCCACTTGCACTATCAGAATTTTCCAAAAAGTACCATCCTATCTTCACTTCTTACGAAGTATATAGTATATTATTTTGCATTATATATTGAAGACAAGGGATAAAACACACAACCTTGGGGACCTCCCGCCAAAATAACCAATTCATTTACCGAAACAAGAGCCATTGATTTACAGAAAGAATTTTTTTATTTTATTTTATTAGTGTGTCATATGCTAATAATCGGTGCATAATGGCACGCTTAAAACACGGATTTATAAGACTTAAATCAGTTTATAGATTGTATTGAACGCTGATCATTATGACACGATTATCGGTGGTGAACGAATTATACAAACATACTTAGTTTTCTTCTTCCAAATAAAGAACCAGGTTCTTAATATCAATCAATCAATATTTATTCAATACTTAACAGGCATGTAGTAAATCTGGTGAAAACAATATTTATCATCCAAAACTGGCTCCCACAGTAGATATCGCTTGTGTGAGATATAGAGGATACTAAACGACCTTCTATATAATACCATTTTTATTAAACGAGTTAATGATTTTGTATAAAACGAGCGAAAGCGAGTTTGATACCAATCATTCACGAGTTTAATAAAAATTGTATTAAATAGAAGGAAGTTTAGTATTCTGTGTATTACTCGCCCACCAATAATCCAGCAAAATAGCCGACATGGCTCTCAAAACTATGATTCCCGCAAGTCCGGTGCCATTGTGACGACGTTACTCTCATTGTGATTGTGTCATAACCGCAAACTAAATATTGTGACGTCATATGTGCGGCGGTATTACACTAGTTTAATGTTGCCGTATTAATATTACACTGCAGTATCTTACACGGGCGAGTAATAACAAACGATATCTACAGTAGATATCGCTACGATCAAATCGTCATAATCATATTACATCATCAGTTAATGACATCACAAAGCTTTTGCATCACTAAGAACACTGCTGACAATGCTATGACGTCACAATATTATGATGTCATAATGCTTATGACGTCACAATGCTATGACCTCACTGAGATCACTGCTGAAGAAGCTAAATGGCAGTTTTGTGTTTCAGATATGTCAGTATTTGGCTTAAAATTGTTGAAGAATGATTTTGAATGACAAATAAAATCTCACCCACATGTCTTCTGATATCAAATATATCAAATATATCAAATATATCAACACTCGTTGATTAAAGTAAAAATACCCCCGGCAAACCTCGGATATTTGTAACTTTAATCAACTCGTGTTGATATATTTGATATCAGAAGATACTTGGGTGAGGTTCTCTATTTACACAATTGTACAATGCATGTAACAGCATAACACATCACGTCATATATAATAAATGTCATATCATTGCACATCTAATCACGTCACATATAATATATGTCATATCATTGCACATCTAATCACGTCACATACAATATATTTCATATCATTGCACATCTAATCACGTCAAATATCATATTTCCATATCATAAACTCATGGGCAAAATAAAGTATAGGTCCGTGAAAATGGTATATTCACGGCCATTGACAAGTTGATGAGAAAGAAACGTTCTGATAACATTCGCCCATCTTGAGAGAAGCGAAACAGAACGTGAATATGCAGTCGTTCGTTGAGATTTATGACGTCACAAATGCGAATATGAGGTTTCTTTGCACACAATGTACGCACACGTGTCTGATAAACATGCGATTGATAGGCCCTGTCATATCATATCTACTGAAAAAAACATCAAAATTTTTCCATGATTGACGCCAGACTAGAGAGAGGGGGCTATAGATATATCTGACATGCATGGGATGACGGACGTCAGAATATTGCAAGAACATGTGGTTCTACGCCACTGACGATAACAAGGTTCCTCCAACGACACGCGGACATATCAACATGTCATGGAGTGAATGTTCAAGTGTTACAAAGATCAGCACACACCTTACTTATAAACTTATTCGTTACGTCAACGTCAAAGACCGCAACGGCGTTGGAGCGGACTGTCCTCAGACACTAGAGAGTAGGCGGAACATGCTGCAATTTACTGCCGCGGGTTGTGCGTCACTCAACTACATGTGTATACACTTTCTTAACCAAAAAAATGTGTCTACCCTCTGCTACCCTACCGTTCTATCACCAGTTAAAAAACCGATCAAGTATTTGCTGGAGCTTCTGGGAAAACAAATTCGTGGTCAGCTATACTTTCCGCAGGCAAGATAGGTGTTGATTGATGCACAGGGGGGCGAAGTCAGCAACTGCAAAATGACGTCTTCCAACGATTTAGGTCATCGATGAGACGACGTGGACGAGCTAAAATCGACGTTTTATGTGGATATACACGCTACTGACATCGTCATCTTTTCTGGAATAAACATTAGGGCCTTGTTTGTGCCAGGTGTGTCAAAGAAATATATGTGTGAATTTGACATTTACCCCATGGATATTTGAGTGTCGATATCATCTATAAGTTGTTGCAGTCATGGCGTGATATGGACACACAGAGAATGAATTTCCTATATATTACTTTTATTACATACACCAAGTCGTTTGTTATTTTTTTTTACTGATCTTCAAAATGACCTATCCTTTCTTTTGCCCATTGGTTTATAATATATTACTTTATTTCATTAGATGCTGTCTAGCTGCATGTATACAATGAGGTATAATATTTTTACATGGAAATGTTGTGCAGAATATTGCTACATGTATTTATGTTTGATAGCAGGGCAGAACATTTCATGATATTAGGGTATCCATAATAATATGCTTGGAGATGGACAGGGCATATAAGTTAAACATGATTTTCGTCTACTATTTAAACCAAGCGACAAAGCTTACAGATTCTTTCCTTACGAGTAATGTTTATATTGCACCCGATCTCAATAAAACGGTCATGGGGAAAACATCTAAACGAGCCATTCGGAATTTGTTAACAATAACCTTTGATTCTATAATTTAAATTTTTGTTTAGTGTCGATGCTGTCCATGTCTGCAGGTAAATAATACCTTTTAATCTCCGGGTTAATGGAAATATAAAAGTCGATTTTGAATACACATTTTGGTTGTTCCAAGTATGGCCAAAACCGCAATTGAAAAGTAGTTTTTGGTTATCTGTAGGAGAGCAAGTCAATAAATTTCAGGCAATATTTAATAGCTTTCCAATTCGAATAAACATAGAGAAGAAATCTTCCACATTCTCCATGCACAATCAGGCTAGATGTATTGATCTTTACACCCAAATACTGTTTGCATGCATATAAATTAAACTTTTCTATGACATCAAAGTGGTGTAATCCCAATAGACGTCTGACCAATATAATTGAACTGGGATATATATATATATATATAATACATCGCGTTTTATTCCTTGATATATTTCTACTGAAGCGAACACCAAGGCATTTATAGAATCCTGTAGATTCTATATTTTCTCCCTTGAGGTATTAATGTTCATTACTTGATAACTTGCTTCCATTTTTTAATACAAGAACTCATTCATGTTTACTGTTAACTTCTTAACAGAACTTAGAAGGCTCTGCTGTGAATGTGCGCCGGCGCGATTGTCTTTAAAATTGTTTAAAATGGTCCAAAGACGTTCAAAGACCCCTAAAACTGTACAAAGTTTATGGCTTGACCGGTTGCCTGCTGACACTTGTCCGGTCAGACTGGAGCTTGGTGATGGTCTCTGCTTCTGTTATTTGTGTAGGTAGCAGGTCATGATACAGAGGTCTTACAGGAATAGGCCTAAATGCAGCGCAATACAAAAGTTACGAACTTCACATTTGATTAGGCAATGTTGAACCATTCTTCAAAGGGAACATCTGGGAAGTAGGCCTAAAACCAAGTTTTAAAGCAAACGCCAATATCACATCGTAAACATTATAACTTTTCTCACCTTGAGGATTCGACTTGGGAATTTTTTTTTCAAAATACTTCTCTTTAAATGTAATGTCGCATTATTTGGAGTATTAGATTTTCCACCTCGTGATCAAAACCTGTGATCAATTGAAATAAAAAAAAAAAAAGATTCAGAGACGTGAACAATGGTATTCATACAGCATATAATTAAAATCGGCGGTTTTAAAACGAACTCATATCGTTCGGAGGTTTCCTCGCAAAGGAGAGGAATCTACAGAACTTGTTCATATCACGGTAGATGCATTATTTTGAAAATTGTATTCCTGGGAACAAGATCCATTTTAATCAGACTGTAATTCATAAAGACGGTATAGGCCTACTCAGATAGTTAATCTTTTCCCATGACTGTGTAAAATATATGAGCCTTTAATACAGTCTTTATTCAGCAAAGCCTCTGGGCATTCAGAAGTTGCATACACAAGAACAGGGAGATTTTCTGGATAACAACTTCTTAAAGATGTTCGCTCCTTCCTGTTGAACTTCAAAAATGAAACATGACTAAGTAAAGATTTGTTGTCATTTTTATTTACTTCATGATATTCTACATCATCTTCATACTTTTAAAAAACAAATGAAATAAAGAAAATGTGACTTTAGAACCTCTAAAAAGTGCATAAAAAGCATAAATGGCCTACATTTGACTAAAAATGGGGGTTTTAAGGTACATTTTGTCAAAGCTTAAACAAACCCACACTTCCATCTATATTTTTTCATCGATTACTGTAGGGGAACATGAAATTTGTAACTTATCAAAAAAGGACAAAAAGTTTAATATTAGAAATGTAGTATTTTAAACTTTTAAGCAGTTATTTTCTAATTTTCCCATAGACTCCCATGTTAAAATTGTACTTCACCCCACTATCTTACAGGCTTCATATCTCGAAAAAAAACCACACAACCCCCTATTTTTCAATAATATACTTTGATCTTTTAAACAATATAACTTAGAAAAAAAAGTTTAATACTATAAATTTGAGAAGCGAACATCCTACACTATCCATAAAATCTTCCTGTTCTCATTCAGCAAGTCTAGATAAACCGAATTCCCATATACTATGGAACTAATATTATTTGAAAATATAATCCTCCGGTGTAACGGAAAGGGCCGATGTCTTCCGAATGTTCTAAAACTCTTTCCGATGATATCCGATTGCTTTTACCGGAAATCGTCTGATACTCTGCAGAAAGTTTTTGTCGTCCAAAATTTGAGATATGCTTTAGAAACATGAAGCAGAGAAAGCTATATACAACCTATTGCTTTTTAATGTATGCAGGGCAAGATATGTGGAAACCAGGTGTGTCTTTTCTCCTTTAAAAAACGATGAGTGGTTTTCGTTGGTTTGAATTATTAGAATTAGGAACAAAAACTCAGCAAATATTTTCATGATGCACACATCTACTTTCAAAGCTTTCAATGGTCTAAAACCTACAGTAGATACAACAGATCCAATTTATGCAATTTTCGATTGGATAAGTTAATGTTTATTAAACATATGTAACAGTTTATAATAACGACTTTGCTCTCTAAAATTTGTAAAGACAAACGTCCAAAGCATCTTCTTGATCTCATTCTCATTCAGGCTACATTCGATCAAATATTGGGATAGACTGCATTTACATGATGCACATCGATCTTTTTATTTCATAATATGTTCTGGCTTTGGATTTCTGTTAGACTGTCTTTTTCAACCCTTGGATATATAATTATATTTTTAAAACCCTTATAAACTAAGTTAGATACCCAGTAACATCATCTTTTAGGGTTAGTTTATCTGGCATAAGAATGCATAGGATGAGAGGCTCTACCTGCAACCCCATTGGTTAGTATGCGGCTCGCTGTGTGAGGTAGAGCATTCGGACGACAGAGGTTTCGGTCTAAAGAATGCAATGCAGTTGATGGTTACTATAACTTACTAACACTTGTTACCTGTACCTTTAATTTCAGAATACAAGCTGCATTGATTACTTTGGATTGAACTACTCATCTCAAGAATAATGATAGGTATTCAGTGGTTTAATTAATTCATAAGATAACAAGGTATAAGATTTTTACAGGCAGGGAAAGCAGGCTGTTAAGCAGTGTTTTAAGATTGAAATATAATAAATTTGACTTTTTATAGCCGGGTAATTATATTTGCACAGGCGGAGATGTTTCCCCAGGGTATTTACTATTTATCTACATGTCTTTAACTTGCCTAATAATTTTATAAGAGGTGTTTTAGTAAACTCATTCACAATTCACATCAAGTTTATGTCAAATTCAGAGACAACAGTTGACATGCCCGAGATCTAAAATACACACCTGAGAGATAAACTACATAGATTTATTATGTTGTTCCTTATACTTAGAAAATAACATCTTAAAAATCTTTTTCTTTTCCCTCAGAATTTAAGACTGACATTGATGTTCTTCTGGAGTGCGTGAAATGTCAACAGGACAACTCACAAACACTGTGTCAATCATTGATGACACTTTCTAATGTCATAAATGATGGTTTGTATATAGCAAATTGACAAAATCTTTAAAAGTAGCTTAAGTGGGGAGATTAAATGAGATTTTAATATTTACAATCTTCATTTTTATTTTGAATACCCTCGAGCGGCCGAAGTTCATGACCCTAAGCGAACTTCTCCAAATGCTTGTAAAATGAGATTCATAATGCTAAATAATTATTACTGACATAAACAACATCTATTTATCTCTTGAAAATTATATTTTATGACATTGATCTCTATCATCATACACTAAGTTACAAACCTTTTGAAGCTTTATTGTCATTTTTCATTCAAGACCGCCATTGCCTCTCAAGTTTGTGACCTTTGATATAATGCTATTTTCTTCAAGACTAATCACATGTTTTCAGTCAAGTTTTGTGCACAAGTCATATGCGAGCACGCACATGTGTAAATGACGTCACAAACTGAGGCTACTAACGAACTTAGGCTACTCTACGAATGCTACGATATATAATCTTTAACATAATCATTCAATGAAAATGTTATATTTTATAAATAAAGAATTTGATTGATATCATTTGAAATAATGTAATGCATTAAAGATTATATTTTCCTATAAATCTGAAAAATGTGAATTTATTTGTTTATAATTTTATTTATTATAGGCAAAACGAAAGACTATTTTCGAGAGTGTGGGGGACTGAAGTATGTTTATAATGTGCTTTTGAGAACAAATAAGAACGAAGTGAAGATTGCTACTCTGTTTTGTCTGGCATCAGCTGTTGAGAAAAGTGGTTGGTATCGTATGAGAGAACAAAATTTAAATGTCCTTACGATTATGATTTTGATTATCTTTAAAAATAATGTTTTCAAGATGTATGTTGCCTGACCCCCTGGTCTTATACCCGGGATAATACGGTAAGATAATTCAATTTGAACGGGATTATTCATTCTTGATTAAATTACAGGGTTTACATATCTGTAAGTAAAAGATCACTGACTTACTAATTTCTCCACGTCAACGGGAAAAAAAATAGTGACTTGCATAAGATATCTAAAAAAAACTGCAAACCTGGCTTGACCAAGCTCTTTTCTATGAAAAAAAACCAGCTTTTAAGTTTTAACTGATGAATCATTTTCCATGGGCAGTAATAATATGAGATTAATTTCTGAATGTTATTGCAGTTTTCTCACAGAACTTGCTGACACAGCAGAGTGTGTTTTCTGTGATACACAGTATCCTGCAGATTCCTCAGACAACCAGCAGCAAGCTTCATCAGGCTGCCATCTACTTCCTCCTTTGTCTTGTAGCAGACAACAGTCAGTATAGTACTACTCCTGTAGTTTCTTTTTTCTTCATTCCAACTGTTTCATGTGAAGATACTTTAACTTTTTCCAATATCTGTCATGCAACTGAATACATTGACTGTCAGAGGCATCAAAATCTTAAGATCGACACACAACGAAGACATTTATTAAGACAAATTGTTAATTTCTCGAATCACTTTGGCAGTGTTGTTCTTAGGTGATCAGTTAAAGGGGTCATTTTTCTTAGCAGTTCTGAATAGTTGTGACCCCCTTACAACGGTAATGTATAATAAAAGAACAACACTGCTTCGGGCAGACATTTTGGGTTACTAGCCCAGTAGAATATCTTCATATTCTTTTGAAACAGTGCCAATGGGGAAACACTTGTCTAAATAATGGCGTTATTATTTTAAAGGGAGACTGCGTCGAGGATAAAAATGAGTCTCATCTTTATCTAACTAAGCTAATTAGAGTGTCTGCTAACGAGTTATGCTTCACTTCACTGTCTACATGCAGAAGTTTTTATTACCAATTACATCAATTGTCTGAAATTGGGTGTCTGTGACTTGTTAGAAGACATGTTAATTAGCATCGGTAGATACACATAATCTGATTTTTATCCTTGACGTGGTGTCCCTTTAAGTATTGGATCTCATTATACTTTTACTGAAAATCTATTGGTGTAAATCAAAGGTGGGATTTTCTTTCATTGACAGTTTTCTATGCGCGATCTTTGTAGTGTCAGCATGATCAGAATCCATGAATATATATGATTTGATTTCAATTTATCTCTAGCTATCAAGGTACATTATGACAAGCATTTGTGGAACATACAACATGCAATAGCTAGTCGACAGTGTGGAACTTTAATGTATGTCTGCCTATAGGTCAAGCTCAGAACCAAGCCAGAGAAACAGGATGTCTTGCAGATCTGATGGACAAACTAAGGTAATGAAGTCCATTGCCATATTTACAAGCAAATTCTATAACTATTTTAAAAATTGAAAAATAATAATGTTTCAAGAGCACATGTATGATTGACTCAGTCATGTTGAATTAAATATTTCAGATCGTATGTGAGTAACATTAACTGTGTGGAAGAGTACAGCAGAGAACTGAGCCTCGCCACAAGTGCTCTCAGTGTGTGTGTCAACAACCCTCAAAATGGTGTGTCTTTAATCATCGTTGAGGCTTTGTCACTAACTAAAACAAAGCAAATAGTTGGCCATTTGAATTTGTGTAACATTTATTTCCTAAAAATTATCATATAGAATCAAGATTGATGTTAACCAATGGGTAAAATTTTATCTAACTCATAAACTGACGAAACAATTATGTACCTATAGTTCTAAATATTAAACTGAACTGTACTAAAATATGTTTATATAATAAAAAAAATGATACCCATAAACATGACAAGTACAGTGAGGAAAGTAAAGAATGTCAAAGGTCAGGAGAAGTTGGTTCTAAGTAAGTTGAACATATAGACTGAAAAAAATGAAACTTCAACAAAAGAATTTAAATGATGCAATGATTTTATTCCGCAAAGTGAAATTTATACCTCCAATATACATGTAATAACTAAAAAAAAAAAAAATTCTGGATGCAGATGAGAACCAGCGACTGTGCTCTCCACTACTGCCTCACATCTTCAATGTCGTGCGTCAGATTGCCACGTCAGAGATCCTCTCACCTCTTCTCTCCTTTGTTGGACTTGTGGTTGCTAATAATGGTAAATCTCAAAGCATTATGTTTGGTATGATAATTAGTCAGATGTTTTCTCATTGGATATTTGTACAGATCTCCATATTTGTTTCTTCGTGCATTTTATTTTGTAAGTCTTAACCCTGGACTCTCAAGCTTTCTCATTTTACATTGTATTCACATCAGTGTCTATAGACAAAATATTACATACTAATATTGTTAACATTTGTAGAAATATCTAGCTAAAATATATTTCAATTAGATGAAAAGACCTGCTGAACATTTTATTGGCAGATTTGTTATGGCTTTCATTTCATACATGCTTCCTTAAATGACAACCCAGTAATAACCTACCGGTATTCATTATTTAGTCATTTTTGAGTGTTGACTTATTCTCAGAAACAACTTTGATTTCAAATGTAAACAAGACATTGAACTTAAGTTTTGTTCAACAATTGTCACTGAGTTCTGCAGCATGCATGTTTAGCTCTTGACAGATCCAATTTGCATGAACAGTCAGTGTGGGGGTCCTTGAAGGGGCGACACTATATTTGGCTAAAAAGGATACCAGTAATAATTTCACACACTGAGATTAGTACTTTTCTTTGAATCTTTGGAAATTTCTTTACTTTCTAATGAATATACACATAGTATGGTGTGACTTGTTTCAGTGTTCAACCAAGACCGTGTGCGGAAATGTGGGGGGCTGAATGTGCTGATCTCCTGTCTATGTTCTCTGACAAAAAAGCAAGGGGAAGAAAGCCTAACCACGGCTGTGCAAGTTGTGGGATCTTTGGACTACTGTCTCACAGAAAATGGTGAAACTTACAATAGAAACAACTTTTGGTTATTGTAGAAATTGATATATGGTATATATTGATGTGCTTGAATATCCTTAGACCAGTCTATTTTGACCAACATTCAAACTTTCATTCATTGATTATTTTTTATAAATGCTCGGAGTTTCTTAGCTAAGGAGCTTTGCTAGTTAGGTACTCATTTAGCTACTGATGCAGTATTATTAACTGATTTGCCAATGTATCTTGATGATGTAATAATTGATCACTCAGATTTGTTTGGCACTAATACATTCAGCAGCTAAAATGTTGTGCACTAAGCTTGTACTGTCTGGGTTTTTTTCAGTAGTAAATCTTTGTCTTCTACCAACAAAAGGATGTGTTTCTACAGTTCATAATGGGCAGGTGGAGTCATCCTGTAAACCTGTCATAACTGCTTGCTTTGCTATATACAGTCAACACCCCAGCATCCTCCAACATTCGATAAATTAATAATGTTACTGAACTGTGCCAGTCACAGCAAATTTTCTGACTTGTCCATATTGATGCTGAATGTGTTGGAAAGTTTTGTTAGTAGGGTAGCACACCCACCTTGCCTATCATATAAATTAGGACTTTAATCCATGGAATCGGTGTATGGAAAGCTAGTAAAATAAGAATGCCTGGTTTCCAAGATGAAGTAGGATGATATTGAAATGGAACAACATAAACAATGTGTCTCAAAACCCAAACTTTCAACTTGCAGGGTTTTTAATATTTGCTGAAAAAATTGCTAGGGTAGTAAAATGTTTTGACTCGTAGTTCAAAAGGCTAGTGTTTGGAGTAGGTTAATTTCAACCCCTGTATTCGATTTTATGACATGATGGTGAACTTGATATTGCAGTGAGCAGTATTGGATTGTTCCGGGAGGTGTGTGGTGCCGGCCCCCTGTTCTCTCTCTTGTCTCCTGGCCTGCTGAGTCAGCAGGAACAAGTCCAGGTGGTCATCGCTCTCTCCCACGTCCTCACCACAAACCCAGGTCGGTACTCAATCTCATCCATATCATGTAACAGTTGTATCCCTTTATTACAGGAATATAATTTAGCTAGGTCACCCTGGTTTGTCAGTGTATTAATAACCTTAAACTAGCCAGCCAAAAGTGTGATTTTGACAATTTAGATGTGCAATTTAAAGAAAAATATAAGAAATATCTAGCCAGTTTAATGGCAAATATATAAAATAAAATATAATAAAATACAAATTATTACCAGTCTGGACAAAAAGTTGACAGGGTTTTATATGCTTTCCTATTATTTATGGTAACTAAGAAATTATTAATACTCTGCGACCCAGAGATACTTTTCTAATGCCCTCAGTTTAAAATTCAGTGCGTCACAAAGGCCGCAAAACATAAACAAAGGCCGCAAAATAGCCCTCTGTCCGCGGTATCTGTTGCTACAACCACAGTAAGAACAAGCAAAAAATTGTATTTTGTTTTGTTTAACCTCCAGAAAATTATGTAGGGGCCCCTACTTTGAAATTTGATGGGGCCTTGAGCCCCTTTTTTGAAAATCCTAGAAGCAACACTGGGTTACATCAGCGTGAATTTGTAAAGGGATTGGAATTTTCAGCATATGGTATAGGTTCAAGGTTGATCTTCTCCCATCTGGCTCCAGTAATTTATCTGTATTGTTGGTATATGTTTATTTTCAGATGAAGTTTGTCCATTGGCTGCTGACCACTACCAAATATTGGTTGGTTTGTTGACTCAAGCTGATGATGAGGAACTTATAAAGGCTTTAAAGTATGTTTTGCACATGTGCAAAAGCTCAGATGGTGTGTATTTTCTTTTTTATTTGAAGATTTCTATATGTGATGATTCTTTATTTTACTTTTTATTTTTACATAGGTTATTGTTTTCCTTTGATTCAGAATAATATTTTATGTGTTTAGCACTGTGATAGTTCACGAGAAAAAATTCAAGTACATATACAAAATAAGTAACTGAAATAAAGAATCATTTTTAGTTAATACTGAATGCAAAACTAGAAAACATTAAAAACTTAAATGTATAATTGTTCTCATCACAGTTACATGTCATGTTTATCATTTTTATCAATTTACCTGTCACAAACTATTCCAAGTTTGAAATATTTTTCCTAACCGTTTAGGAAATAAGATGTGCTTAAGACAAAAGCTTATTCATATAGTAATATTTTCTCTTTAATAAAAAGTTTTTTTATTTATTTCAGATCAACTCCAAGTTGAGGAATTAGATAAAAAGATTGACAAGTCAAATTTGAGGTATGTCATTGTCTTGCCTATGTGAGCTTATATAAGAGAGATCAAAAGTAAACTGAAATTTCGATGACCTAGAGTAAGAACATAAATGAGAAGTGTTTTAGCTAAAATCAGCGTAGAAAGCTCCCGCTTACCCGACCGCTCGAGACGGTTTGTTTTCAAGTCTTTTAATTTTAATTTCAAGAGCAGCTTGTCTGGTGTTTGGGAAGATATTTTGCTATCAAACAACACATTTTTCACAATAACAGACAGGCTAATTTTATTCAGTGAGAGTTATAAAGGTATTATAATAATTACTGATTACCGAATAAATATAATTATTGTTGATTGCAGACAAAGCAACGAGATGATCCTGTGTAAAATTGACGAGTTGGCTGCCAAACTGGATACGTTTCAGGAAGAATCTCGGCAGAGTATCAGCCCCATGGATCAGAACAACTCCTGTAGTGTGCCGGTGAATGAAAGTGTGAGTGCTCAGTAGTTGTCCTTTATCTGTGGGTCATGAAATATTTCAGAATAGCCTATCCCATAAGCTGAATTTTAATTTGTATTTCCTTTGGGAAAGAGGATTGATGCCTGTGAATTGGCAATTAAGAATGGTTCAATTGTCACTGATTGATTCCGCAGCTTTACATGTCTTATTTAGAAACCTAAATTAAAAAAGCGAAGTTATTCACTTAAATTCTTTATTTTTATATTTTAGAATTAACAATTTAAAAAATGTATGTATCAATCATATGAAGCTACAATTAATTGCATATTTTAAAAAACAAAATTATCAAGGGATGAACAGATTCATATTTTGTTCTTTTCTTTCAGTTTACAGACATTCAGAATGAAACCCAGTCAATACAAGGAAACAAATTTGGTGTCAGAAATAAAGAAAGAGGAGAACTTTTGGAAGAAGTACAACCTACAAAGGACAACTCTTTTGCCAATGTATCTGAAGAAGCACCTATCTTGATGAACTGGTTAAAACAATTGATTCCCCAATTTCTTAGAAGAGAATCAAGCAACACACCTCCTATGCCTCATTCAGACTCATCAAGAGTTTACCAGCCTTATGCATTTGATCATTCAAGAAACTATGATAATATTACTTCACTACGCACAAATCATGAGCTTCAGTCAGACTCAAAAAGAGATTTCCAGCCTTACTATCTTTCAAGAAAGTTTGATGATATTTCATTACTAAGACCAAATCGTGAGCTTCAGTCAGATTCAATAAGAGATTTCCAGGCTTACGATCATGCAAGGAATTTTGATAATATTTCTTCTCCAAGATCAACTCATGAGTATTTGAGAATGAACAACCAAATGATGCCTCATTACCAAAACAATATGCCTGTGTCTAATTCTTGGTTGAGAACAAGAAACCACCAACCTGAAAGTTATCAGATGGGATCATTCCAGCAGGTGCCTGCTCAACCTCAGGGAGGTCGACCGCATCCACAGAACTCTGTCCCGGCAAGTCCTTTGCCAGTCTTCGACTACAAACATGGACATCGCATTGAAGAGAAAGCTTACCGAATAAACTGTGCTGATGATCACCTAGTTCAGAAAGATTGTCTTGATAACACTTCGTTTCAAAATCATCAAAGACATGCTCATCATTGCCAAACTGTCTCTGATGATATTGGTTATTGTCTTCAGAGTAGAAACTGCTCCAGTCAGTCAATTACAAGTCAGTTTCAAACTGAAGCAAAAGAGGTTGAAACTTCGGGAGAGAGACTTTCTAATCCAGACTCCTCATGCAGCAAATGTGGCAACAACTCTGCAAATACTTCAGATGGCAATATTTCTATGTTTGAGTGCAACAGAAATAACAACAATTGTGTTAACAAATGTACGTCAGAGATTATTGAAATTGTGAATGGAGAAACAGAAGCAATTCATGAGCATGAAGAAAAGTCTTTGTCAGTCAAAGTAAAATCAAAGGGATCAACTATCGCTGTACCACAAATGCCAGTTCAACAATGTGAAAAAATCACAACTGTCAAAAGAAAACCATCAGTGAAAAGAACATTAAGTACAGAGCAAAGAAGACAAAATATTTCTGCTGTCAAGTCTGGACAAGCAATGATTAAAGCTGTACCTCAAGAACAAACTCCAGAGCCAAGTCAACCTGTGTCCCACATTTTCAAGACACCAGCCGCACCAAGTGATGGGTCCTTCCTTCGACCAACTGATGTCTCTATACGAAGGAGAATCAGAACACCTTCGTCATGTGGCTCAAGTGCCAGTAGTGTTGGCAGCAGACACAATGTAAGGGTTCTTGCCAGGAAGTCTGTTATTGGGATCCAGCCATTTCCTATCAGTTCACCGCCTCCTCACAGAATAGCTTGTACACCTACGACACCTCTCCCCTCCCCGGCCTGCTCCGAGTTTGATTTTTCTCTGCTCAAGTCTGCAGGGCGGAGAGAAACGGCCCGTATATATGGGCTGCTGACACCTTCTATCAAGAGACAAGAGCCAGGGTACTCTCGTTGCTGGACTGATGTGCGGACTTTGAAACCCAAATACTCAAAAGCAGGATCAGTGAGTGGTCGGTCACAGACAATCTCAGACACAGACTCTCAATTCAGTCCAACAACTTCAGATGAGTTTACATCCAGTCAGGAAGGTATGATACTCTATACTTTAAGTGGCATACAGAATGAAAAGATCTAAAATTTTATTATTTGCATTAATAAGGTTTGGAAATAAAGAGTATGAAAATTGTTCCTGTTTATTTTTATAGAAGGGAAATTGTATGTTAAACTATAATGGAGCACCAAAGCAGCTTAAATGGTATAAAAACTAAATTATAAGTAAAAGATTGCTCGGAAATATGTCTCTCCCCAAAGGGTCGGGAGACATATTGTTTTTGGTTGAGTTCCCGTGTCGGCGTTGGCGTTGGTGTTGGTGTCAGCGTTCCCATTGTTTCCGGAGCAGATCTCTAAGACTACTTGACCAATCTTCACCAAATTTGGTATACAGCTTCCCCATATCATGTAGATGTGCCTTTTGGGGGTTTCATTTTTTTCTAAATTTTATTTTTTTTGTTTCCATGGTAACAATTTGGACTTTGTCTATTTGAAGGGTAGGGTTTGTTTCCGGAGCAGATCTCTAAAGTACTTGACCAATACAGCTCCTAATATCATGTAGAAGTGTCTTTTGGAAAGATAACAAATGAAATTGAATTAGGGGAAGGGGGACACATCTGTTTTTTACGAGTAAAAACACCTTCTAGTTCTATCATCATATTTGTGGTTGTGTTTATGCCATAAAACTTGTGATGTCAACAAATTAAAGTTATTTTAATGCAGTATATATAAATGCTAAGTGTTGAATTTTGATGTATTACTATATTTACCAGGTGCTGAGGAAGAGACCCCTAATGACAGCATGAAGCGGCCAGGTCTTTGTCCAGGTCAGCAGAATTTCTGTCAGAAAAAAATTAATCTGGTCATGATAGCATTATTTAGATGGTAAATTATTTACTGTTAAAAGTAAAGTGACTTCACTTGGATGAATTGTCTATTACTGCTAGTCCAAAGGTATCTAAGTAGAGTTAGTTACCGGTACTTCAGATATTTTGACTTGATATATTTATACCGGAGAGTATAACCACATACCCATTGTATAACCAATGGAAAATGCACAAGGAACAGCTGATTCGTTAAAAATGTATGCTAGATTTTAAAAAAATGAAATATACCAACTTTTCTGATACAGTTTTTATTTTTAACAGACAAACATGGTGGCATAATAAAGATTCATTTGAAAATTTTCAGACAAGGAAATTATGATTCATTAGACAGCATGAATGAAATAATATGAAGTACTCTGCTGATGACGTTGAAGTTTCATCCTTAGCCAATCTGATGTTGGGGTTAATATTCACATCTAGAAACACTGTTGTCAGTGTCTATTGTAAGAAGTGTTTTGATTGAATGCTTAAAGAGCCATCACGGATGTAAGTATTTCAATTTTTTGGAAAATATACTTATAACGTCATTCGCCAGAGAAATCTTTTATCTACAACATGGCATATGTTAAATTATTTTCATATCACGATAATGTATTGCAATTTGGTTTCAAAGAGAAGTACCACTTCGACTAGCGCGCGCTAAGGGTATCTGACGTATAACAGAATCCCCTTTTTTGCGTAATACATACTACACAAACAGCAAGCGCTTCCGAAGCGTGAAGGCTCGTCTCTAGCGCAAGTCGCCATAACAACCCATATGCTGCACGTGCTTCACTTGTCTCTCTTGCAAGTTACCCTTGTCACACATTACTGAATGTGACGATTGCTTTACAAACAATGTTTCTAAATTTCCTGAGAATATACAAATTATTTCCTGTTTCATATTCTTTTTATTGAGATAAGACCAGCAAATTATGACAAATTTTTACTCTCATTAATTATAAAATTCAAGAAAAATACCTAGTTGGGTAAAACAATTATTCCAATATCTGTAGCAAATACATAAATAAATGAAATTGTAAATAAATCACCGCCAAAAAAAAAATATATTTCGATATCTTTCATTGCTCATATTTTTTTTATTCTTTCGTTTCTTTGTTTACTGTGTGTGAGCTAGACCATAATGCTTTGCGCTTGAAAATAATAGACTGGAACTATAATTAGACTGGAAAACACCTTTACTAATTAATGCAATTTCTCGGCTTATTTTAAGTTGGAAAAATTAAGTGTATTTATTTCACGGAGATGGCTTTTTGGAAATTTTTTGATATTTTCATCAACATCCGTGATGGCTCTTTAAGATATTTTTGAAGTCAAGCATCATTAATTCATAACCATAATTCCTGAATTGGTCACTCAGAAAGATTATGGCAGAATTATATTCATAGCAGAAGTTTTCATTTATGCCATTTGAATTCGATTGTTGACACAATATCCGACTTATTGCTCTCACTTATATGTACAGGATGTTATGCCCCAGACACTTCAAACCGCCCACTCCTGAACAGTCGAACGTACAACATTGCGCTAGAGACGAGCACAGGGACATGTAAACAACACAGGAGCCTCAGGTGTATCGAGAGGCACCTGATGCTGAAGCACAAGTCTAATCAATCTATCAACAAGAGCAGACCTCTACCAGAACTCAACAACAGGAAAGTTGGTACTTCCTGTCCACCGTCGAGGGGACTCAGTGTTTACGAGTTCTACACATCCAGCGGGAGTCCTGAACAAGTGACCAAGAGGGTGTGTTTTCTGTTTTGTAGTCATGTGTGTTAACCTTTTTACTGTAGATAAAACTTTTTATTACCTTCGTTACTATATAATTCTCCTTTTGGTCAAGTTGTCTCAAAATCTCTAACATCTAGGTGAATTAAATTTTTTAATCAACAATTAAATTGATCTTTGAGAGGCATTTTAGAAGTTGTAGAGATGAAGAAAACTTGCTTGATAACGGTGTTAGTATCTACACCGAAACGTCGCATTCATTGCAATAAAGAAGTTGACTATCCATATATCTTGGTTTTCTTCAATTAAATTGATACTCTTGATTGAGTTCTGATACCATTTTCAGAAAAAATGTTTTTGACAATTATGGCCCTTGAATCTGCATCTTAACTTTGTGCAAATAACAGTTATAATGCTCAAATTGATGGATCGAGGATGGTTTGGGGTATGTCATCCATACCTGCACGTTTTTTTCTCTTTAACAAGAATGTATTCTCTTGACTTTAAAAAGGGCTGAATTGATCACTGAATTTAAGCAATATTAAGATTTGAAATGTACAGGAATTGACTTCTTTATCTTCAAACCTTCAGTGTGTGTCTCCACCTTGTGCCTCAACCTATTTAAACAAGAACAACAATGGTCATGTGTGGACAAGGAAACATCGGAAACGAAGTCGGGCTGTCTACAGTGAAGAGGAAATAAAGAATCTACTTCATGGTGTAGAAATGTTTGGAACAAAATGGAGTCAAATACTGGTCACTTACAGTTTTCATCCTTCTCGCACTGCTGTCGACTTGAAGGAAAAGCATGCAAGACTGGTAGGTTATCATTTGAAAGTTTTTCATACCTCATTTCAGCTTATTGAAATTATTGTTTGATGGTACTTTTTTTAAAATGAAAATTATATCATACCATATCCAAGATGTACTTGGTACATGATGTACTTTCATTTAGTTTAATCATTTATCTTGTTGTGACACTTTTGAGAATCAAACAGGACTGGGCCGATTATTTGCCAAGGAGTTGAGATGGATTACTAATGTTCAGTATTCCTTTGGGGATGTCTGAACTAATCTGAATCGTTTACAAGAATTGATGGTTTATAATCAGTTTATACTGTGCATGTACAATGGAATGCAACACATACATTTCATTCATGTCTTTCATAGACATGCATTGGATTTTAGGGAAAGGTTCATTTCCAGAGCATTCATCATATCTTCCTGAAACTCTGCATGTGTATTACCCAAGTACTGAAGTGGTACTTTAATGATATACAATTATTTTTCAAAGATGTGTTTTAAAAAAAATTTGGACCATTAATGCGATATGTCCTCTTCTGATGACTCTTGTTTAAAACTTTAAAAAACCATTATTTTTTTTATCCTTTATTTTTACATGATTAAAATTTGCAGATGAAAAAGGATAAGGTTTCAAAGAAGAAGAAGAAGCGAGGTCCACTATTCTCTATGTGTGAAGAGAGACGTCTGCGGAGGGGAGTGAGGACGCTGGGCTACAACTGGAGGGGAATCCTTCACATGTTCCAGTTTGCTAAGGGCAGGACAGCAGAAGAACTTCGCTTAAAATGGAGAACCATGAATAAGAAGTGTGCAGTAACAGAGTATATGTAGAAGTTCACTCAGTCAACACTGAACTGGTCCCAGTATTTGATCCCTGTATTCTTCTCTTTGATAACTAGCTAGGTATAATATGCCAAAATATGTGCCATGCAAAAATTATTTTTAACTGGTTCATTCAGCATTCAGCTTCTAAAGGGTTTATTCATCTTCAAAATCAAGCCATCTTATTCATTCTCTTTATCATTTACATTGCTGCATTTTATTATTGTTTTACTTTATGCCAAAGTTTCTGGCCACATGCCATTGCTGAAAATGGGATTTCAGCATCCGAAGTGTATTTGAAGTAATATAAGAATGAAAGCATCATACTATGATGCATGAAATTGAGACTATGTCTTTATACATTGACAATTTGGGCCTATCAAAGACATTCAAATTCAACTTGCTCAGACAGTAGTATTTCGTGTGTTACTCTGTGGTGACGTTTCTTTTGCAGTTGAGTGTAGTTCGATTCACTAGTGTTTTTTTATGTGATTTAAACATATTTATTCAAAAGAATGGATTGGGTGCAAGTTATCAAACTTAGTGAAACCCTCTCCTAAAAAGTCCTTTTTCAAAGTTCTACCAATATTATAACCAGGATCTAACGCAAGTTTACATTCATGTAACATCACAAAAATGTCACCTCAAACACAACCAAGAGAGAAACTGTGACCATTGATGAACTTTACACAAGGTCATGTACGGTAGTGCCATTTAACAACCTTCAAATTGGTCTTATTGAATTTGTTAAGAAATATGATGCTATTCTATATTGATATTATTCTTGTATATTCAAATATCAAAATTATGTATTTAATTTACTATTTATTGCTCTGTCACAATTATTTTATAATTATAATTATACTCTGTATTTATGATACCCTTATCCGTCCTGAAATTTGTCCAGAGCATATCTTTAAACTTTTTACTCAAGTGAAACATTGTTATATTTGGGATCACATTGGGACCACTCGATCGTACCTACATGATGACACACGTTATAAAGAGGTATGCTAATTTAAAAACTCCAATTTCTCTTGCATTTACATTATTTCTTCTTATTTTATAATTATTCATTTACAACGGGAAATATGTCTCTAAATAAAATGTAAAAGTAATCTTATTAGAATAAGTTAGTAACTATACATCTTGAATGGGAAATAGTCGTATGGAAAATAGTTGGACCACGTGCTAGCTCTGCCGAGTTGAGTTTACGTAAATTATATCGCTATTGAAAACGAGATCTTTGAATTTAAGATACTTATTTAGAAGGTACACATTATTTGGTCCATGATTTTGATGAACTATATTAAATTATTTGAAATTTCTCGTTAATCTTGACACAAATTCGCTTCTAAACACGCTTGTGTGAACTCGCTCAAACTAGGACTGTCGATAAATCGTAGTTGGTAAACATTGATTTTAAATTATGAACCATTTTATGTATGTTATTGATAAATTAAAAGTTATAGTTAATTGCTATCGTGTTATGTTTAATAGTATGCAATGAATGAAGAACCAACAAATAGTAATACTTTATTCATAAAAAAAAACTTTACTTCCGGGTTCGTCTTTTTGGTCAACGATGAAATGGCCGACTGGCAAAAATTTTAATCTGCATCCCTGAATCACACTATCTGCAATAGTTTTGAAACCACACCCTTAGTGTCTGGCACTAACCACCAGAACTGACTGTACAAACAGCTTACCTATTCGGCCACCATGACTTTGACAACAACAAGGTCCAACAACTGGAAGCTATTTTTACATTCAGTACTCCTCTGCAAAAAATCATGGCAAAACCCAAAACATCTTTTTTCTTCATTCTGGAAACTGCTAGCCAGGATGGCTAGGATAAAACAGAATGAAGTACCTACATTTAATTACCGGTACCTGAATAGGAATGCACTACCTGAAACTTTAAGGAATAATCTTGTTCTTCAATTTAACATATTTAATTTGTATAAATTTTAATATTCCTTTCATATTCTTATTTGATTCGGGTACTTGATTCCTAAAAAAACAAACAGCTGTTTTCAACTTTGATTCAAGTAACGAGTGAAACAGTTGTTTAAATTGTATCATTACACAGAGAAGAGCTGAAAATCTTCTTGTATATAATTGATTTATTTTAAAATGATCTATGTTTATCCGTTTTCTCAAAGACAATTTATCATATGATTTATTAAATGTCAACTCCATCATGTGAATACTTCAGTCTTGAGAATGCTTTATCAGAGTTGTCATTGTAAATATATCTGAACCAGCTAATTTATTGAATAGTTTTGTGAATATGGTAAATAATGGTAAGTTAATCTTAATCAGTGTAATATTATAAATTTTTTGCAATCTATTTGTCATGTAAAAATATGTATAGCAATGAACAAATATACAGTCTTAACATTGTTCTGGGTGCAATCCCAGTTGCAGATTTTTAAAGGGCATTAAAATGTGAAAAAAACTTAGAAATGTATTTCCAGATGTCAACTCATTTACAGTGAAGAATACAATATGTTACATTAATACTTAAGGCCACCCATATTTGTTCTGTGTTTATAATCTTTCGACTCTCCCATATTTTTTCCCTGATCAGACTAATAATAAACTTATAAATTTGGAGCCAACTGTATGTTAAATATATTTAAAAAGACATTTTGGGGGAAAAAATTAAAATATTTTTATTTCCTGAATATGTTTAATTCATCAACATCAATTCAACAAATCAAATTAGTCAACATTAATCTTTTGGGGTTTTTTTTAAAGGGTTTCCCAGGAGGAATATTTCATCTCAAATGTGATTTATTTGTATTTATGTTGTTGAGCAAACTGTTTGCATGTTGCTTTAATTTATTGTTGATCTATCTACAAGATAACATTGTTGAAATAAAGCCAATTTAACACCCAACAAGCTTTTCAGTCGTTATGATGAATGGAGTAGAAAGAGAGAAACCACAAGGTTGGAAGCCCCTGAAAGAACTATCAACCAGAAACAGGTTTTACAGTATCTAGTAATGTTATTTTCTGCACACAGAAACCAACAGTGTTGGATAATACACAAATATAATAATGTTTTCAAAGCCATTATTACCGAAGCACTAGTAAAATATATTTGTCGTGGCCATAAAGAAGTCATACAAACAACTAAAACAGATTCCAACCAACCAGGAGACTAATGGTTTAACCCCGCTTAGGAAGACAATAGTCTCTATGAAACTTTTCAAATAACAGCATGACAGGCAATTCTAAACTTGTATTAGCTTTCAGGACTAGTTTCCATTATTTGATACAGTTCAGTTCTTAGTCTCATACTATGTTTGATAAACAATGACAAATTAAGAATAATATTCTCATTTTGAGAAGACATTAATAATAATAAAATTAAAGCGATTTTGCGAAATAGAAATCAGGAATGTATTTCCTTCTGTAAACGGAATAAAATGGACAAACAATAATAAAATAAGTTCGTTTTCAACTGCTGATTTACATAAGTACACAGTCTTCTGCCTTTTCGATGTACATTTACCGTCTTCGTTTGTCATTAAATCTAATAAACCAAGTCTAAATTTGATGAAACTATTTATCAAATCATTAGAATATATATATATATATATATATATATATATATATATATTATTCCAATTGTTTGGTTCATCCAAACAAAGCCAAACAGAAGATTTCTTACATTGGATGGCCAAGTGGTTTTACCAATATTGTCTAAATGGAAAAATGTTAGGCATTTTACCTGAGAATTTAGATATACCGATGTCTTCCACATTTGCCGTAAACCATGCAGTTTGGTGTTGATAATCCAAAGATTAAATATCATTCATATGCTTATAGGTGAAGGTTTTCTAGGAAATCATATTTTTGGTATCCGCAAATATCAGATCCATATAACATTATCGGTTGTGTTGAAAAGATACGTCGGGGGAAGACATCCTATTTTAAATGAAACAGACATGACGTCGACGTTGAATAAAGCTTTCTTTGTTCTTGATACAAGGAGAAGTCTTCACTGTCTGAGATAATATCAACAAAATAACGTATTTTAGTAAGTTTGCCATTTACTACAGCTAAATTATGTTCAGCCCTGTCAACAAATTCATTGTGCGTAGACTGGTAAACGTATACATTAAATAGCATGCTTTCATGACATGTCCATTACATTATTTAGGTACACCAAGATCGATCTTTAATAACTAACAAAGACTCTTGTTCCCCACCCCTTTCAACACTAATAAAACATTTAAACCGAATCAACAAACCACCACGTAAACAGAAACGACTTTACAATAAAAGAAGCAAGCCGTATAGGGAACGAGTTTTCAATACGCCTTATTTCATTTCCAAGGAAGTTGCAAGTTCCAGGAAGCCGATTGATCTTTCAGGCCTGGACATGCTCAAAAATGAAAGGGTATCGATAGAGATATCTCGACGAGCAGCTATAACGTTATGCGATACATGTGTGCTCACTGACAGTCGTCTAGTCTTCTACCCTGGTTGTGCACTAGTCACTCTCACAGTGCAAGGCATAGTCGGCAAGCTATATGTACCCGGACCTGGCTGCACAGAACACCCCGCCCCGTCATGGATACGCCGTCGGGTGAGTCTGGTCACCTGTTCAACAAGAGACCAGATATACACAAGGTCAGTATGGCTCAGTTCATGAACCTAAATATCTTCCTCAAATTCAAATTGAATTATAACTTTCCATCAAATGCGCTCCAAACAGGACAGTAAGTCATTTTGGTAGAGTCGCCACTACCTCTTTATAAAGATAATGAATGCGTTTCATAATGTAATGTATATTGATTATGTTAAACTAAGATTATGTTACCAGGTAAAAAAATAAGAAATAAGTGATACAGAAGTTACGTTTTGCTGTTCAATGCATGGTTAAAGTGGTGATATATTCATTTTCTCTTACTTGTTATACCAACATACATGTAGAGTGAGTGAGTTATTGTTTAAACGTCACTTTATACCAACACAGACAATTAGGGAGTCTAAAAGTACATAGTTGATCGTCTAATGCATGCTTTCTATCACCCTCTGGAATTAATTGACGCATACACGTTTTAATTGATAATTTTAGCAATATGGACAGTTCTTTACAAACTCTTTAAGCCTCTACTTTAAAGATGCATGATAAGTTTTGCATGTTATTTTATTTGGTTCTTAAACGTACCGTATTACAAAAGGTGCTGGGTTAGGTTATATCTTCTTACTCGACTTACATATTCACACCCAAGTGCTTAATATATCAAATATAAATGTGTTATTGAAAACCAAGAAACGGTCTCGTACATGTGTAGTAGCCGACAAGTATGGCTCTATTTCACGTATATGCTCGTTATAAGACCTATTTAACATTATAGAAGCAAATATGTCTTCCTATCTACTTTATTAAAATTTCCAAAATTACGTTTGAATTAATGGCTGCGGTAAGCCAAGGTCCATTGTCCGATTGTCCATCATGACCAAGACTTTGAATGGTTGTATTTTCGTTATACTGAACTGATTGACCTTAAACTGGTTATTTTCGGTTAAAATTGACAATTCTCAATTCTCAAATATAACACAAATGAAAACATTGGACATAATTGTGACATAACAAAAATGAGTATGTTCCTTTAACCGAATAATGTATATGAGAAACATATCTATCTAGTTTTTATAATTATATAGTTTTCATACATTTATACACTATATGCTCTCTTGTATAATCTGTACTTTTAATGTGTTTTAATATGTAAACATGTGGCTCATAGGTCATTTACTGGCTGGGCCTGTACACTCTTATCATAGCATGCTGTAACACTAGTTTATTTATACAAGGAAACTAAGAGAGGGTGCATCCATAGCCTCTTACATCGACAATGATTGCATATTTGGCTAGACCTGCTTTTCAATGATTTACGTATTGAGTTCATATATATTTAGATCATGAATGTGACCTTATCTTACGGTGATCAATCACAAGTGAAAGAATTGTTAGTTATAAAATATTGACATTCATAGATAAGATTTTGTCTTTAAACCTGCCCCGTATAGAAACTCGCGATCACTATATACATAGCTTAACTGTGTGATATGACAGAAGCATTATCTACTAGTTTAACAAAGCAAATTTCATTCAGATAACGTTTCACAACTTTGTGATATATGCATTCATAAAATTCTGCTATATTGGTGTCCTGGAACAAGTATTGTTATACTGAAAATTGAAAGTCAGTATTGGTTCTTGTAATGTGAGTAAATCCATTTCTTTCAAGTAAACTGATGAAGCTTTAGTAACTTACTTTTGACAAAAAGTCACTCGTTAAAACAGTATGAACTTCAAAATCAGATTGTTTGATAAAAGACAAATTTGAACAAAGTTCCTTATCCGCCCTGTATTACTGCAATGACACCTCCAAGTCACAGAGATGACATTAACAAATCGCACTCATAAAGATCTCTGAATAATTCCAAAATCGTATGATTATAACCTTTTAATCACAAATTGTCAAAAGATTTTGAAAAGAAGGATGAACTTTTAAGAACCAGTTACTTCAATATTTTGCTTGATAAAAGATGTTTTGATGTGTGAAGTCACCTTGGTAACAACATTATTGTTTTTGTCCTCTGAAACCTAATGTTTATCGCGTAGTTTCGGCACAGGGACAATAGTTATTTGGGTAAAAAAAAACCAGTATTAGTCATTAACTTTCCTATCTATGTCTTTAGTGTTTAATTTAATACATTTTTCCTAACATTGCCACAGCATCACAACTAAGGTCAGAATGAAGGGGATGCAACACTTTTTGGGATATGTATATGTATACATTATTTTCCAACCTGCTCTCGAGTTAACTTTTTGCAAACCAAACACCAAGTTTTATGTAAGAGAGACGGACAAACCATTATTGGCCTACATTAGTTTTATCTATTTATTCATTAGTTTAATCATTTGACGGTATTAATAAGGGTAAATGTTACATAATAATAGTCCAAGTTATTTCATTTCATTTAATCAAACAGAAGGGATAAGTTTTTATACTTTTATACATTTATAGATGGACAGCCATGCTGTTCATTATCACGTCTTAACTCTGGAAGAATGTATTTCATCGGGGGTGCATGAAGGTTTACGGGTATGATTGCCCATCATATTCAACTGAACATTAAGTCAGGGACCAACCATTCACGAAATGGTTATTGGCACGTGGTGGCACCTGGTCCTGTGCATAACTCTATCAGTTAAGTTCAGCAACAACGGGCGTGGCTCGCTGGATGGATGGGTTACCCGCCTCATTGCTGAATGAAAACTGAGAGTTTGAAGGGTGATTCCCTGCCCCACACTGAGACACGAGTTGAGAGGCTCATGGTGTCATCTTGGGCAAGGGACTTATTCGAAATGTGCCTCTGTTCACTCAGCAGTACAAATGAGTACCTGGTTTGGAAGTGCAGGCAATGTGACAGATAACTTTCGAGCGCCTTAATTTGCAGCCCAGGTTGCATACTCCAAAGGGAGTTGAGAATGAAAATGGAACGATGTTGGTCCTTACACCAGGGTAATAATGTCATGCTTTGAGCATGTCCCTTTGTGTTGTGGAGTTCAGCGCGATATAAGTATCCTCATCATCATTGCAGAGGATGACACACCCTTTGTCAGAGACCCTATTTGTCAGAAACCTCATTTGTCAGAGACCCGATGAATGTTCTGATGCTTCATAAAAAGTAGACATCGTAAACAAGTGAAGTATTTACGATAAATGTTTATACAATAGCTATAAGATATAAATAAGAGTTGCTATTGGTATATTCTACATCTGACAAACTATACGTAAAAACATGCACGTGCCTTAAGGTCTGAGTAATAGAAAAAACTATTAATTGATGAAATGGCTATAAGGAAGGAGGGTCCGCAAAGAAATATTGACAATTTATGTATGAATAGCATGTATACAGACACACTCTATGGAACACAACGCAATTAAACAGAATCTTTTATTTTGATGTTTAACCGTATCAACACCCTTTTTGAGGAATATTTGTAAAATCTGACAACATCAAAATCAAATCTAAAAAAGTTGAATTACAAGTATCAACATTTTACGGGGACTATTTGTGAAATGCGACATTTATCGGGTGGAGGGTGAGCTTGACCCATGCATGCAGATGAGGTGCAGTGTTGTGGCAACCACGTCAACATCATTCATGCGGAAATTTAAAAGAAACACAATCTTGTCGATCTTTTTGTCTTACTGCGTTTTTCCAATGCATCTTTTACTTATTTATTATTACCGAAATGAGAACACTCAAACACTGTAACAATGTACCAATGCCAAGGTCTCAAGACAGAAGGAATGAACTCTTTTGACTAAATTTAATTTTTCTGATATTTCCCTTTCTTTGGTATTTTAAAGTACAAGTGGAGAAATAGGTAAATTCTCAAGGACACTATTAAAAAAAGACATCATATAGTTACATGTATTACGAAAAAAATAATCGAAACTGACACTTTAAGTTGTTTAAAGAAAATGTCATTGCCATAACTATTAGGGGATGTCAACCTTTTTTAAAATGAGTATATTATATATTGCATTACGCTTTGAAAATAGGAATCCCGATTGGGAAAATGTTATTGCATAAAAACCTTTTTGTATGTTATCATATGCAGTTGCCAATCGATACAATCTCCCTGACTAAATGGTTGAATGAACATGTTTTTAAAAACAACATGTGCACATAAAGCCTCACATTTAAGATAATAAAGAACAACAAACTATCAATACTAAGGAACAATTGATTTTTAAAGATTTTTAAAGTGCTTAATGAGAGGAAAATTTGAAAATTCAGCCTCTCTTTGGAATACTGAATGTATTTGAAGCTTTAAAATGACCTGCAAAAAAATTGTATTACTTAGCCGATAGAACATGACCATAAAGGGTCGACCAAAGTCAGATAAAACAATATTCAACCCTGACCTTACATTGTATTATTTTCAAAATAACAATGAAAATAAACATGCGTAAACCGTACGGAAGCGATAGTGTCACGGTGGAAACTATCTTTTTGTCATACTATCTCCTACATTTTATCTCCTAAGTAGGACATAGCCATGATAGTAACTCCAACGTGGGGGATAACATCTCCTACGTAGGACTTTTCACAAATGTATTGGACGTAAAGTCTTGCGTTGTTTTATTCATTACTAGTACATATGATCGTTAGATACTCTAAGTAGTTTATTTATTGGTATTCTATAGAGTTGATTTAACCGTCATGTGTTTTGAGTTTTGCACTGAACGGTTATATTCAATAAACGTTTCTTTATCTAATGGTTAAGGGTAAACTCTACATTGTTGCAAAACACATTTGAGGTTTCTCTATTTATGTTTAGAAATTTAGAAATACCAGTTTTAATTCCTTAAATAATTCAAGAACAGTCAATATTTTCATAAAATCAACATCCTCGGTCATTGCCACAACTTGCGACGTAAATGCACTTTTATAGTTAACGTCCTGGACATTTGTTACATGACGTCACTCCAAAAAGTACTTATGATCTAAGCTTCCAAAACGAATATAACACAGCTTTCGTTAAGGAATTTTTTTATTCTTGAATTTATGTTTTGTTTCCAAGATTGCATATACATATCAACCAATCGTCCAAGATCCAAAATAGTGGCGTCACCAACATCTTGAACAATCTATACATAGATAACCCCACTTATAAATAACATCTCAATAACGTGAGAAACCCAATTAATGTTGCCATTTTCATCTTGTAACTTAATATCATATAAATGTATTGGGGTTCGTTCGTAAAATTGTATCCAATATTTTATTACTTATAACAGTATCGTCCAGTTTCCCCAATTCCTTTATTTGCAGCATATTTACCAACCCCAAAGTTTATTTTTTTTAAATGTTTTCGGAACCATATGTTAAAATTGGAGATATTTTTAATCGAATATTTGACAGGCAGTGTGAAAATAAATAGGTCAAGTGTTATTCAGTAAAATCAACACTGGTTCCATTACTTTACGTGCTTGCATGGCTAACGTTTCACATGCCTTTGTTATATCAGTCTGGATGAATATACGATACCAAGGTACTTGTAACAGGGACCTTATATAGGTCCATGCTTGTAGAAGTTACAGTTTGAAGATTTTTATTATTATAGATCCATTTTTCATGCTTGGATAGTATACCACCATTTCTAAAAATAATGATTTTTAAATTTTTTCTATGTTAACACTTAATCCCCATTTCATACAATACTCATATTACACATTTAATTGCCGTTCTACACCAATAATTGAAAGTGAAAATAAAACAACAGCATCTGCAAATTATAAAATCATTTTTAACAAGCAGATATACTATTTTTGTTCTATCAACAAGGTCAAATGCCTTTTTAAAAGCTATACATGCACTATAGAATCTGCCTTTATGTTAACTAAGATTTGTTTTACATACAGCCTGTTAAGTGAATGATTGATCTGCAGTTGAATATTCTGGACGAAACCTAGCTTGTGACTCAGCGATTAGTTCATTGACATCAAACCACACTCTTAACCGTTTTTCATTAATTGACGTGAATAACTTACTAGAGTAGTTCAAGAGAGATATGCCTCTGTAATTGTTTGGGTTTTGTCTAGACCCTGCTTTGAATAACGGGATTACCATACCAATATCTGGAAAAACACCACTATCCCAAACCTTGTTAAATATGGTGAGAAATATGATTTAAATTCTGGCGCTATACCGTCTTTACCAGATGCTTTACCAGGTTTCAGATCACTTATCCGTGATTTCTGTATTAAGTTTATCATTAGTAAGGTCAATGGCTACATCATCACATGACTCACACGTGTGGGTGTCCCAAAAAAATAAAACCTTCTTCATCGTAATTTTTTTTTCCTCAGAATTTTGTTTTGGGTTGAGGAGATAATAAAAGTAAGAAAATCATACATACAATCACCATGTGAGGCGGCATTTGAGATCTCACCCGCAAGCTTTTTATCATACTGATTTTGTTTCGACTTACAGCATTTGAAATCTCATCCGCAAGCTTTTTACCATACTGATTTTGTTTCGACTTACAGCATTTGAAATCTCATCCGCAAGCTTTTTATCATACTGATTTTGTTTCGACTTACAGCATTTGAGATCTCACCCGCAAGCTTTTTATCATACTGATTTTGTTTCGACTTACAGCATTTGAAATCTCATCCGCAAGCTTTTTATCATACTGATTTTGTTTCGACTTACAGCATTTGAAATCTCATCCGCAAGCTTTTTATCATACTGATTTTGTTTCGACTTACAGCATTTGAGATCTCACCCGCAAGCTTTTTATCATACTGATTTTGTTTCGACTTACAGCATTTGAAATCTCATCCGCAAGCTTTTTATCATACTGATTTTTTTTCGACTTACAACATCGTTTAGAATTTACTTTTGCTTGACAGTAGTTTGTGATGTTATATTGGCAATGATACATTCTTAACTTATCAAGATACTTGTATTGCTCTGCCTTTAGCAGCTTACACTCAATTTCAAACCAAGGCGCTTGTTCATTATATTCCCTCTAAAACTGGTTAAAGTCTCGTTGTGACCTTGAAAATGGGACCACGGTCACCCAAATTCACTGGTGTCTCCGTATTCCCGAAATGAAGGCTGGAACCAAATTTAAGACTCTAAGTACGGTGAAATGAAATATCACGCAAACAACATTTTAAAAACTGGTCAAAGTCTCGTAGTGACCTTGAGAATGAGGTTAAGGTCACCAAAATTGTCTGCTGTCTGACTGGTACTCCTCAATTGAAGTTTGATACAAAATTTGAAGACTCTAGTTACAGTGGTTCATGAGATATCGCATTAACAACATATTACCCCCAAAATGGTCAAAGTCTAGCAGTGACCTTGAAAGAGGTCAATGTCACCCAGTGTATTGAATCCTATAGGTGCAGCGGTTCATGAGATATCGCGTTAATAAGAAACGGGGCGTAATCTTTAACCTAATTAATATTTGAAACTAATTGGAAGAGTTAATTCACAAACTGTCACTAACGACAATAATGAAGCAGTAACGGGAAGACAATATCCTCTTCATAAAACTTACAAGTGAACAATAATTTGTTACATAAATCAAATTACATATATTTATTACATATGTAAGTTACAACAGATAACGTATGGATGATATTGCTAAAGATTGGCATAAAATTTAAAACCAGATAATATTTATGTGTTTGACAATGTCATCTTTAGCTCTTCAGGTCTGTCGTCCATTTACGTCCACATTTGACATTTTCGACTTCTCGGGAACCACGACACCCCAAAAGCGGTGCACCTTGGGTGATCAAAGTTTGTACATTTGGTCCTGACCCACCCGCCGTGGTGGCAGGTGCATAATTTGAAGTGCTTCACCCTTTTAATACATATGGTCATGCTAGAAAGTTCAACTTTTGTGAGTATAAAATTCGGCTGGGGTGCAATTTGGGGTGATGGAGCCCGTTAATAAATGTGATCCAATGGCCAATGTAATGCATGTACTATCGGTATCGATCACATCAGATTTCAAACAAGAACATTTTATGGATTGCGCCGATAAATAAATATTAGAAAAACAACATTTGAAATAGATAATTAACTGGCTGTGAAATTCACTGAACTGTTATTGAAGTCCAGTGTCTGCTTCACATTATGTAATTGCATTGAGTTGACCTTGTACGTCTGAGGGGAGCGTGACCACTCCCTGGTTGAGAGATGATCATTGGGGCTAATACAGAGCGTGACCACTCCCTGGTTGAGAGATGATCATTGGGGCTAATACAGAGCGTGACCACTCCCTGGTTGAGAGATGATCATTGGGGCTAATACAGAGCGTGACCACTCCCTGGTTGAGAGATGATCATTGGGGCTAATACAGAGCGTGACCACTCCCTGGTTGAAAGATGATCATTGGGGCTAATACAGAGCGTGACCACTCCCTGGTTGAGAGATGATCATTGGGGCTAATACAGAGCGTGACTACTCCCTGGTTGAGAGATGATCATTGGGGCTAATACAGAGCGTGACCACTCCCTGGTTGAGAGATGATCATTGGGGCTAATACAGAGCGTGACCACTCCCTGGTTGAGAGATGATCATTGGGGCTAATACAGAGCGTGACCACTCCCTGGTTGAAAGATGATCATTGGGGCTAATACAGAGCGTGACCACTCCCTGGTTGAGAGATGATCATTGGGGCTAATACAGAGCGTGACTACTCCCTG